>VWZS01005536.1:207-24363 GCA_013397075.1 Rhabdornis inornatus | reverse complement strand
GGTGACTGATGATGCCACTTTGAGTAGTTCCGACCTCCACCTTCTGGTTCCCTCCAATAAATAGTTCATCAATATATTGAGAAACTTTAACCCCCTCTCTGACTGGTATTTTTTCCAATTTTACCTTTTTCCAAAAGGTAGGGGTATGAAAAGGTAGGTATAGAAAGGTAGGTAGGTAGGTAGGTAAGCCAAGGTAGGTGAATGCTTGTATCCCTGAGGAAGCCTAGTTAAATGTGTAGTGCTGCCCTCTGTCCCCACCTCCCCCCCCTTGCAACATAAAGGCAAAGTGGTCTTAATCCTCTGGCTGCAAATGCACCATAAAAAACATGTCTTTGATATCGCTAGTGGCCATGATATCACTAGTGGCCATGGTCCTATGTACCTGGTCCTAGATAGTGGCTATGAGCTCAGCAATGTTAGGTACAGCTGCTGTCAAAGGATCTGTGTTGGCATTGAGGCAGCAATCATCTACAATAAGTCTCCAATTGCCATTTGGCTTTCTCACTGGCCGCACTGGGAAGTTGAAGTGTGAATTATCAGGAATCACAATTTCCATCTTTTCAAATCCTCCAGGACTGGAGTAATTCCCATTTAGGCTCCCAGAGGCACTGGATACAGTTTGACATTTGTGAGTTTTGAAGGGGGAAGATTTGGGGTCATCTGTAGCAATCTGATTTGGTGGCTAGCGGACCCAAAGGACCACTGTCACCCCAAACTGTCGTACCACCCACATTCTCCTTTTCAAAACATCCAGTCCTAGTAAGCTTAGGGGAAGCTCCCCTATTGCCTTGGCAACTGTGGCACTTTTTTCCTCCCCTGGTAGTATTAGGCTGACTGCAGCAACAGCATTAAACATAAGCAAGCACCATTTGTATAGGACAACTCTGCAAGTGGCAGCATCCTGCTTAGTCAGGGCTGATATTTGAGCCCCAGTGCCAACTAAGAATGTGAGTAATTGTTTCTAGGACTGGCAGCTGCTGTTAGTAAAATGTCTCCAAGGCTGTTTTCAGTGAGTTGCCTAACATATATCCAGCCTCCATTTCCCTACCCACCTACGGGAAATGGGGCTCTTAGTTTACCCGCTTTGTTTTTGCCAGCAGACTCTCTTCCCTACCCAGGTCGATCAGGGGGGTGCACTAGGGCTCCCATTACTCCTCTCAGGCGTTTTTTCCAGCCACTCTGTTAGTAACTTTTCCAGCATGTCCATGGAGAGACCATCTATTGCCTTCTTTGGGATTCCTTTCCACCAGCCCTGCACCCAGATAGCCTGTCTGGTGAGCAGGTGGTCCTGTCACCTCCAGGTGATAGTGTTGGGCTGAGACAGACACACAAGTCTATGGCCTGCTCACAGCTGCTTCTGAGCAGAACTGTATTTTTGCCCAAAATTAACTAGTTCTTGGGCAACTTCCCCCCAGGTCCATGCCTTGCTTCCCCAGGTCAGGGCATCCCCTCTAGGGGAGGAGGTGGTGATTCTTCCTTGCAATTGAATTCCAAGGGGTTTTAGAGATATGGGAAGCCCATGAATTAGGGGGGTCAATCTCTTGGCATCTACTGAGAGCATCATGGGTTATTCTTGGAAGGGGACTAATTTACAGTTATACATCATTTGCGGCCAGCCTGCTTTGTGAATGGTCTCCAGTAGCTGGTCAGCAGTTCCTTCTGTAGAGAGGGGATCACCTCTACCCAAGGGTCTAGACCACCAGCCCAACAACCAGCCCTCTGAGTCAGAGACCACAGTTCCCAGCAGTTTCTAGTGGTGAGGAAAACACCAGGGCCCCAATAACCTTCTGCCTCTTTTTTCTCAGTAGGATCTGGTCCCTGCCATTCAAAGACACGCATCACACATATTCATCTCAATCTCACACAGGTGCTGCCCTAATTCCTGTTTTAATTTAGCTAATGTAGTAGCTATGAAGGGGACCTTCATAACCTTCTTTTGTGGTTATCAAGTTTCAAGTTTTGTGGTTATCAAGTTTCAGCAATTTGCTCAGTTTTATTACATGACTTGAACAAAACCCCCCGAACAATTATAATGCAGCTCATGTGCTATAAGCAAGTTGTGAATTTAGAATGGCCAAAAGTAAAATTTAAATTGGAGAGTTAAATATTTGAGCTTGAACCAGCTCTTTCTGCATATCCTCACTAGTGCAATGTGAGTGCTTGAATGTTATGAGAAGATTGAAGAATGAAGTATTGAACTAACTCAAGGTTGATTTTCAAAGTCAAATAAATATTCATAAAACAGTTTTCTGCTATTTGTTAATTTCTGTTAGCTGGCCAGTGATCAGATACTTAAATTGTGAAAATATTATTTTATGTCTTGGTTCTGACTCAGAAGAGGGAACAAGTCACCTCCACATTTTTATATTACTCCTGCAATATGGCCAGGGTGAGTGTAGAAACTCAATAACCTGTTTCAAACACCTTGACTTTAGGGAATGTTTCCAGGCCCTTCACAGCAGAGCTAGTTTCCTGCTTGCATTTCACGTGGGTCACACTGTTTAGCATCCTCAGGTCTATGAGGCAGTAAAACAGTACTTCAGACCCCATTTTCTGCTTTATTCTTTTAACATCATTCTTTTCTACAGCTCTCTGCTTTAGGTCACCATTTCAAACATTAGTTTGCTCCCCACATTCAAAGCTCTGCAGAGGCTTGGGCAGTTGTATCTCACTCTCAGTTCACAAAGCCTCTGCCCTGTGTACAATCAAACAAATTACTTTGCATTTTCTTACATGCCAGTCCTTGCTTCCAGTGGAATTTATGTCACTCCTTTCAGAAATTAGGTGGGTGGGAGGAAAGGGAGTTAATGTACTGGGTACCATTTAAAACAGTTGGGGATCCCCTGGCTGTAAGTTTTTCTCATTTTGTTATGAAAAGTAAAGCAATGGCTTCCATAACTGGTTCATCCTCTAGAAAAAAAAAAAGGTCAACGGAGGCATTTGAAGGCATGTGGGACTTCCAGAGCACAAGATGCAGGAGGAGACCAAGGCTGTAAGGACATCCTTCAGGATTTCTTAAACAGACAAGGCAGGTTCACCTTCTGCTTTTAAGTTTAAAAAAAATGGAGATGGACAATCCCATAATAATATATATACACTAGAGGTGCTTGGCTTGGCAATGTTAGGATAAGATTCAAATGATTTTTGAGACTGATGGGTTCATGTATACTTTTTATTGCTCTTCAAGATTAGACAACTGATACTACAGCCACCTAACCCTCATGCATGCAGCTTAGCTTTGATGGCTATTGACCTCTGTAATAGTTTACCACCCACCTTGTTCTAGTGCTTTTAGAAACCCCAGAGACATCCACATCTACAACTTGAAGGTACCTAAATGTTGTAATAAATCAGCCAAGACTCCCTTTTCTTCATGCAGAAAAGCCAATTCTTTATTCACACAACTCATTTTGTACAGTTTTTACAGATCTCATGTGCAACTTTAATTGGTTAATAGCTTTCTTGCCAATTACTCGATTGGTTAGTGAACAGTATTTTACTTGTCCATCAAATCTCTCTATTCTCGAATTGTTTACATATTTCTTCACTGATTGTCATGGGATAAATACATTGTTTAACCAGGTGAAGTTATTTTTCCAGGAATAGGTTGTTGTATTAACGAACCTTTCATACTAAGATTGCTTTTGCCTGGGAGCTTGCAAGCTGCACTTAGAAGCTAAGTGACAGGCTAGCTTTAATTTAGCAGAGCAGGCCTGATTTTACAAGGCCTTCCTTTTATAATTTCTCTACCTGTCTATGACACCTAAACATATTTGGCAGTCCAGTTCAAAGTTTAACTAGCTGAATGGCAGTATTTGACACCTGGATCTTGTATTATACCACTTTTTACACATTGAAGAGCAGAATAATTACTACCAGGCATTCATTTATTCATCTTTTTAACAAGACAGCTCTTGCATCAGAAGGCAGTATTAATTCTTCTGTCTCTTCTTCTGTTGATGGACTTTACTGTCTACAATTGAAAAGTCCATTGAAGAGCCAAACTTTGCTGGGGGAAAAGAAAAAAAATAGTGTCGAAGTAGAATTGTAAAAAGAGGAACAAATAAAATTATAAGGATATTACCATGAACTATTTTAACCTATTTTGAAAGGTAATAAATACAGTATTCACACAAATCCCCCGAGGACTGCAATTCTTCTGTGATGAAAGGTAGAATATAAGCCAGTGCTGCAAATGTTATTATGATAATATGATAATTATATGTCCATTAGTAACTTCTTGCACTTAACTCTTTGTGCTATGAAGTATTTTTTGTAATCAAGTTCCTTTAAAGAGTTTTCCATCATGACTGTTCTGTTGTTGTTGTTTTGGGTTTGTTGGTTTGGGTTTTTTTGGTTGGTGTTTTTCGGTGTTTTTTTTAGCTTGAGCCCTTCTAAACATTTCAATAAATTGTATCAGTGTACATCCACATAACAATTTTTCCCAAAAATCTTTTCTGCAGAGAAGCTCTGCTTCCAGCACATACTTATTACCAATCTCAGCAAGTTGTCACATCAGTGCTGGTTTTCTTTCTCAGAAGCCATCTGCTCTTTACATATGCCCAATTAGAAGAAAAAAGCCATTGCAGGAAAACCTGCAATTTACCTTGGTATGCAACAGTGCTGCTCTCAGGCAGCTCATCTACAAATAGTCTCATGGAACACTTTTATGCCACTGCTCATAAAGAGCTAACAGTGCCCAGGTACTGCCAGCCAGGAAAGTGACAGATCAGACATATTATTTTAAAGCTCCAGTATATTCAAGGAGCATGCAGGAGAACATGGCTCTGTTAACCCTGCTGTGGCAGAGCTAAAACCATGAGCCCTTGCAGGCTCCAGCTGTGTCGCTGTGTCTCCCTCCCACTGTCATCCTTGGCTGTGGGCAAGGAAGAGAAAGCTTGCCTCTGGTCTGGTCCCAGCATTGTCCCAAAGAGAAAGGCAGCATCATCCCCACGGAAGATGATGGAAGCTGCTGGCTGTGCTGCAGTTTTTACAGGCCCAGAGCCAGCAGAACCAGGCAACAACCTGAAGAGCATGACAGCAAACAGCACTGACCTGAACCCTGACAAATCAGCATTATTCACATCACAAAGCCAACTCTAATATTTTATTTTGCACAAGAAGACAGTGGTCCCAAAGAAAATAAAATTAGTTCCAGAGATTGTGATCCCAACGCATAATTTCAAGAGTTTACCTGTGCAATTCACCTGCAGGCCATGATTTCAAGTACTGCTGGGAACCCTTTGGGTACAGTCACATTGCATTTATTGATTATGTAGTTATGTTAATCTAATTATTGTTTTGCCCTACTCTGTGACTGATCTGACAGGATTTTATTGTGCATCAGCACTGAAGCATGGTGTCATTGTTGTGCCAGTATCACTCAGCCCATTTTGCTAGAAAATAGTGTAAAAAATTATTTCCAAAACCTATTTTAACCCACTCATTACCTGCAAAACCTATTGGTTATCTGTGGCAACAGGGCTGCATTTGCTGTGGCACAGCACAGACCAGGTTGTCTGTGCCATTTGCACCACCAAAGCAGCTAAAACCAGAGAATTGTGAAATTCTTTTCCAAGCAATCTTAGGAATGTATTTTACTGAATTAACAAAAAAAAATTTAAAAAAAAAAATAATAGAAAAAGCTTTGAGGAGTCTCAGCCTCTGTTTTTTAGGGTTGTGTTTTGGGTCATGTCCATGATGGTGTAAGTGATAAGTATTAGAGTAATCTGAAGAGACACAAATGGATATATTCAAATGTTTATTGCAACAACCTTTCAGTCAAAAGCAAGGAGAAATGAGCAAATGAGTGATGTTAAAGTACAGCCAAACAAATGAAAGATAAATATAACAGCATAAAAAGCAAAAAGAAGTCACACAAAGTGTTGCCTCATTGCTGGGATGAAATGTCATAGAAAGCAAGGAGAGAATATATGAGATGCATATTAAATCATTGCTATAATTATACTTTAGTAATGATGGACAGGCACACTCCTCTAGCATCTGTCTAAATTTATCCTGTAGGCAAAATAGTTCTTTTTCCTGCTACATAAATGTAGGGTAATTAGTGTTACAAATGCCTGATTTTCATTTCTCACACTAAAGTAAATCAAGGGTGACTGCCTATAAATAATGTTATGCTAATATAAACAGATAAAAGAACAGAAATAAGATCTAGGGTTTGTTTTTTTAATGTTCATTATTTTTATCTATTTATCTGTTTATTACAAGTAAACAGGAAGAAATGTGAATTTGAAGTGTTGATTTTTTTGCTAAAAACAAGAACAGAAGGCAAGTTTGTACATACAGAAGGTAAACAGTGTTGAAAGATGTCTGAGACTGGATAGGAATGATAAAATGAGTACAAGGTTTTCATAAATAGACTCATTTGTTTATGTTATTTGTGCCAAGACTAGACTTGCTGCATAGAAGAATTTGAAATTCAGGATTGATGGCCTATCATCTACTGGATAGTCTGAGGAAGATAAAAAACAGGGACAACCCTAACAAAATCAGATACTGAATCTTAAGACATGGAGAAAGAGTTGGTGGAGTAGTGCAATTCTTATGTCAAAAGACTGATACAAGCTCAGAATCCAGACTTGTAATAACAGAGCTACGTCCCACAGATCCCTTGCCAACAATAAACTAAGTCAGCCCCAACTTTTCCCAGCCATCCCAGGCCAGCAGGGCTGAGTTCCAGTCTCCTCATGAAAACTGTCCCGGAGCACCATTACACCAGAATTTTTTTCTTCATTCCCAACTTCAATTATTCACTACTGCAGTTCAAGATTATGATATCTTATTCTTTCTCCCATAGACATGGAGAGGTTTCTCCCTACCACTCTGTAATAGCTTTGACAAACCTGGCCACAGTTATATCCTCCTTCGGCCTTCCTATGCAAATAATCCCACTTTGCATAAACTTTTCCACACAGAGCATTCTCCTTTTAATTTTTTCCTTGAAGCTGTTTGCGACTGGTCTGTATTTTTTTTTTATGTATAGTGGCTAAGATTGTGTACATTACTGCAGCTGAGGCCTTAGCAATGAGAGGAAAAATAACTTCGGGGCATTACAAATTGCCTTTCTGTTTATATTCCCAAATGCCAGCATTTTCACAGTGGCATGGTACTGTTGACACACGTTGAGCATGTGAAACACAGCCAGGCCCTAAAGCTTTTCTTCAGTTATTTGCCATGGTGTGTTGCTGTAGATAATTGTACTCATGTGAAGTTGTGGCAGGCTGATCTGCCTGGAGTGGGGGTAAAAGAGTTGGAACATTTCCCCATTTTGCAAAGCTATAAATCATGAATGGGCCCACTCACTGCCTTTGGTGTTGAAGAATGTCGAAATCAGCAGGAATAACCAACCCCAAAGTTAAACATCCTGAGGAAGAACAGTGATTTCCCTTTGAGAAACTGGCACAGGTGTGGATGTGGCAGACAAAATACTGCTAACAAACAACTGATGCTACTGATAACTTAAGATTCAAAGCTGACACAGGCCTGGAGATGTGTGTGCAGATTCCCCCTTTTGAGCAGGGATGCCTCTCAAGTTTACCCCTCAAAGCTGAGTGAAATGCTCAATATTTTCTAAATACGCGATTCTTTCAGCAATGGGTTTGTCCAGGCATTTTGAGATTAATCTAAACTAAAATGTTGCCTGGAGCCCACACCTCTGAATGTCAGTGAAAAATCAGAGACCCATCTTAGTTTATTACTCCATTTTCCAAATGAAACCAAGACATTTTTCATAGAAACACTTTTAATAACTGGTGCTCTATAGATATCATTATGTATAATTAGTATATAGCTGGTCGAATTCATCATGATTACATCATGATGAATTCACTCCATAATGCAAGTGTACAGTATCTGAAAAGGTTAGCCAAATGTGGCTAAAAGAAGTGCGTGCCACAGATCTAGATAAACTGTTCATACTCATACTTTCTTCATCCACTACCAGGGTGAACAAGCACCTATTCATGGTGAGAAAAAAAACTAAACTTTATCCATATTTCATAATTCCATATATTGCAATCTTTAAAATTCTAAATATAAATAACTGGCTGTCCAAATCCCCCATAAATGACAGTCTGACTTGGAAATCTCCATAGTTGAAATTTCGCCCTAAGATGTTGAACCTGGCAAGTTGCATGGTTTTATTGCTGTTAAAATATGCCCAGCAATTCAGCACAAAACAAATTGTGCGTGAAACTGAGACCTTTAAATTATCTAGTGCAATCAAGAAGGCAACAGTGTCAATACCAAAGATGGGTAAAGAATAAAAATTAAAACCACATTATATACAATGCCGCATTTGTAGTGTCGCAGGTAACATTTCTGGCTTCAAGATAGTTCACATTGCTTTACCAGCTTACAACGTATCAGTGCAGGTTGGAACATATTTGCAACACAATACAAGACTTCCTGGGAACTGAAACTTTTCAGTGGCAAAATTTGCAGTGTTCTCTTTCTACCCTAGGGGCATTGTGTTGGTTTGGCACAGACTGGTTTTTTTAGGGGGGCCACAGGGGTAGATTCTGTGAGAAGCTACTAGAAGCTCCCACCATGGCTGACAGCACCAATCTCTGATGGACCTGAAGACAGACATGCTGCTGGCCCAATTAGAGAGGGTGGTAATGCCTCTGTGATGACATATTTAAGAAGAATCACAACAGCGTCGGTGTAGTTTTTTCCCCAGGGCAGCAAGGCACCACGGCTGCAGCTGTGACCACCACCACATCGGCACAGCAAGCCTTGCCTGCCTGGCTTCCTCTAGCCAACCACACTGTGAGCAGAAGGGCAGGAGCAGCAGTGGCTTCTCCTTCCCAGCACCTGGCACGAAGAGAGACATGAAATAGCGCCAGTGCTGCGGTGACCGCCATTACCCACACAATTATGGCAGGGCCCCATCACCAGCAGTGGAAGCATGACAAGTGACTCCCCAACACAGTACCTAGATGAGTATGGGTATGGGCAATGCAAATGAGACTGATTGTACTGTAGATTTAATCAGCATATGCAGCTTGATAACAAGTATGCCCTGGTAAGAGCAAAGAGAGCTCTAACTGCAAGAAGATTGAATCAAGACTGGCTTACAGGAAATAAGATTTTACTAAGTAGAAACGTAAAGTTTGTCTGTGTGATGTTGTTGGGGGTTGGTTTTTTCCCTTTCCTCTCTGTGGAATTTTCCCCACTGACATGCTAAGAGGCCCTGATGGCTAGGCCCTAGCACGATGGCTAGTGACAGGGGGAAGGGGGGACAGGGGGGAAAGGGTGGAAAAAGCCATGAGATCAGAAGCAGGTAAAGGAGAGTGGAGAGGAGTTGCTTGCTCTCACTCGTTTTGGCTCTCAGAGGAGGATGGCTGCTGGAAAACGTCGCCCTGCCATCCCAGCGCCAGGGAGCCTGCTTCGCCTGGTGTTGGACCCTGCACCCCTGCTCAGACGCTTTCCTGCTGCAGCCCGCCATCGCCAAGCATCCTGTTGGAGCACCAGTACCGGCACTCCAAGGATTTCATGAGCAGAGTCTCTCCTCCACCCTTCCCATCCGTGACACAGCCAACATCACCCCCAGCACTCCTGCAGCTGCATGGGATCACCGCATCTGCCCCTGGCCACTGGGAGGTGGCTGGCACTCACTGCCAACTGGGACGGTAACTGCTCCAGAGGGGAAAGGTGTCCACAACCAAAAGATCTGCTACTGGGTTCCTGTTCTGTTTGTTGTTAATTTCATAGTTGTTGTTGTTTTGTTTGCCCAGATAGATAGATAGATAGATAGATAGATAGATACTAGTAAAGAACTGTTATTCCTATCCCCATATCTTTGCCTGAGAGCCCCTTAATCCCAAAATTATACTAATTCAGAGAGAGGGATTTATTGGCTCCATTTCAAGGGAAGACCCTGCTCTTCTCTAACACACACCTGTCTTTTCAAACCAGGACAGATATTTAACTAGATGATTGTATAAAATATTACTAGCCTTCCTGTAAATGGTATGTAAGCACATGTAGTACTCAGTAAAAATCAGGTTCTCATCACCATTCAGTGTCCCCATCTCTCTCTCTCATTGTCAATAGATGAGATCAACTTCCCAGCGCTGCAGGATCTTGCAAGAGTCTTTGAATTAGTGGAACATACTGACAATGATACCTACAAGTAGCGGTTTTTCTTCTAATCAGAGAAGAGGAGGAAGTGAGGATGTCTGAGGGAAAACAACATGGTGACACCAAGGTCAGTGGAAAAAATGGAGAGAGAGGAGATTCGCCAAGTGTTGGAGCCAAGATTCCTCTTCAAGCCTTGGTGGGGACTATGGTAAAGCAACCTGTCCCCTTGTAATGCATGAAGCCTATGGCGTATGCAGAGATCCACTCACAGCCCATGGGAAAAGTGCTAATGCCAGGGTGGGTGGACATTAGAGAAAGCTGTGGTCTAGGGGGAGACTCAAATAAAGAGAGAGACGGTCCTTGCTTCCAAACTAGAGTAGCTCTTCCTTAAAAGATTACACCCTGTGGACAAGTGACCTATTCCACAACATGGACGAAAACTGTTTGCCTGTGGGAGGGACCCCACAGCATAGCAGAGGAAAGACTTCCCTCCCCAAACAAACAGAAGAAGATCTTGAGTGACCAAAACCCCTATGCCCGATCTCCCTGCACTGTCACTGGGAAGGAGGAAGGGTCTGAGGGAAATAAAGGTGTTTTAAATTATTATTTTACTTCTCACTACCCTCCTCTGAGTTTGTTATAGCTTTATCTTACTTTATACCTTTATATTTGAACCTGTTTTGCCCTTAGAGTGTTTTTTTTTTCCCAATCCTCATCTCAACTCATGAGCCCTTCATTGATACTTCTCCCCTCCTCTACCCAACTGCAGCAGGAGATCTTACTTTATACCTTTAAATTTGAACCTGTTTTGCCCTTAGAGTGTTTTTTTTTCCCAATCCTCATCTCAACTCATGAGCCCTTGATTAATACTTTTTCCCTCCTCTACCCAACTGCAGCAGGAGAGAGTAAACAAATTACTTTCATGGGTGCCTGGCATTTGGCCAATGTCAAACCACAATAGGAATTTATAAAACAACTCAGTTGGATCTAAGCAAAAATTCCTAGTCTTCAAAATTCCCCCTTAGTTTGGTAGATGTGATCTGCAGCAGGTGGATATTTTTCAACACACAGATTTTCTGCCAATTGCTGACCTGAAACAGGGGGAATACAACAAATCTGTCTCCTGGTAGTGAAGAGAAATGCCACATCAGTGCAGATTCTCAAAGGAAAGGCAAAGAAGATTGGGGCTTTCTCACTTCTTAAATCATCCACCTCTCACTACATCTCAGTGTGAAATTTTTATTAATAATATTCCCTCACAAGGAAGCTTTCTGTACAAAATTCAATGCGATTCACTGCCTAGTGCAGACATCCTTCGTAACACAGCTCTCTCAAAGGTGCACATATGCATCTCTAATGTAGAAAAGAGATCATCACATCACATTTGAGTCCAAACTTTGAAAAAGATTTAGTTCCAATTTAATCCCCTAAAGGAGTTTCAGGTATTGAGAAGAGCTCAATACCAAACAGCTCAGGTCTCGTCATATACATGGTCCAGAAACTTAGGAGAAAGAAATAACACATAACAGCAAACTGTAGAAGTTACAAGGCTGAGGCTGTACTTAATACAGAAAGCATTTTACAAAACTGAAAAAAAATTGACATCTGCTGTAGATAATTGCACCTGTACATTGCTATTTTTTATACTTGTATTTTCTAGATTTTTAAATCTAACACACATGCACACGGGCACGAATGTTGATGCACCCATATACATACAAATATAAAACCCACTAATTTACCATGCAGAACTCACACAACCATTTCTACTACACCTGAGCATCCCTATTCCTTGCCGGGCACCCATGAATTAATATGTTATAAACATTCTCTTCTATATTGCAAAATCTATTACTGTCATGTTTATCAGTTACCATGACTCTGAACTCACAAAGTCTATTTCCATATTCAGTTTATAGAATACACTTCTGTTTCTCTCAAATGATTTTGAAAAATTAGTCATGACAATTGAATACTGTCTGATGGTCCTGAAATACATTGCTGAAATCAAAACTCAAATTTTCTATGAGAATGCAAATTTTAAAAATCTGATGACGTCCTTTGTATCACTTCACCAATAATCTGAAGCCAAAGTCCTTTTCATTATTATAAAATTAGGTCAGTTTACGACATGAACTCTAGGAATTACATTTACCAAGAGGATTTTTGTCATTCTCATGGGCATAGACCTTCAGTTAATATTGTAGCAGGTCTTGGTAAGCCCCACAGGGAGAACCATACTAAATTCAGTTCAAATGAGAAAAACCCATCTTTATTGCCTGTGAAGTACTTGGACCTATGTGGAAAATTCATGACTGAATAGACACACAGACAGAACCTAAAATGAATTGTGGGAGCGTAATGAGCTACCAAATACTGGTTGATCAATCCTCACTGATCAGGTGTATCCTCTTTGCCCATCCCAATTATAAGGTAATTAACCCACAGTGCAAGAGATTCAGCTGTATTCAGTGTGCATTTTAACACCCCTTTTAATGAACAAATCTGTTCCTTTGAAAGCAACACAAAGAGATTTTTGTACAAGGTGAGCAAGTTAGGTTTTTTTCCACCTTGCACTTTATCAATTTGACTATGAAATTCTTTCCATCTTACCGCCATAACTGGCACATTAACTGTCCCTGTAAGTAAGTAGGAATGATCAGTATGCTTAAGGAGAATAAAGGTGGCTGAAGAATGGTACTCAGAAAACAGCTATCAATATACGCCTGTCAAACCAGAAAGATAAAAACAGTGAGACCTTGGAAATTGCTGTCTGGGGTCTGATAGTACATGGTTTTTAGTTTTCATTAAGGACTTGGTTGACAGAATATAAGGTATGTCTAAAACATCTTCAGGCAATTTCAGCCTGAGAGTTACTGCCAGTTTATTTGAGACAGGATTAGAATTCAAAATTGCAATTAACAAGTAGGAAATATGACTAGAAAGAAGATTATCTTCAATATAGGCAAATGCCAGGTATTGTCCTCAGGAAGGAATAATCAGACTCATGAGGGACTGAGGGAAATAACTGACCACGTGAAGGAGCCAGTAATGTACAGGCATAAAGTTTTGCTTACCATGTCTTAAAAATTCCCCTCCGGGTAAATTGTAAGGTGTAAAACAGGCAGCTCCTGTAGTCTAATTACCCTATGTACATCTACATTAGCACTACATCCCATATCTGAATCATCTCCACAGTCAGAATATACAGCAGTTAGCTACTCTGATTTAAAAAAAAAAATTAAAGGATGTTTGCTTGGTGTCGTACTGATACATCTATTCTGTACAGAGGAAGTAGGACCCCTGTTAAATGCATTTTTTTGAGGGATAGGAAATAATTCAGGTGAAATAGGCAGTGGAGCACCTCTTTCCATATCATCTTTTTAAAGAAAATGTTAGTATCAGATCCTTTCTTGCTTGTTTGTTTCTGTTCAAGGCAACTCTTGGAATATCAATAAAGCTTCAGTCTCAAGTATCTTAATGAAATACAAATGCAGATGGATCAGAGGTCTAATTTCAGATTAATGTTCTTGCAGAAAGGAGAGGACACATCCAAAGATATTGGCTAATCATTTCACAGAAAGAATAATTCTAAAAATATTTCTTTGTTGCAAAATACACCTCCCAAACCAAAGCTTATCAATAAAACTACAGAATTACTGACCTCAGCTGTTACTGCTGAAGACATAGATGAGCAATCTCTCACTGAAATTGACAAAGATCTACACTCTTTATAATTTCTATGATAATTACATATTTTAAATGCAGAAAACTACCTGGCAAACAAGCCTGACCTTTTATTAAAGGTCACCAAAGTACTCAGACTTATAAGCCTGAATAAGTCAAACTAAAGCTGTTAATTAATTTTAAACTGGAGGTCTAGCCACATTCTAACGAACTCAAGGGATTTTCCAAAGTGATCATTGGCTTTTTTTACACTTCTTTCAGTACGACAGCCCCAAACCTACCAAGCCCACTCTTTGTGTTGATAGGTTTTGCCTGTTTAATAAACAGATAATCATGTTATAAATAAGCAGTTGCTGCAAGAGAAGAAGTGACAAGCACAAAAAGGGCTGTGTGCTGAAGAGCATCTCTTCCTTCAAATATTCCATCTCATGCTGCTGGCCAATCTCTCCAGGCTAACTATGTGATCACAGTGGAGGAAAAAAGGTGCTTACTGATTCATACTAAGTGCATTAAGAAGGACTGCTTTCCAAAGGACTTGTTTTTGTGGCGTCTTAATCTTTCCCTGCTGCTTATCCATCTCTCTTTCCTTCCTTCTGTTTGCTACACTTGACAATGTATGACATGATCACGTGCATGCTTATGTATCAGCCAACATGTGCACACTGTTTGACTAGCTGACTGTTGCCTCATAGAAAGACAAGGATCTGAATTATAATTATCTTTGTCTCACAGGTGAGCACTAATTTGGGCTTGCATTTTCCATCCTGCCCCTACTTGGCTGGTTGCTGCCAGCAAGAAGAGGATCGCCAAGTCCTTCACATTTCTCACTTCAGTTTTGTCATTGATGAATCCAGCTCCCCTTCTGTGACTAGCTGTCAATTCTTCACAGTATTCACAAGAAATTAGCATCTCTGAACAGTCTGGCTGGCTGTTAAAACTGGCCAAAAGTTTAAGAACTATGCAGTGAAAACTAACAGACTGTTAATACAACCACATATGTATCATTTTCCTAAGAGTCAGGCTGATAATATATGTACAACTGCACTTATATACAAAGTCAATGCCCAAAATAAGGATAAAATATAAGTTTTGGTGACTTCATATATTACCATCTGTCAAAAAAGCCAAGAAATCAGCTAGGAGCACACAGTCACCCTGTCCCTACTGTGAAAATAAAGCTAAAACTTCCACATGGTTCTACAAACCTTTACCTTTGCAGGTTTGGGTCTGAGTTCTCCATCATCTTAATTCAAGCATTTACAATTCCCTTCTGTTTTGACCTGAAGATTTTTTTCAACCTGGAGCAATTTTTGGAGGGGAAAAACAGCTTTTGAAGACCTGCTATGATTTTACACTGTTGAATTGATGTTTGATATGTGGCATGGTGATCCTAGCCTATCTTTCAGACATAATGTGTAGCCTTAGCTAAAGGAAAGGGAAAATTCCAAAGATGATGCACAAATGAAGCACTGTGCACATTTAATTTTTTTAAAAGGATTGCTTTGAAAGGCTTATCCTTTTCTCCATTTAAACAGGTAATTTATTTAACTACTAGTCTTCTAGTAAAGTGTTGCATATTTTGGAACATTTACCAACATTAACTCTTTTGTACTGTTAATAGCATGGGAGCACACAATGATAGGATCTGAAACAGATAAATACCAGAAGCTAACAAAAATACAGTAATGAGCACTGAAATAGAATTTGCAGTGAAATATAGCCTAGCTCCTGTGCTGGTGGTTTTATTTCCATGATGTTAATCAGAAACTCTGAAGCCTAGAAAACATCTAGTAGTCCTTTAATGCTCATTATGCAAAGTTTGAGATGGAATATGTTTGTGCTTATTGCAATTAAACAATTCTTCATTCTCCACTACTTTACCTTGCCAAATCACTTCCAGTACAATATAAAATTATGGCAGAGTTTTCCACCACTACATGAGGTGCTCAGAAGAAACTACTGGGCAGTCTGTTTCTCAAATATCTCCCCTTTTCCTAGTTTCTTAGTTCTCACTCACTAACTTAGTGTCCATCATTAAATACCAAAAATGTTGAATTGCTCTTAGCACAAGACTTCAGCTCATTAAGTTCTGTGTTTCTCCAGACCCCAATTCTCCTGGCAGAAGTCAACATCTCTCACAACCTTGCAGAAGTCTTGAACACTAAGCTACTTTGAATCTTAATCAAGCAAGCCTGATTTTAGTGCTCTATCAAAAAAGCTGGTCATTATAAACATTCCCAGGCAACCAGCGAAAACTATGGCATTGCCATAATCCTAATGGTCTGAAATCACAGATTTTAATGTTTCAATCAAGAAACTGTGTGTAAAACATAAACAGGACATTTTCTTGGCATTAACTTTTTACTCACCCAAGGGGCTTTCTTTTCTATTAGGGTAGTTTTACCTGCATTGTTATGCCCAAGAAATGCTTTGGAGTAAAAGCATAGTTCAAATAAGCTTCTGAATAATTTTCAGGCTTTTGTTGCAGGTTGCTCTGTCTGCAGTGGTGTAAAACCACTCAATAAAAGCCTTATTTGCAAAGAACATTCACAAAAGAAGAAGGGGAAGTCATGCTGTTTTGGTGTTAAATAATGCTGAAACCAGTCTGACTTACCAATCCCAAAGTTAAACATCCTGATAGTGAGATGAAGATGTGGCAGATGTTATAAAGTACCCAATAAAGGGAAAAAAAAACAAAAAACAAAAAAAACCAAGTGATACTAATAATAACTTCTCTATAGCTACAGAACTGACACAGCTCACCTGGAAGCATCTGACTGACAGTCAATCATTTTTTATTATTTATACTATTAATACTATTTTATATTATTTATATTTTAACCAGAAGGGTCTTCTAACAAATCACTTCTTGACGTGTGTATAGAGATTCCTCCCTTGAGTGTGGACACCCCTCCAGGTTAGTACTCAAGGTTAAGTGAACAGGATTTGCCCACAATCATTGGTAGGGGTGAATAACATCCATCTTTATTTAACAATTGGTTTTGCTGGTTCTATTACAATTACTTTAATATACTTTTTTCAATATTGCTTCAAAATACTGCATTATGCTATACTAGTAGTTATAGCTCCTATACTGTGTAGTAAATAATTCTGAATAATTGCTCTTGTCTAATCATTATCATGATAAATTATATCTATTTGTGTAAATATGTTTGGTTTGCCATCTTTAATCCTGCAGGACAAAGCTGTATAAAGGTTCAGTTACACCTGTATAATACTTTAAACATAAACCATTGACGAAGTCTGGGGCTAGGATTACATCCTGCTGCACCTGGACTCCTCTCTGTGAGGGACTTCACAAAGCAACAGGGTCCTTTCTTCACCTCGTGACTCAGTGGAAGGGATTCTCTAATAAACTTTGAATCTCTCACTTGTGGAGGCCAAAGGCCCAGCAGAGAATGAGTCTGCCTCCCTCCCCTGGAGGGAATGCCCTTATGCACTCCCTCTCATAATGGCTAAAGAAAAGTTACTCCCAGCATGCCCCCCTGTTCCATGTAGATTTTTTGTACCCCATTGGCCCTTCCCGCTTTGTACCGCCCCTGTGCCCTCAGTTGATCCATTTGTTGCTCTACCCTGCCCCCTAGCTCCCCTATACAAACCCTGCTCCCTCAGTCCCTTTGAGCTAGTTCGTCCCTGGTTCCCTCTGAGGAAGAAGACTAATAAAATTTGCCTTGGATCACCATATGCAGCTCCCGTCCTTTCCTTTCGTCCAGCGTCGGCCGAAGCACAGATTCACAAAAGAGCTGATCGCTCCGCCCAGAAGCAAGGACATGCCTGTGCTTCCAGGACATCCATCTCAGGACACTTCCTCAGAAGGTTGCGGCACTCCACCACCGCTCTGCCGTGACACTCACTCTCTCCAGACAGCTACCTTCTGGAAATCTAGCTTCATACCACTGAGAAAAGAAATTGCATTTTTGTATGATAAGAATCAGTAACAAGATAGAAATATCTTTTAGAATGGGAAGACTGGAGTGAATATGGTACAAGTACTGGCAAGGCAGGTGGAGCTCCCAGCCAAAAGCAGAATACATACACAGCAAACTTGAGAATGTGCTGGGAAAGTACCATTCTTTTCTGGTGACATTTTACATGTGGTACAAAAACTCCTCACAGCTGCATTCACAGACAATTTTTAAGTAAAAGGCAAGGAGCTGACAGCATTGAGTACTGGTAGCCTGTCTTGAAATGGAGTGCCAGAGGAAAATGTGCTTTTATAGCCCAAGTTCTCTTCCACTTCATTTACATGGAACTGGAGTGAAGAAAAGGATGCAGAAAATAAGCAAGTAAAAAACAGCATTTGTAGCAAGGACAGGCAGGGAAACAACTTCAGCTTTAAAAACTTGGGCTAAATTTACAGTTAAGCCACTGAGATTAAAGGGAAGGAATGACTGTGAACAAAGGAATGTTTTAAGTATTTTGCTTTACAAGGAGAAATTTCAGAAAAGGGAAGACTCCTTGGCCATACAGTGTAAATACCAAGAGCAGCCTGGATGTCTAAAACATCTGCCATAAAAAGATAAAATGTAAAGAAAATGCACTCTTTTTCTCCCATTCTTGCACAGAGGTTGGTAAAATGGCTACACATTGGAAAGCACAGTACAGGCCAACACAGACTTAACATAAAATCTTTCAGCTTCCTGCTTGGATGTGGTAAGGCCCTTCATAATCAACACATTTCAATTTTGCTGAGGAAAAGAGGAAGCCTGAGTACACCAGTACTTTCTTGAGAATATGTAAACAGCAAACAAATGGCTCAGTGAGTCATTAAACAAATGATTCTAGATTTTTTTCCAAGTTGTATTACCCATCTGCTTGAGAAGGAAGGATCACAGTGATGCTTATAATGAAAGCTTCTGCACTGCATTTTTTAACAGGATTGGACTCAGATTGTTTATAACTCAGAGTTCTGGTACTAGGCCAGACTAGGAACACAGCAAGTGACAAACCTCCATGTCTTAAAGCCCTTCAGACCCTCTGCTAATCTCTGGCTGGAGACTCTGCTGATAGTTCCAATGGCCCAGAGCAACTGGAAAATTTCATTTCAGACTCTTTATCTCTTATGTACTCTAGCTGCCTTTTATTTTTTTTAATATGTAATATCTGCAATTGCTTCTGTGTAATGAGCCTCCTTTTCCCCACAGCAACCCCAGACAAGGGCACCACATGAAAGCCAACATACTAAAATAGTAAATAAAATGTGACGTGGCTGCAACTTCCTGTTTAGTATATGAATAGAAGCACCCCTAGTCACAGTAAGCAGGGCCTTCACAGAAGGACATAAAGAACTCACATTCACACATGGCTTTGTGTCAGTGTGCTATGAGCGCCGCAGAAACTGAATGCAAATAATTGCATCATATATGTCAAAAAAACATCAAGCCTAGGAATTCTACTAGATTACTAGAAGTTTCTCAGCCATAGCTTCAAGGCAAATAGGGAAAATATGCAAGTTTATGAGGAAATTATGTTCTACAGATTAAGAGATTTTAAAATCAAAAAGACATCATCCCTTTATGGGATATCATAATCAGATCAAGAAAATGTCTATGCAACAAACACAGCCAGCAGATAGAGGGCTGACTTTCGCTCAGACTACAGCAGTCATAAAAATGGGTCAAGGTGGGCTGCAACCAATGTAGCTGAAACATAAGATCTTGAGAATTGTGGATCAGTATTCTACTGGACATCACCATGGCCCAAACCATTCTGCAGTTCTATTTTATCATGCTTGACTCCCTTTTTTAACTTAAGTCAGCATACCTGAACCAGCACTGGTTATGTTTTCAGCTGCATTGCATAATTCTCAAATTAATATCAACAAGGTCAGGTTCCACAAAGGAAAGTGCTTGTCACCTCTTTTCATTAGCACAATGACAGATAAAATACATGGAGGTGGCTGGGGCCAACCCCTCCTATCCACTGCAAGAGGATATAAACTTTCTGCTATGATGTAGTTCAAAGGCCATCACAAGCTCAATACAACAGTGAGGAAAAACCAGACCTAAAAAACCCACTTCAAAAAGTGTAATAGAGCATAGGCAGCCTTCATGCATAGTCATCCCTCTGACTACAAGGGACAATGAAATCCTTACATTTATTTGCCTACATAGTTGTTTATTACTGTCGGGTTGGTTGTTGGGGTGGTAACAGGTAAAGAAGCAGGAAGAGCCTTTGCAGGGGTTTTACAGAGATGTTTATTTCAGCCACACGTGCAGACAGCCCAAGGTTCAGGGGCAAAAGCAAAGGCCTGGTCTGAGGGTCTGGTTAAGTACATGGGATGAGCGGGGTGGGGAAGAAGTATTAGAGACCAATTACCAGGGGACATGGGGGCAGCACAGGGGTGGGGTTAGGGCATGAGGGCCAACAGGGACACAGGGTGGGAGTGACAGAAAGACTGAGGGACAGGGAAGGCACGGGGCTGACCCAGGGAACAGAAGAGGGGTACATTGAGCGTGATAGAACGGGGCTTGCTGTTCTGAGAGGACAGCTTCTTGTGTCTCTCAAACTGAGAATGCCTTTCAGGGTCTCCACATTTATTGACATGATAGATGTAAATCTGATACACAGGTACCACTGGACAGAGTCTGTCCTCTATTGGATCTCTATTCCTTGAATGACACAAATGGATTTCAGTTTCAGATTTAAATGCTGACCCTAAAAAATGAGTTGAAAGAGAGAAATATTGCAAGTCTATATTATGCTTTCCTGAACTTAACAGCTCTGGGGATTTGAGAATCCATCCACAATTACTTCCTAAAGCAGCAGAAGAAAGCATCAGGAAATAACAGATATTTGACAATTCATCATCATCACTAGGTATACACATGGCAGTGATGAACCAACCAATCAAGAAATCCTGGCTCTTACACTAAGGCTCTGAAAGGATTTATGAAGTATAGTTTATTCACAGGGACATATGAAAGGAAATTCCAGTGTTTTCCACTAGGATCTCTTTGATGACTAACCAAGGTGTTACAAAATTAAAATCTTCTTGGAAAGAAAAGGAAGACATAAAGGTGAAAGCTAAGAAATCTGAGACAACTGCAAGTTAATGGAACTAATTTGGGAATTTTAACCGAATGGACAGATAAACCTGTAAGGATAGCTTGTCTTGGATGCAAACATAACTCTCCACACACTTAGGTTTTGGTTAGCAAGACAATGGGGAAAATCTAGGATGTCACATATTTCCTGATGAACGTAAGCATCAGTCAGCAGAAAAGGTTTGTACCTCTTCAATAAAACCAAGGGCATATGATCAGCAAGAGTAAAAAACATATAGTTCCATTAAAATCATCAGGTTCACCATGTGAATTCACAGCAGCTTGCCCTGGGGTGACTGCCCTAAACCAGGACACAGCTAAATATCTGTCTACCAGCATTCTGACAACAGCTAGAAAAGTTTGTTGTACCATAATATGTAAAGGTAGGTCGTTCCCCAAGAGGAAAGAAAAGAACATTTTCTTATAGCACAGGAGAAGAGATACGAGGGTCTGTTAGAGAATCTTTCCTCTCTGCCCATCCAGGAGCTTCTGTGTATTTCTCATTTGCACCATCAGAGACTGTAACCGGTAGGACCCAAGGTGGCTTCAGTGAGCTGATGGGTCACCTTTGATTCTCCACACATCCCATTCATACAGTCAGAGAAGCGGTTCAGCCTCAGGTTTCCCACAGCAGAGTCTCAGATGTCCACATCCTTAAAGCAATCTATCCACAGCACAGTATCACAGAAAGAGTTGGAGTATGTGCCTCAAAGGAGGGTCCCCCAACCAAGGAGCCCCTGGGCTTTTATACCCTCACAGTCCACATGTGTGCAGTAGACCGGAGTCTTTGTGGTGAGTCACCCTCTCCTGGCTCATGCCGTAAGTCCCGTCCCTTTGCTGTGTCAGGTCGCAGCCTCTTGCCTCAGGTTTCCAACATTTCCCCCATCCAGAGTTCAACTTGCAGTTGCACAATCAGCTACCTGCTTTAAATGTATTCCTCAACAACTCACTGTTGGAAATTATTGTCATGCCATCCCTTCAGATTAAGAAAATCTCTTTAATCAGGCAAATGCCTATTGTGAGAGTTTTGACTGCCCTAAGGATTTCACCAGGGCTTTGGAATTGTCTTGGAGTGGTTTTCTAGTCCCATGATTGTCTGCTCTATGCCCAGAAATGGTTGATGTAGCTTTAAGGTGGGTTTGGGGCAGAGGGGCACCATGGGGGCTCTTCTGAGGGGTTTTTCAAAGCCTCACTCCCCAGGCATCCATCATGGCATCCGGACTGGGCAGACTGCAGCAGCAATCCTTCAGCGGCCTTATTTTTTTCTTGAACTGCTTGATTTGGTTATGTTCCAAGATTAGAGAGGGAAATTGACAGGAAAAGAATCAGCCAGGGACTGGCAGGGAGCTGAGGGGTCACTCCATCCCAGCCCCAGAACTCAGAAAAGCCAAACCAACAAGAGAAAGGACATCAAATCCACCAGCTTCATCTGCTGTGAAGAAGAGACCAACACCAGATTCAACAGGTTCCATCTGTTTTTCCCAAGCTGCTGTATGAACCCTTTTTTTTTTCCCTTTTCTTGAGACAAAAGCCAAGGCCATTTTTTTCCCTCCTCCACCACTGCAGCTGTTGTGGGGGTTTTTTTGTATGGTTGGTTTTGGTTTTTTTATTTTCTGTTTGCCTGGCATTTTGGTTTTTTGTTTTCTTTTGTTTTCTTTTGTTTTCTTTTTTTTGTTGTTTGTTTTTTTTTGTTTGTTTTTTTGTTTGTTTGTTTGTTTGTTTGTTTGTGGTTTTTTTGTTTTTGATTTTTTTTTTTTGTTCCAGTGGGGGAGAAGGGTCAGACAAATCAGTATCTAGTATTTATTCATTTTTTTCTTCTTCATGCCATATGGGCACTCTGTTTGTCAATAAATGGTTGGGGTTTTTTCACCTTCATCTGCTAATTTTTTTTTTTTTGGCATAGACTGTTGGAACCCTTTCTTTAGAGGAAACACTCATTTCCAGAGTGTTTTTCTTCTAAACCTGTCTCTAAACCAAGACAAGAACTCAGTCCCAGAAAACTGAAACTGGAGTTGATAGTAATAATTTTCAAAATATTAATGTTTTTCTCTACTTCCAGTACAGACAAGAATCTGATGAACATCATCATCATCATCAAAAAATAATCAAGATGAAGATGATAATAAGAAGTTCTTCCCAAGCTGAAGAGGAGGAAAAGATTAAGTTGGTTGTAGTAGCTTCTTCTCTATAACTAATGTTTTCCCTCCTACTACTCACATCAAAAATTAAAAGTATGAGGAAAAAGAGGTCAGGGAGATAGATTAAAAAACATCAGAGTGTCCAAATGCCTTGATTTGCTCAGACATCTCAGAATCTTATGATTTGCGTCATGATGCTGCCCTAAGTGGCAAAGCAATTTTTCCATAGCAGAAGGAAGAAGCTAGTGCTCTCTGGCTGGGTCATGTAACCTTTCTCATGCTCACAGCAAGTAATGTAGTCCTCCTCATGTGAACAGGATGACCAATGGTTGAGTCTTCTCCAACTGATTTGAAGCAGAGCATCTTTCATGTAATCACTGTGCCACTGCTAGTAGTTGAACAAGTTCTACCTTGTTTATTCATTTTCCTTCATGAAACAGGCTAGGCATAAAATAGTAACTCTCTTTAAAAACCCTACTTATACTGACAACAATTCAAATTGAACTTCAGAAGGCATTTCACACACTGTAATGTAGTACTTGAGCAGCTCAGCTACCAATTAAAAATTATAATTATTTTGGTTTGGCACGGCCAGGTTTTTCGCAACAGGGGGGCCACAGCAATGGGTCCTGTGAGTAGCTGCTGGAGGCTTCCACCATGTCCAGCAGAGCCAATCCCTGATGGCTCTGAGGATGGACATGCTGCTGGCCAAAACTGGGCCAATGAGAGAGGCTGGTAATGCCTCTGTGTCGACATATTTAAGAAGAAAATCAAAACAAAGTCAGAGGGTTTTAGCTTCTAGTCAGAGAAGAGGGAGAGGTGAGAACAGGTGAGGGAAGCAACATGGAAACACCAGGGTCAGTGGAGAAGGAGGAGCAGGAGGTGCTCCAGACACCAGAGCTGAGATTCCTCTGCAGGCTGTAGTGATGATCGTGGTGATGACCATTGTTATGAACAAGTTTGCAAGTTTGTTCTGTTAATGTTCTGTTAACTGTGGAAAACACCCTGTTTTTATGTTAATTGTTTCTATTGTTCTGTTCTGGTTCCCCACCAGGAAAGAAACAGCAGAGGTAGTTGCAAAGATAATTTTAGAAGAAATAGTTCCACGGTATGGACTAGTAAATAATATTGATTTGGATCGAGGTCCACATTTCATC
>VWZS01005534.1:0-37557 GCA_013397075.1 Rhabdornis inornatus | reverse complement strand
CGGATTCCGGCAGCGCAGTCCCCGGTGTGGTGTGGCGCGGGGCCGGCCGCTCTCCCCGCCGGGCTCCGCTGCCGCCAGCCCATCCGACTTGCCGCTGAGGGAGCAGAGCACTGCCTACCCCGGGTCAGGGACGGACCCTATCGCCGCGCCAGGTACGGGAGCTTTGCTCTCCCACCGCCCCAAGGACCCATCGCTCCAGCGCTGAGACCCCTCTGAACTCAGCTGGTGTCAGGAGGAATCCCTCACGGTGCACCTGGGGATGGAAGCCCCGAATCGGCGTCCCAGGACAGCGCCAGCCCCCGAGGCTGGATACCGGACACCCGCCAAGGGAGCTAATGCTCTGGAAGAAGGGGACATCGGGACAGCCACCTCTTGCCCTCTGCCACGGGAACGGGCTCGTCCCTCTGCGGCTCGCCCGGGCTGCGAGGTGTCGGGGATCGCCGGAGTGAGGAGCCCAGGTGTGTCCCGAGCAGGCGGACACCGGGCCGGAGCTGCCCCGGCCCGAGCCCGCGGCTCCGGGCAAGCCCCGTCGGGTCACGGAGCCGTGTGGGCAGCGCGGCCGAGGAGGTGGCACCACCTGGTGCCACTGGACAGAAGCGCACCCGGGGCGCGTCCCGCGGCCACGGCGGAGCCAGCGCCGTGCCTGGGGCGGGCACCAACAGCCAGGGGCCCTGCACTGAGCCCCAGGGCAGGAGACACCCCAAAAGTCGCGCTGCGGACCACGGCGGCCTCATTCTGCAACTTCATGTCCCAGGCTCGGCCCGGCTGCCCCCAAGAGCAGCCAATTTCTCCAAACCATTCCTGGGACAGAACACTGCCACCCCCAGCCCATGGAGACACTGATTCAGTTTAACCTGAACGAGAGGCTGGATCTCAGGACTCACCCCGGGGCGTCGGGAAGCAGGGGCTGAGTAGGGTCCCCATGGAGCTTGGAGCACCTGCTCTCTCTCTGGAACATGATGGGA
Organism: Rhabdornis inornatus; assembly: GCA_013397075.1. NCBI lineage: Eukaryota > Metazoa > Chordata > Aves > Passeriformes > Rhabdornithidae > Rhabdornis > Rhabdornis inornatus. Next base: position 36,592 of record VWZS01005534.1, on the reverse strand, counting down.
CACTACACCAGGAGCCTGTTTGTGCCATCCCTGCCTAAGGTTCGATGTGGCAGCCCCTGGACCAGGGCAGGGCTGTGCCACAGCTCAGCAGGGCAACTGCAACACAGCCCAGAGCAGCGCGATGCAGCTCCATCCCCTGCCCAGCTGCCGGGGCTGCTCTCCCCTGTCCCTGCCCAGCCAAATAAAAGGCACAAATGCTGCTTTGTGCTGCAGCCCAGAGCGGGGTCAGACAGGACCTGTAATAAAGGCAATTAAACCATGCATTGATTTTTTCACCAGGATGGCGCAAAGCTGGGGCTGTGAAAGCCTTGCATAACCCATTTACATGGCACGGAGCCACACTGCCTCCACTGTGATAGCACAGCTACCAGACTTGCCACCACCTCTCTGGGCACAGGGTGGCCACCACAGCCATACCCCCCCTTTGTCCCATCCCAGGCAGGGACAAGCACCTGGCTACAGAGCAAGGCCATGGTTCAGCCACGTGCCCAGAATGAAGCAGGCAGAGGAACCTTAAGCCAGCTGGGAGCATAGGGTAGCTTCTCTTCAGCCCCATGGGCTCTGCTGCCTCACTCCAGGGGCAGGAATGCTGGCAGAATACCTCCCGAGCCCAGGGCTGCCAGCAGAGAAGGGATTCCCCACCAGATCCTGTCCTGGCCCCAGCACCCTGCTCTGTGCACAAAGGTATCATAGCTTTGCTCTCTCCAACCATGGAGTGCAGGAAAAAAAACTGAACAAACCCAGAAAACCTGGTTACAGAAGTGTGAGACACACAAACAGCAGGGCCTGTGAGGCTCGGGCTGATCCTTGACTCCACAGCCACAAGACCTGAGGAACTGTGGAGAAGAGCAAGGGGAGACTGTCCCATACAGGCACGCATGCCTCAGGCTCCTCCAGGCTCTGCAGAGCAGGGAACACCCCTCCCTCCCTCTATGAAGGCTTTTACACCCATCAAGCTGCATCTCCTCAGCAATTAGAGGGCAGCCAGAGCTGGCACCAGACCCAGACACAGCATTGTGTTCTGCAGCCAGAGGGTCAGGCGACCCAGAGGGAAGAGACCAGAGTCCAGAGGTGGAAAAAAAGAGAGAGGAATCATCTTTATTTGTGAAGTGTTAACAGATGGAACAGTTCAATGCTACCCAGCAGTAAAGGTGTTAGACTCCCCTGGGCACTTGTCTGCTCAAAGGCCCTCACGTCACTCACACTGCGCTAGCTCAAGCACAAGCACACGCTGTTAAAACTTAAAATCACCCCCAGATCCAGCTCACCCTGCCCCTCCCCACTGCAGAGACATGAACAACCCATGGAATAAGTTACAGCAATCATTTATCCAGCATCCAGCTCCTGGCTGCCTGTTTTACAGTAACCACAAACAGCTCAGCAGGAGCTGACTGGGAATCTGCCCGACAGGGACATGCCAGGAATGAGCCCTTTGTCAGGGAAAGGTGCAGCCTTGCTCCTGGTGACGCACTGGGAAAGACACAGAACCCCTTCCTGAACCCTCTGGTCAGATCAGGTCATCCCCCAACAGCCACCAAAGCAGCTCCTCCCTCACCCCCACAAGCAGGTGGGACACAGCTGCACTCCCACCCCCCCCTCCCCACTCTGTACCAACATGAAATAACCTAGGACAGAGACAGCCAGAGACCTACACTACCAGGAACAAAGGATTTACATTTACAGGTAGAAAAACCCTCCCACGACTCTTAAAAAAAAAAAAAGTGTATTTTATATTCTACAACTTAAGTTTCCTTAGAAAGTGAAGTAACTGAATTGCAAGGACGCACTAGAATATTCCATGGTGCTATTTTACCAAAAAAATCAAAAGAAAACAAAGTTGTCCAGACGAGTTCTTCATCCACACAGCACCTGGCAGGAGAGAAAGAAAAGCCAGTTAGATAAACCCTGTTGCACCAGTACAGCTGCACTGGGTTGGAAGGGGCTGGTGGAGCCCATGCTGGGCCAGAAGAGCCTCTGGCTTCTCCCAGAGACCCTCAGCAGACCCAGATGCTGCAGCTCTTGCTCCAGGCTCTGCCCTGGCACTCACCTGGCCCTGCTCTTAGTTTGCGTTTCTCTGGCGGACGTTCTTGTCCTTGTGGTTTGTGGCATTGCTCTTCCTGGGAAGGGAGAAGGGGTATGAGGAAAGGGAGAGCAGAAAGTTCCCCCACCACCACCCCTCACCCATTAATGTAACTCAGGTCCAAGCAGAGGGTGCAGGAGATCAGATCCCAGAGCAGGGTCAGACACTGGTGCCACCCCAGGTATGTGTGGTTTACACATGGGGACATTAAATGAACCATGGGGTGACATCTCCTCCCACTGAGCATTATCCCACACCAGCCAGCTTTTATCTTTGCATAAAGCTTTTATCTTTGGAGCAGATTCCCTGGCTGGATGAGATCTACCAGTATAAATCTAGCGAAATAGGAAGAGGCAAGGTACTTACAGTGGTGCAGAGCCTCCATCATCATCTTCACATTCAGGACAGCACAGAAAGAGAAAACAAAAAACAAACAGTCAGGGAAGAGGACATAGAAAGTGACCTCTGCCTCCCCCTAAAGCAGTGGGAACTGCATTCCAGGCAGCCATTCCACCACCACTTTAAACTGGGGAGGGTAGAGCTCCTCTGATGAGATCCGCTGCCCTGATCCATCCCCTGTGCTCGCCTCCACGGCACCAGGACTTGGGATGGCTCCCAGATCCCAGCACACTCACAGCAGGTAAAGGGGAAGCCAAACAGGATGTTTCAGGAACGAGGCTTTAAGCAGCAGCAGCAGGAAGCCCTTCTCCCTCCCCACATGTTGTGATATCAAAACAAACACTGCACACCACGTTCTGAGCAGCACAGCTAAGGAAACACCTCTGCCAACACATGCCAAGCCCTGTGGCCTTTCACCAGCTCCCTGGTATCTGCCACCTCCCAACTGGAGGCGCCCAGTTGTCTCCTTTGCTCTCCATCACCTCTTCTGCAGCCCTGGTTCCCCTTGAGTCCCATGCTCGGGGCACTGCGGCTGCCCTGGGCACCAGGATCTGCTCAGGGCTGGTGAGAGGACGGAGGCAGACACAGCTGGAACTACCTTTGACTTACCATGTGAGGTGGCACCCAGCAGCAGAGAAAGGAAGAGTGTATAGGTAACACCAGCAAGGATATCACCCCAAAGACAGGCCAGACTATCCCCACCCCATCCCAGGTGACAGAAGCATCCCGTTCACAGAAAGTGCTGGGGGAAACTGGCTCAGACAGACCTCACCGTCACCTTTTGGGAGGGGCAAAGCTACAGAGACTTTGGGGCAGAAAGAACCACTTTATACCAGGGAAGTGTAAAGCCATGTATTTAACCAAAGGAGTGTGATGCTGTACCCTCATCCATTGAGCATTTGGGAACTTGAGCTCCTCTTGCCAAGAAGCATCAGGACATTTCAGCACATTCACCTGTCTGTCAAGGTATCTGCTACAGCTCTGACAGGTCAGCACCCCACAGACCTGGGCTGATGCCATCATAAACCACATGACAGAGTGTTTGTGCTGGGAGATGCAGCTACAACATCTTTAAGACAGCACTTGCCTTCCAGCCAGGGGTGTCAGAGGGCAAAACACCTGCTTGTGAAACTGCCTCGAGTGGAATTCCAAGCCCTGAAATCAGGGGAGGGATCTGACCTTTAGCTCCTCTGCTGCACCTCTCCTGAGCCTGCTCCTCTCAGGGGGCCAGGGGCCCTGCAGGATCCCAGGCAGGAAGGATACACAGCATTCACACTGCATTGTTAAGAGCATCAGATAAAGGAGCCTGACACAATGCAGGTCCTCACCGATAAGGAAAGGGAGGAGCTGGTGCTTCCAAAACAGATTAAAGATAGTAGCGGGTCTTTGAGATCCAGGATGTGTGGATCTGATGACCCAAAACATCCTGAACTGAACACAAATTAAGCTAAGCCTGGTCTTACAGAGCCACTAACACAGTCCCTCCCAGTTCTGCGGCACCACAAAAGCTCTAGTATGTATTTACAAACCACCTTGTCCAGAGCGGGAGCTGCCAAAGCAAATCCAGCCCTGCAGACGCTCAAGGGAAGCACTTGAGCAAGAAGCAGAGGAACCAGTGAGACAAAGGATCAGGCTGACCTGCACAGAATCCTCTCTTGCTCCAGAACTCACTGGAAGACTGACACGAACCGTGCAATTACAGGCAGTTTCATGGCTGAAGTGGCATGGTACAGACTGGTTTCTCAAGTGCCCCGAGTACCCTCCTCTCAGAAAGAGACCTCAGAACTCCCTACAAGCCCATCCTACCTGTACTCTGAAAGCTGCAAATCACTTGATCTTCCCGGACAGATTCAAACCCAGGTGCCTCTTACCGTCAGGAACCTCATCTGGCTTCCTCCTCTTCTCATAGATGAAGATGATGGTGACAAGAACAAGGACTTCTGCCACGATGCCCAGGAAGGGCCAGAGGGCTGCCAGGCGGCTGCGGACGCGCAGGTTCACTGTGGCATCCCCGCTGCCAAAGGAGTTGGTGGCATTGCAGAAATAATCACCTGTGTCCTGCTCAATATCCAGTTTAAGGATGCGCAGCTCTGTCTTGTTGCCACTAGAATTGATGATGTATCGGCCAGAGGCGTTCTCCAAGGGCTGGAGGAAGGAGGAGGAGGAAGAAGAGGGATCTCAGGGCAGTGCTGATTGACCACCACAGAAATCCTTCCTGGGAGTGCTGAGCTTTGAAACAATTCTGGTGGCACAAGGACTGGGCAGCAAAGGAGGCAGGAGGGCAGAAGGAGCAAAGCACAGCACTTACCCCATGACCATTTTTGTGCCAGGACCAAGAAGTGACAGCAGGGTAGGAAGGATTCTTGCAGATCAGCACACCTGTGTCCCCCTCATTGCCATGCTCAGACTTCTTGTACGCCATCACCTGGGGGGAAACTAGGCAAGAGGGGAAAAAAGATATGGACATCCCATTACAGAAATCACATAGATTTGTGCTTCCTTCAGCCCACCTCACCACAATCAGCTATCCCAAAACTTCAGTCAGGCTGTTCCTCTCACCAATTTGGCATTTTCAAAGAGGAAAGTGCATCATGCTGCTTCAGGAAAGGCTCAAACAGATTTGCCCAGCAGGTATTATCCCTCTAGCCATTATTCCTGTGGGAACAGGCCCACAGAAGGCTGGTTTAATGCAGGATCTCAGGGCTGACCCTGCGTCCTGGAGTGGCCTGATAATGGCTCTGCGTCTCAGAGAGCAGAGAGAGCCCTGCAGCCACATGAGGGCTGGGAGAAGCTATTCAACCAGCTGAAACGACACCACAGCAAAGTGTTCAGGAGGTCACAGCTTCCCCGTGCCCCTCCTCAGACCCCAGGAGCAAACAGATGAAGTTACCAGAAATATTCACTTCTCCTCTTATCTGCGGGTTTGCTTCGTAGACGCACTCGTAGATGCCAGAGTGCTCCTCCTTCTTCCCATCAATTCTACCAAAAACAGGACTCAGGTAAGCATCCAGCACAACTTATCCAGAGATACCGACCTCCAGACTCACAGAATCAGACACCCACAAGTATCAGTGGCCTCCTCTATAGCAAATTTCCCCCATTCCAGCAGAGTATTAATGCTGCACTGTGTATCTACAGCAAGCCAGCTCTCCACTCTCCTCACGCACTGAGGGTGGCAGAAGAGGGTTTCATGTGCACGTCTGACACGGGTCTGTCAAGTCAGTGATCACTGCTCCAGCTCAGTGGAACACAGGGCAAAGCAGTGGCAAAGATCACCCAGGCCTGGATGCTCTGAATTGATCCCTGCATTGAGAAAAACCCTCACATTCTCCTTCCTGTAAAGCTGCTGCAATGAGATTTAGTGGATTACGCAGCCCTGCAACAAACATCCCATTCTGCTGCTCAGTAATACCCACTCGAGGGAAGGGGCCCACAGAGTTTGTCCCATGGCTGCACTGGGACAAGGGGCTGTTTGTTAGTTCTGCCGTGCATGGCGCTTCCCACTTCCAAAAACCACTCAGCTGAGGAATTGAGGTCACGCGAGGGAGGCTGGGTTATAAATACTTTAATCCTTGTTCAGCTCCCTGTTGCTATGGGGAGACAGGCACGTCGGCACTGCCATACAAAGGGACATGATGCCTCCACAGCTGCTGGGTCAGTGCCAGCCAGGCCTGACTGTAATCAGGAAGGAAAGCTCACTGCACTGCCACAATAAGGCTGGTATTCCCACAGCCTCCCCAGCTCCTTCTGGGAGAACAGCTGGACTCTGGGAAGAGACATAAAGCCCCAAGGAGAGACAACATGCACTGGAGCCTCTCACTCACGGGGAGCAGGGAGCTGGTGGCCTGCCCAAAGCAGTGCTCCTTCAAAGCTCTGGACATTGAATAACCAGATTCCAGCTGAACACCTGCTTAAAATCAGGAAATCTCTTTCTAAGAGGGTATTTGTGGCACAAAACTGCCCCTTCCTCCTCCTTTTTGCTCTCCTCCTCCCCATAAAGGCCTTACTATAAAACTCTGTTAAACTCATCTTACGCTCCACAGTCCCAAAGCCCCACCCCATCAGCAGGGCCGCAAGAACTCAGCCCTGGTTGCAGCTGACAGCAAACATCAGCTGCTTTCTGGGAAAAAAACCTGCCTGTGCTCAGGTTCTGACCTTGCCCTGACACTCACGTGTAGCTGGTAAAAGCACTCGCGTTCATGTCCTCCTGCAGGATCTTCTCCTTGTGAATCCACTTGTGGCCAGTGATGGTGAGGTGTGGTGCAGAGATGTTACAGCTGAGGATCAGCTTGCCAGAACTCTCCATGACATCAGCAGCAATTTTTGGACCTGCATTCATAAAGAATTGGATTTAAGTTAACCTGGGGTATGGCAGAGCTGACGTGGTGCCCAAGAACCTGCAATGTAAACCCCACAGCTCCTTGTCTCTATTCCCAGCTTCCACTTACCTTCACACAGTTCCCTACCAGACCTGACTGCGCCAGCACCAGAGTCCCAATGCCAGGTGACCTGGGATGGCCACGCTGGCCCTGCAGCTGCTCGCCACACAAGCAGGATCCGTGTCCTGCATCACTCAAATCTCTGCTGTCCCCACCACGGGTGCAGAGCCCAGTGCTCAATAAGCAGTGGAAAAGGTCACTCTGAAGGGCAGAGCACGGCTCTCTGCTGCTGTGAGCCGCCATAGAACTCATGTGTCAACACCTCCCAGCACCTGAGCAGCTTCAGACATCTCCAGGTAGCAGAGAGGGCAGCCAGGACCCTCTGTGGTGAGGGAGAGCAGACAAGATGTGGCAGCAATAAGTGTGTCACCTGAGGCAGCCCAAAGGGTTTAGCTACAACGACTCCAGGGAGGACACAGAGCCGTAACTCCGAGAGGTCCTGGGCCTCGATGTGCCAGGCAGCAGTAAATTATGCAACCTAAGATGACTCAGGCATTTCTACTTGTAGGAGGCTGTCCAAGAAGGCAGCTGCCATCAGCAGCACCACTGCACAGCCCCAATGCCACTACGGTCCCTACCCTTCCACCCCATCTCCATCCCTCAGAAGGACCAGTTTTTGCCAGGGCTGACAGGCATTTTGCTTTTCCCCCTATCCAAATTCCACTGGAAGAAGGGTTCTGCTGGAGTTCTGTACTCCATAGCACATTTCTGCTGAAAAAGCAGCTCTCCTAACTCCAGGATTCATGGGGAGACCTTAGCAGGACGTTAATCTCCCTCCCAGATTTCTATCACTGGAAGCAGCCTGGGCGCTCCAGCTTTCACCTGCAAGAGGGAACCCGGCCACGTCCACAGGACAAGCAACAACATCACACTCAAGTGTCACACAGACACGGCCATTTCAAAAATGGTTGCATCTCAGACCTCAAAGCAAGATTTGTTTCCCCGACAGTCTGGGTCACCAGCACAGAAGCGAGCTCAAAGCAGGGCTGCTGGAAGGAGCGGGAGCTGTACGAGCCGCAGGGAAGGGCCGCTGGTCAGTGGTGGTTAGGGCAGAGTCGACCACAGAATCGAGGCTCAATTCTGCAGCCAGCACCAGGGCTCGGAGGCTCTCGGGAATAAGCGGCAGGTTCCAGGTTCTTTAGCTCCGGAAAAGGCGCGGGATTGCCGGAGGGCGAATTGGTTGGGAAGCCACAACCCTTTTTGAGTAGGGCCATTCCGGGTCAAGTCACAGGTGGTGGGGACATTGACAGAGGGTGGGAGTCTCTCAGTTCTACAGCTGGGGTGGGAGGGTGAGGGGAGCTTTCGGGAGCCACAGGACACAGGTGCAGGGGTGAGCATGGCAGGAGACTCAAGACACCAGTGTCCGAGCAAGTGCCAAGGCCTCGGCGTGGCCACTCACGTTCGATGACAAAAACATTCGCCTGGGAACGGATCCACTTGACTTTGGGGCTCTTCGACAAGTGGTTGCGGTCGGGGTCATTGCTAGCCCGGCACTCATACATGCCCGAGTCGTCGCCCGTGAGGTTTGCGATGGAGATGGTGCTGGTAGAGTGCAGGTTGTAGGTGGCGTTGATTTTGACACGGTCCTGCCGTGCGCCATCCCAGAGCTGAGCATAGGTCTCATTGGGGTCGTTGCCCTCAAACCACCACTGGATCTCAGGGATGGGATTGCCAATTGCCTCGCAGTACAACTCCACGCTGTCCTGAGTCAGTCTCTTTTGAGACAGCGGTGACTTTATAAAACCAGCTATGAGTTGAAGAGGTATTAGTGCAAAGTGTTAGTGCAAAGCAAGAATTCACCTTCCACAAGCAAAAGTAACCCTTGGTGACTAAGAAGAGACTGCATACAGTCTCCAAATCAGTGCACTCTTCCCTCCCTCCCCTCCACACTCTGAACTCTGCCTGCCTCAGACAGGGCTGATCGCTTGCATTTTGCATCTCCTGAAGCTCTGCTGCAAAACCAGTGCAGACAAACCAGGACTCAGTGTGTGCCACAATCCAAACTGAACATCTCTGGCATTGCCCACCAGCTGTGAGGGGCAGCCCAAGGCCAGTGCCTGGCCCCCAGCACTTGCAGTTCAGGATGAAGACACTACATTTGTGTTTCAAGGGCTTATGCAGCCTCCACATTCCCCAGGCTGAGCTCTGGTAAGGTGCTGCATCACCATGGAAGGCTGGGGACAGTGAGGCAGCAGAATCAAGCCCTCTCCCAGCCCAGTTTAAGACAACTGTAAATGGGAAAAGGGCTTCACTGTGCCCCTGTGGCCCCAGGAGGAACGTGTCTGTTCCCCCTCACTGCACAGCCTGAGGCTGCCTGACCGTAATTCAGAGCTGGCCAGGGCCCAGACCCCCCCTTGCTGTGCCTGGCACAGCCACATGTACTGGCCACACACACCGGCCCCTCGCCTGCCCCACACCCTTGCTCCATCCCTCAGCCCCGCCAAGGTGCCCAGCAGGAACTCCTGAGCACAACGCCAAGGTAAGAACTTTTTTGGGGGAGGCGGAAAGTCACGCTGTCCACAACATGTCACGAGCCAGGAGGGGAAATGCGTAAATTTGTTGTCATACAAACAGTGAAATCCAACTTTTCATCTCAGGCAAGACCAGCCTGCAGAACTGAAGTGACAAAAAACAGACCAGAGGCACAGGCAGCAGCTGCAGGCTGGAATTTGGTTATTTTTCACTCTGCCCTCACAGCCAGAGGCCAGAGGGATCAGTGCTGGAATCAGCCAGTCCAAAGGTCAGTCCCTGTGCTGCAGGGAACCAGGGAATGGAGCTGCCAAACACCATCAGGCTCCAGGGCAGGCACGGGGCAGCAGCCACAGCCCCAGGAGCCCTTCCCAGGACAGGCAGGAAGGGAGGCTCAGCAGCTCCACTTCGGGAAAAGCCATCAGGCACAGGCTGAGGTCACTACGTGACTCACCCCCAGCCAGGTTTCAGAGGAACTGAGCTTGAGACACATTCTTCCTGTACTAACAAGCAGCTCGTACCCCAAGAACCTTCCAGGAATTAATTTGCTCAGTTAAAAGCACTTTGTGATTATACACAACCCTCCATGGATGCACCATAACCTACAGGCACAGAGGAAGAGGGCTTTGGAGAAGTTTTTGGGGAGTTTTGAAAGCCTGAAGATATTTTAACAAGAAATCCTAAGGCTGCTTTTTGCGAGAGTAGGAACAAATCAGCGTCACAAATCCAAGTTTGCTCAAACTCAAGACACAAATTAGCCTGCAAGCTAACCTTGACTCCTAAAGAAATTAATTCCACATTTTTCAAAGGAAAAACGAACTTTTCCTATTAAATCTTTGAAGGTCTTGAAGAATCAGCAGGGCTGAAAGAGAAAGGATTCCCTTGAGGGGGTGACCACAGCTCCTAGGAGAAGGCAGACAATAATTTTAACCAAAGAGGAGGCTCAGGGGTACCCAGAGATGTTATGGGATGAGGGTATCAGCTGGGTTCCATCCCAGAACCACTCACCTGTGTGCCAGAAGGGGTTTTTCCACACCACAGGCCTGTGATGGAAGACTCCCAACCCTGACAAGCCCTGGAACTGCCCACAGCACTTGTACGTGCCTGTCTGCTCCAACTGCAGCCCGAATTAAAGCAGGAGCTGGTAAAGATCAAGGGTTTTACAGCTACAAGGTGATTACTGTACACTGACAAAATAAGCTGTGCAAGGTTATTTGCTCTGAGTTAGAGGGTGCCTCGTGCAGTTCAAACAGGTTAAAAGGCTCCAGCAAGCAGCAGCAGTAGCAGTGAGTACCATTTGCACTCCCATGGGATTAATGTCCTCCCTGTCCCCACCAGAAAGCTGAGAAGGAAATCCCACCGTTGGCTCTCTGAGCTGGGGAAGGTGCCTGTCGAGCTCAAGGCACGGGAGCACAGCCAGTACCAACCCACTGGGATCGATCAGGGCTGCTGCCACATTTCCCAGAGGGTGACGGGCTGCCAGTGGGGCTCAGCTCCCAAAGCCCAGACGCTCCTCGCAGAGCTGAGCCGGATGCTTCCCCCGGCACAGCGTGGTATCCGAGCCAGCGGGGCAGCAGGGAAGGCAGAGAGACCAGATAACATTCTCCAGAGTCACCTTCAAACTAAAAACAACCTCTCCTCCGTCAGAGGGAGGAGTCCCCGGGGTGTTAACAGCAGTGGGAAGTGGCTGAGCCCAGCCAGAGCCCCACAGTCCCACAGGGCACATGTTCCTGCCTGGCCTGACCTTTGTTTCTCAGTTTGGGAGGGGGATAGTTGAAGACCTAACACTTTTTGCATTTTAAAATAGCTATAAAATCTACCCTTAAGCTTTGCACAGCCAGGTCAAAGTCAGGATCCCTCCCCCTGAGGGCACAGAGTCCAGGCACACACCGACCCATGCTCCATGGGGTGAGCTGCTACCCAGTCTGCCCCATAAAGCCAAACATAAACATTACAGAGAGGCCAAACCCCACTTTCCAGCACCCACTCTGCTCCCTAGAGGCACCAGCACAGCTCCACACCAAGCCCAGGCATGGCCAGGCAGGACATGGGCATTACACAACTGATGGGCCAGCTCGTCCTTCCAGGGCTTTTCAGAGCCAGGATAGGAACTGCCAGCTCCACGTCCCACTGGTGCCAGTCCCCAGGCAGGAGGGTGCTGGCAGGAAACCCTCAGAGCCACAGAGGGAGCGGGACGCGGCCAACCTCGGCAGCTCCAGGTGATAAGTGTGAGGTTTAGAAAGAGGCTATGCCCTGAAGAACTAAAATGCAATTCTGTAGCAAGAAGCTATTGGAGCACACACTTCGGTTTTCCAGGATCCTCCCACTCTTTCGCCTACACTCTTAGGGTTTGGTTCTACTACACCGAATTAAGTGCAAACAGGCTACAAATTGTTTTAAGTATTCAAAACGCCAAACAGCCAGGACCAGCTGCTTGCCACTGGCGACCAAACCGAGCCTCCTCCGTCTGCACCGCGTGCACGAGGGCTGATCCGGAGGCTGCGGGGAGAACACGGCCAGGTTTGCCACGAGCTCCTCCAAAACCTGAGGAGGTGAAACGTGGAGCCCCAGCACAGAGCAGAGCCCGCTCATCCCCGCGGGAAGAGCTTCAAGGGCCCACCCGAGGGCTGCTGGAGCCGCCGGACCCGCTCCCGCCCCCGGGATTATCCGGAACATCTTTAGGGTTTAAAGCCCCGGGACCCGTTGCTGCTCCTCAGCCGCGGAAACCGGAGAAGCGGCTGCGGGAAATAAACTCCTCGTTTTTCCTAAGGAGAAAACAACCCAGCGCGGCTGAAAACACCGGCGGACCCTGTCGCTCCTCCGGTTAAAGAGATCAGCGGGCACGCGGTGCGCCGGGGCATCCTCCGCCCGAGCCCCGGGACTTCCCGGCGGCAGCNCCCCTCCGTCCAACCCCGAACGGAGACCCCCAGTGGGCCCCCGCGAACGCTCCGCCACCCCAAGCAGCCCAAGCGGAGCCCTCCAGACCAGAGCCACCCCAGCCCGCCCCAGTCCGGTCCGTACTTGTCCCCGCGGCGCCGGTGGCCATCGAGCACAAGACGAGCAGCGCCAGGACCGCGCGCGTTCCCGCCGCGCCAGCCGCCATCTCCGCACGCGCCCCCGCCGCGCCGCGCGCGCGCTATAACCACGACCGGGGGGCACCGGGGAAGGCGGGTCCAGCTCGGGCACCGCCCCTCGCCCTCCGACCAGCCAATCGCACGGCGCTGCGCCCCTCAGGCCCCGCCCATTCAGTGCTGCGCGGCCAATCAGAGGAAAGATGACACTGAGCGCCTTCTCATCTCTCCAGGCCCCGCGGGCACAGCCGGTTCGGGCCGGTGCCGGGGCGGCCACGCCCACCGGCCGGGGCAACCAATGGGGATGCGCGTTGGGGCGGTGCTGAGGGTCCCGGGGGTGGCCCCGGTGCAGGCGCTGCCCTGGGCGGGTCCGAGCTCGCGGAGGGACGTGGGGGCAAACAGGTTTGCACGTGTCGGTGCCTGCCGAGCCGGGGCACGCACGCACCGGGGGGAGCACCGGAAGCCAATGACCCCCAGGCCGTGTGGCTCCTTGGGGCGCAGCGTGGGCACAGTCACAGGGGAGCCCGCGGGTGCTCGGGCATGCGGGTCCCCGCTGTGGTTCCCGGAGCCGCACGGGGTGAGCCAGAGCCGCCTGCGGGCCCCACACAGCGGGATGTGTGGGAAGGAAACCGGGCAGCGCTTCCTCAGCGCAGGGAGTCCGGCACAGATAGACAATAGCTCCTGCGAACACCGCGGGGCCGCTGCCAGGACAAAGCGGCCGGGCCTGTCCCCCACAGCCCCCTCCGGCCATCAGCACAGCGCCCACAGCCCGTGGTCAGGGCTGCCCCGAGGCGCAGGGAACGCACGTGGCCCCGGGCTCTCAGTGCAGTCCGTGGGGCCAGGGGGTGCTGGGCATCACGTCCCCGCTCCAGCCCAGCTGCAACTGCCTGATAACCCCAAGGGTGTGGGCAGGCAATAACCAACAAGGCAGCTGGGGCAAAGAGGGCCTCTGCAGGACAGCAGGTTTGTCACCAACTCTTCTCCATCCCAGGAGTGAACTCTTGACTGAGTCAGCCATGGAGCACTCACGGCCGGGGGTACTGGGCAGGGGGGCAGGAAAAGCCAAAACAATGGGGCCATAGGCGCCAGTCCCCACCACGCTCTCCACGGGGATCTGCTAGCTCCTCCCAGAGCATTTCTTCCCCATGTCCCGCCCACCCTCATCCACTGGTCAGGCTCCCCCTGCACTGGGGGGGGATTTGCAAATACGGCTCCTGTGGTGCAGAAATTCGGTGGAGTATGGTGCCCATAGCACCCGCAGGCTGAGAAGCTGGTTCTGATCTGGGTGGCCTCCAGCATCCAGCACTGGGGAGGGAACTGAACCAGCAAAGGCAGAGGGCACCTGGGCATGGTCCTGCAGATGGAGGAGGCTGCTGGGAGTGCACAGAGCAGCCCCCCAGGAAAGAAAGGAGGGGTCGGCTGTGAACAAGGAGCCGGTTGACCTTGGAAGCCGTTTGCCAGGCCAGAATAAAGCGACAATAATCCTATTCACCTTTTAGCCTCATTTCCTAAGGCAATAAAGCACATGCCCTTGCCACGTGCAGTCGCAGGTGTCACTCAAGCCCTGATCCCATTTGCACGACTCCAGCCGAGGGAAGTTCTGCTCATTACCCCTCTGACGAGCTTTGTGCAGCAGGGGCAGGAGCCCCAGGCAGGCGCTTTGCCAGGGCCTCGTCCCTGCCCCGGCTCTGACCGAGGCTGCTCACCCCATCCCAGCTGGAGAAGGCGCCGGCAGCGCCTCGGGCTGGGAGCTCACCACAGTCTGGAGAGCTCCCTGCAGCCTCTGGAGCTCGCATGTCCCAGCCAGTTCTGGTCTGTGGGCTCAGGGCACACCCAGCTGGGATCAGAGCAGCTGCAAGGGGCCCTGGGCACCCATGGGGCACCCATCAGCTACCACTGAGCACTACCACTGAAACTCTGCAGGTCTGCTGCCTGCAGAGGAGGGAGAAGGCAAACACCTCCAGTGCAGCACTGGAGGGTTTTGACCAGGCAGAGACTGAGTGTTGGCTGCAGCTCCAGGGCAAGGGCACTGAATGTTGCCTGAGAACAGCAGAGATGCTCTCCAGACCAGAGGCAACCCTGCCCAGACCCTCCTGCCCATTCTGCAATGTAGAAACAGGGTTACTGTTAGACCCATAGCTGCCCTGCAGCCCCAGGAGAGCTTCCAGCCCATCCAAACACTGCTCCATGCACTGGCATGTCTGACACAAATCCCTTCTAGCCTGTACACAGACAGGGCAGAACCTCACCCGTGCATCACAACCCTTCCCTGGAAGAACTTTATTAAATAGTTTGAAAAAACACAAAAGCAGAAATACTCAGCATGACCCCATCCTCCCAGCTAGCTGAAAACCACAAACAGACCATACCCATATGCCCACTGCTGGTGGCTGCTGGGCAACTCCTCCCTGGTGCCCTTCTCCCTGTGAACACAGCTCCAGTATCACGGGCAGGGAAGGCAAAAGGGTCTCATGGGGACAGCCCAGATGGCTGCAGGGTGAACCCCAAAAGGTGCTGAAAGCCAAGACAACACTCACATGCTGCCCCCCCACCGAAGAAACCACTCACCACCCCCACAATCCCCTCATACTGCTCCTATCCCATGGGGCTGAAGAGAAGCTGAACATACCCAAATGAGGGGCAGCCAACACCAGGCCTGGCTGTCACTCCTCAGCCAGGCAGAGCCACCAGCACCTCAGTTTCTGTGCCTTTGTGAACACCCCAACACAGCTTCCCCCTCCCCACCTGCCCCCCAGGAAGTTTATAAAATAGGCGGTTTATCTTTTCCTACAAAGATGGGATTTCCTTTGCAACAGCAGAACAGTCTCCCTGAGAGGTAGAGAGTTAATTTCAGGGCTGACAGATCCTAAATTCAAACCAGTTTGTTCTAGTTGAGGTAAAATTCAGCAGTTTATAGTAAGTTTTGCAATGCCAGAGGCCCATCAAGATTCCTCATTGCCGGAGTCATCCTCATCACCGTAACAGCTCTCTTCTTCCTCCTCCATCTCATCATCCTCATAATAGTCATCATAAAAGAGGTCTGAGCCCTCATCTGGGGCTGGAGTCTTGGTCTTCACACAGTACTCAGCCAGCGTGGTGGGGACCTTCACTCCATCCCGCTCAGCGTCCACCTTGGTGCCCAGCACTTGCTTCCTGCAGGGTGAGAAGTAGGAGGTGAGAACAGAGCTCTGCACCACAGCCCTCCAGAGCCCATGTCCCACAGGATCCCAGCATAGCCAGTGCTGCCAGGCCCAGGCTCAGCACACACCTGATGATGTCGGTGTACTCCCGGTCCTTCCCTTTGCTCTCCTTCCATTTGCGGTACATCACGGAGGCGTCCACGTTGGCTGGGGAAAACGTGTTGGGCTCATTCAGCAGTGAGATCACACTCAGCAGAATGGTTCTGGCATGGATAAACATGAGCAGGTCAGTGCTGAGTCAGGTCAGCAGCACCCCAGCAGTGCCAGCAGTCCCACTCTGTCCGTGGGAAAGCCTTGTGCTTTCCACAGCAAGAGAGGTCCCAGCAAAGGGGAGCAGGCCAGGCAGGGGCCAGCAGCACATGGGCTGTTGGGCTTACACTCATCCACACACAAGCTCTGGCTTTTCTTCAGCAAATCCAACACCCCAGGAGCCTTCACCAGCCCCCAGTACCTCCTGCAGGCTTTGGGAGCAGGAGGCTGTCCCCATCCTCCTACCTTCCCACCCCTGCTCTTGGATGAGCCTCCTTCCCGCAGTCCCCCCAGCCCTCACCGCACGTTCTGGGTGGGGTTCCAGCGCTCCGATGGCAGCTCCCCGCTCTGCGGGTCATCCACGGGCGGGTGGAGGATGGAGATGCAGACATCACCCGTCTGAAAGCACAAGAGAAATAGGATCCTCAGGAGCTGCTACCCCAGGATCTCCACACTCACTCCTTCCCTTTGGCTGAAGCCAGGTGAGGCAGCCCCAACTGTCCCTTCAGTCCCATAGGAGGGACACAAAAGTGGACAAGCACCCCATGACTGCCAGCACCATACAGGTCAGGCTGCCCAATGCCCAGACGCTGTGCCCCTGGCATGGGCCCCAGGGCCAGGCAGGTCGCTCGCCCTGCAGCCACTCTTGGCATAGACACAATGTCCTCAAGCGTGGGAGCCATCAGGCCTGCAAAGCCTGGCTGACCTGGAACTAGGACAGCAAAGGGCTGTCGTGAGCTCGTTAGCGGTGTTCCCCATGCCAGGCACTCATCGCCCAAGGCACTGAGTGTCCAGTGCCAAAGGTTGGCATTTGCATCCAGTGCCATCACAATAGAGGCACACGTGTCCACTGACTGTCCAAGAGCCTCCTGGCTTTGCCAGAGGACCTACCTCATAGATATTGGGGTGCCACATTTTGGTTAGGAACCTGAAGGCAGGAGGAGAGTAGGGGTAGTCGATGGGAAACCGGAGACGAGCCTGCGAGGGAACAATAAGATGTGAACATCAGGTCGTGAGAAGGAAGGGACGAAAACCACAGAGCTTCTGATAGCTTTGGGAAAAAGGAACCTCTGCCAAGCCCAGCTGGGTGCCTGCTGAGATAGAGCCTCTGCACCAGCCAGCTCTGTGGGCAGAATGGACGCCGGCCCCAGGGGCACCCTCACTACACAGAGTGGGGTGAGCAAAGGGGCTGTGACCAGCAGCAGCCCCTTGCCCCCCCATCCTGCCCTTACCCTTCTGTCCAGCAGAGCCCATGGGTACTAACCCAGTGCTCTCCAATGCAGAGGAACCAGCGGGAGCTCGCAGTGCTGGCACCCAGCACAAACCCCACAGCAGCACACAGAGCCAGGCAGAGAGTCTGGGTCACTCTCCAGAGCTGCTGTCAGGGACAGACCACGGCTGTGCCACTGGAGGAAAGGTTGTTTACTCTTCAGAGCTCACAGGAAGGAAACATCAGGTGTTTGGTGCTCTGATGAACACACCGAATCTAAAAATAGCCTGTCACTTCTGAGAAGAGATACAGTCCAAACTGGCCGCAGTGCACAGCTTGGGGGCTAAAAATAAAATCACATGAAGCTCAGGCTGTAGCCCAGGGCTCCAGCAGGGACACTCTCAGCCACCACCGGCTCCTCCCACAGCCGCCAAGCCCGCGGGGCTGAGATTGGGCAAAGAGGGGCTCATGGTACATCTCTGAGTGAAGCCTGAGGGGGCACAGGGACCCACAGCAACATCCCATAGTCCTCAGAGCTGCTGCCTCAACCCACCAGCACCAGGAATCCAAGAGGATGGGGGCAGCTTCTCCTTGTGTGGCTGCACAACGTCCCAGTGACTGATTCAGCTTTCAGCTCTTTCCAGGCCCTGGGAGCAAACTTGTAGATCAAGACTCAACACGACAGCTCCTTGAATGCTTCTTGCTCTCTCAGTTCACGTACAAGAGAACCAGACACTGGATCCGTGGCACAGGACACGGGGTGGAAAGAGGAAAAAGTGCAGTGAGGGCCGTGTTGTGTGTGTGGAGTGCAGGGCAGTGACACTTGGCCCCATGCTGGGCTCTGGCCAAACAGCTGAACATCACAGAATAATCCCCTTTGTTGTGTCAGAGGGGATCAGAACAAAACCGGCTGAGGCAAAGCGATGCCAGAGGGGGCTTGGACAGCAACAACCCCACCCTGCTGTGTACAAACAGGTTGGTGTCCCCACAGGCTGGAGAAGACTCAGCCCCTCCGCTCTCCTCTCATGCACGGTCTCACCCTCAGTGCCGAGTTCGGAAGCTCTCGAGCACACAACAGGAGCACAAGTGGCTGAAAGGGTGAGAGTTCAGAGGGTCTCATGCCAAGATGCTATGGGGAAAAAAAACTCCACTCCAGTGGACAGATGAAATCTGGCTCTGAGGCACTAGCTTTGCCAGCCCGGGAAAATAAACACAGCTAACCCTGGGTGACTCACCCTGTGCATCCCCACCCTGACAGCAACAGGATGAAAACACAAGAGCTCAGTGGAGGAGGGAGGATGAGAAAGAGGAAGAAAACAGCTACCCCAGGTTGCACAACACCTGGGAAGAGCACATACACATCCTGCCAAGGGGGGCTATGCAGTCAGGTCTCCAAACACCTTCTTCCATCTCAAACCCCAAACCAAGCCACGACACTCATTCCCCAACCCAGCTCCCTGCTTCCACCCTGGGCTGTCTCTGTCTGCACTCGAGGGACCTTTGTCTCTTCCCTCTGCTCTGGTGGCAGTGCCTCGGATCCCCTCTAGGAGAGGGAACATCGGCGACCTGGAAGCCGGTGTCCTGCACCCTCAGACCGGGGGGACAGGGGGGTGGTTGAGACACAGCCCCCAAAGGGGCCGAATGCTCCTCACAACGAAGGAGACCCCCGGTGGCTTGGTAGCAGCCACCTGCGCACCAGCTCCCTGCCAGGAGCACTCCGAAGCCCCAGGGTCCCCCAGGTGTCCAGTGAAAGACCCAGCTCTCCCTCCAACATGCCCACAAGCCCGGGAGCAGCTCTGTCATGACCCCCACACCCACTCGGGACACCCTACTTCACCCATAGCCCCCTCACAGGGTCTCACCCCTTCCCAAAACACCCAGCACATCCCACGACACCACCTGCTCTGCCTTCGCCCCCCCCAGCCCCATCTCCCCCAATACCCCGAGCCTTCCCCGCTGCTCACCTTGAAGTATCCGCCCTCGTAGTGGGTGTCCGGGGGGCCGAAGATGGCCACGTCCCAGGTGTACAGGTCCCCTTCGTCCACCAGCCCGACCCGGAACCCCTCCACGGGCTCCTCCTGCAGCCCCTTCAGCTCTAGCAGCAGCGCCTTCTGCGAGCTGGGCACGGGGGGCCGCGCCATGCCGGGGTACCGGGGCTCTCGGGGGGCGCAGCGGCCGCTCCGGGGCGCGGGGGGGCGGCAGGACCGGGGCCACGCGGGGAACGGCAGAGGCCGTAGTCCCGTGAGGGGCGTGGCCACCCCGGGCACCGCCCCCACGGGCGCCTCTAACCAATCAGAGCGCGGGGCGGGGCAGGAGATGGGCGGGGCGTCTCCGCCGGTGCCCGCAGCTCTCCCGGTCGCACCGTCCCACCGAGCGAATCCAGCGATCGGCACCCGCCCCGCGGCTCCCCAGCACACAGAATCCCGGCCCGAAACGCAGCCCCAGGTCGTCTTGCAGGTGCCACACCTCTGTGACAATTCACAGCGCTGCCAGGGCAGCACCTGGAACGGAGCAGAGGCTGCTCCTGGCACGGCCGCAGCGGAACGATGCCTCAGGCATTCCCCGGCTCGCACCTCCCTTTGTGTCACATCCCGTCAGCTGTGCCTGCGTCAGGAGCCGCCACCCGCAGCCTCACCCAGACCAGCACCACGTCCTGCCTGCAGGGAGCAGAACATCCGCCCAACACAACATCCCGAGCCCGCGGGGATCCTCCCACCGGCTCTTCCACTCAGGTGCTCCACAGTCCTGCACCTGCTGCCAACACTAACCCCTGAGCACGGAGCGTGCCTCAGGGATCTGGGCACCGCTGCAGCTCATTCTGGCACTTCATGCTGCCAGGAGGTTAAGAAACTGGCCACTAAAAGTAATAAAAAAGCTTTAATGTCTTACAGCAAACCAGGAATTGAACAGTATAAATAATGATCAGACAAGTTTAAATAAATAACCCCGGCCCGACACGCAGCTGGTCCCGGGGGAAGGGGATGTGTCTCATCCAGAGCCTGCATTCCACATCCCAAACCACCTTAGCGCTCCCCAGCTACCCCTGTGCAGGCACAGCCCAGCCCTGCGCTTTGTTCCTTCTGGGTCATTTCACTGCCCAAAGCAGCTCCACGGGTAACAGCCTCCATATCAGTCCTGGATAACACCTAAAAGCAATCTCCAACACAGCTGGGCCAGAGGAGCCACGCCTGGGAAAGGCTGCACACAGGGACACAGAGCTGCTGGGCACCATCAGAACAGGGCAGGGAGCGTGGAAACTGAGAATCTCTTGCTGGGCAGACCAGGGCTCTCCAGCCAGCACCCAGCCAATGCCCTGTGCTCACCGTCCAGCTTGGAGGGGACCTCGCAGGGCCAGCAGTGGCTGCAGCCAGCACTGCTCTCACCTGGCATCATTCCACAGGCTTCACCTTCGCTATGAACAGGGCGGTGGCTTTCCTCAGGAACTCCTCCCTGCTCATGGAGGAGCTGAGCTTCCTCTCCTGCAGCGCCTGGTCCATGGCCAGTGCCAGCCTGTCGGGGCCCAGCCTGGAGCCGGCCTCCAGGTAGCGGCCGGGCCGCGAGCCGTGCCCGGCGCCCAGCGCGTCCTCCAGCGCCCGCAGCACAGCCTGGCACAGCCGGGTGTCCGCCGAGTCCCCAGCGCCCAGCACGGCGAACAGCGCGTCGGCCTTGGCCGCGAATTCCAGCAGCACGCAGCAGGTGAGGACGCCGTAGCGGAACACGTCGAACGGGACGGCCTCGTGGTCTCGGCAGCGGACGCGGCGCAGCAGCTCGGCCGCCGCCTCAGCCGGGGCCGCCCCGCGCTGGCAGATGCGCCGCAGCAGCTCGCTGTACAGCCGCCCGTCCACGCCCGGCGCCCGCCGCCTCCCGCCGCACCCCAGCACCTCGTAGGCCGCGCCGGCGTTGCTGTCGAAGGCCGTCCTGTCGCGAGGCACACGTACCACAGCGCCCGGGCCAGGCGCTGCGGCGGCCCCGGGGGCTCCGCCGCCGCCTCCGCCAGCACCAGCCGCTCGAAGTACTCGGCCAGGAAGGACACGGGCTCGGCGGGCCGCGCCTCCAGAACCTTGAGCAGCGCCTCCCGCACCATGGCCGTAACGCCGGCTCGCAGCAGGAAATCCGCCGCGCTGCCCTCCGCCAGCCCGCCGCCCCCCGGCGCTGCCCTCCCCGGCTCCGGCAGCCCGCTGCCCCCCGCCGGCACCGGGGCGGCGGCCGCTCGCCGCTTCTCGTACGCTGCCATCTTGGAACACACTTCCGCCCGGGCCGGAAGCCTCCCTGCCGCCATTTTGCACGCTGGCAGCCAATCGGTGGGCAGGAAGGCCGTGCCAGAACGCCGCCATTGGGCGAGACCGCGGCCGCCATCTTGACTATGGTCAAAGAAGCTGCGTTATCAGCGGTAACGCCGTGGGCGTTTACTGCGGGCAGATGCCCCGCCCTTGGCAACCGGGCGGGCGCCGCGGATGCCGCCGGTGTCGTGGGTCAGTGAGGGGCCGCGGGACCGGGACCGGGACCGCCCAGGCCCAAAGGACACTTGCTCAGGGCTCGAACGGAAACAGGCCTTTATTGGAGCACCGGTCCCACCCGCCCGCCGAGCCCACGCTCCCCCCGGGGCTGCCTCGGACCTTCTGTTGTGACAGACAAGCGGCCTTCGTGCTCCCGCCCGTCCGCTGGTGCTGGACCCAGCCCAGCGTTCGGTACCAGCCCGCGGGGATCCAGCCCCGGACGCGTCCCTGGCCTCGTCCCTGTGTCGCCTCTGCTCATTGCTCTGCTGGGCTTTGCCTCCCGCAGCAGCCGCAGGCGGCTGCTCCCCCTCCTGCTCCCATTTCTTCTTGCTGGCCAGGAGCCGGGCGAGGCCAGCGACAGAAAAGGGGACAGCAGGGACACGGCTGAAGGCTGGGGCCACCAGCGGCTGCTCCCACTTCCAGGACACCTGCTACCGAGATCTGAATCGTTTCCACAGGTGTCGAGACACGGCAGCGGTCACGATGAGCCCCAAGAGCGATCCCGCTGTCCCCATAGCAATGGCAGGGCTGGAGCTGAAGGAATCTGCAAACACAAGGAGCTGTTATTGCCGCCTGGGCAGCAGATGTCGAGGGGTGAGCGAATCCTCCCCGACACCAACTGTGGCACCGACACAAGGGGCTGCAGCCTCACCTAGGCGATGAGGGCAGAGCAGGGCAGGGTTCCGCAGGTCCCCAGCACTCACCATCCACGACCATCACCTCCAGGCTGACCATCTGGCTGCGGTGGCCGAGCAGGACACACTGGTAGTGGCCCTGGTGCCAGGGCTGGGCGCGGTCCAGCCGCAGCGCGGAGCTGCTGCCCGCGGACTCCTCCCGGTACTGCGAGAGGGCTGCGGGGGTCCGGATCCAGCCCACCGTGGCGTTCCCGGCGCACTGAGCATGGCACTCGATGCTCAGGGCCCTGCCCCGCGTCCCGGTGGGAGGCAGCGACCGGATCTGCAGGCTGCAGGCAGGCATTGTCCCCGCAGATGGCCCTGTCCCTGCCGTGCCAGAGCCAGGGAGGGTGTTTGTGGCCACACGTGCCGTGGGACTGCCTACGATGAGGTCCTGGGGCACAGAGAGCTCCGTGGAGGGGGGGTTGGTGACAGCAGCCAGATCCAGGGTGGTCCCAGTGTTGGGCTCCCGTGCTGTGATGGGATCACCTGTAGGGACACTCGACCCTGGAGGAAGGGCTGTGGTGGCCACGGGCCTGGCTGTGCCGGGGCTCCCCGTGGAGGTGACTTCAGCTGCCGGCTGCTCCGTCACAGCTGCAAACACACAGCAGTGGCCTTGGTCACAGGTGACCTTGCTGCAGCCCCAACCTCCTCTGCCCCCTGGGCATAGTGAGCAGGAGCAAAGGGGCACTGCCAGGAGGGACAGGTACAGGGATGGGGATGGGGGATTCAGGAGTGGTGAGGAAATGGGGGCTGCTCCTGCTTGGCAGAGCTATTCTGAAGGGCACAGGCCAGTGGGGGGTTGGCTCCAGGGAATGGGGTACACGCGGGTTGGGGTCTCCAGCCCCTCCCAGCACTCACCCTCGGCACTTGCCACTAGAGATGCCACCCGGGTGAAGGTCTCCTGCCCGACCTTCAGCGTCACCTCGCACCTGAACTCCACCCCTTCTGCCACCTCTGTCCTGTCCACGGACAGGATGGAAACGATTTTATACAGCTCCTCATCGTCGTCGTGAAAATCAAAGTCTGTGTTCTCCACTACCTGGTGTCCCCGGTACCAGGTAAGGTTCACCCCACTGATAGGATACAGGTGCTTGGCCGAGCATTTCAGATTGGCAGGGTATCCCGGGCGCAGGACGTGGGGAGCTGCCTCCAGCCTCAGCGTGTCTGGGAGGGCTGGAAAGGAGTGGCAGCGTCAAGGATGATTTTTGGCAGCACGGCATAGCTCAGAAGGAAAGGGGCTGCCTTGGGGATCCAGGGCTATGCTGGGAGGCAGTGAGGGATGGGCTGGGGACTGCTTACCGTAGACCTTCAGTTTGGCAGTCTTCTGGTAGTGCTGCCCTTGGCACCTGCCCTGGCAGATCTTCGTGCCCTCTGTGGCCACAGTGGCATGCCTGATGTGCAGGATGCTGTGGGTGGAGAAGGAGGAGATGGTTCCCAGGGCGGTGTCCAGCCCCATCCACTCCACCTTGCCCCCTGCGCAGGCCAAGGAACAGTTCAGCTCTGTCGAGCCCCCAAACGGCACCACCGGGTCCCACGGTGTCACCACCAGCATGTCAGCAGGGCGCCCTGTGTAGGAGGAAAGTGCAGGGTCAGGGGAGGGGACAGCCACCAGCGCACCCCGCAGCTCCGAGCACCGGGACAGGGAGCCACAGCAGCGACCTGGGGACAGGGTGGCTGTCGTGGTTCAGTGACAGGGAGGTCCTGGGGCCGTAAGGAGAAGCAAGGAGAGGAGCAGCAGGGCAGGGCAGCACAGTGGGCCAGGGGATTAGGATGGCTCTTGGCCCCGTGGCTCTCACCATTGCAGCCCCACAGCGAGCCGAGGAGGAGAAGGACAGGAGCCGGTTCCATCATCCACAGGGCAGCAGCAGGGCTGGTTTTCACTTCTTTCCTTCCTTCCCCCCTTCCAGGAGCGAGTGCCGCTGAGCGGGGCTGTCTCCTTCTGGCCGCCGGCTCGAACCTCAGCTCTTCTTAAGCCCTGTAGGAACCGCCCCCATGAGCATCGGCCCCGGGACCTCCGCAACTTCCAGCCCAAGGGGTATTTCCAGAGGGAGAGTTCTGATTTTCTTCCAAGCTCGGCTCTTGTACAACACCCAGCTGACGGTCAAGCCGGCAGCCCCCCCAAACCCGGGAAAGCACCTGTCCCAAAGGGTCACCTTGTGGCTGCAGGGACCCCCATCACCCCTCCAGGGAGCCCGGTACAGACACCTGCATCCTGGGATGTGGCTCAGGTCCAGCTCTAAGCTCTATCCCGTTTTTTGCANCCCCCCGAGCCCCTGGCAAACCAACTTTTCCATGACCCCAACAGCTGCTGGGGACACACAGTTGAGAAAAGGGCCCTGTCAGCCCCTGCCCCCAAAGCAGAGCCAGGGCCCGTGGTCAGTTCTGCTGCTGGGTGCATTTATTCCTCAAACAGGATATTTTCAGGGATGGAAGCAGGTGTTCCTGTGAGGGTTGGCCTTGTGGTAAATATGGAGAAAGTGTTACCACAGGGAAGGTGCTGAACACCCTGCATTATCCAGCCTCAAGGCCCTCAGCATCTGTCCTGGGTCCTCGCTGGATCTGGCGTCACTCCGTCGTTCCTGCCCAGCTCCCTGTGGAGAGATGAGTCCTGTTCTTCCCCATCCCATCCTGCCAGGCTGCAGCCAGGGCTGGGGAAGGTCCTAAAGGGCTCAGGGAAGGATGTGCCTGTGTCTGCACCCAGTGTCATCACAGGACCTGGACATTTCATTTCCCATCTGGGAACTGTTCTGAGAGACAACTCCGTGCCTTGGGTGTGCCACGCATCCTTTTAGGAGGTCATGCTGTTAATTCTCTGAGGGTACCAGAGGCCTCTGAGCAAGGAAATGCTCTGTAAACACTCCCCACCAAATATGCACACTCAGCCGAAGCAGGTGATTAATGATGCTGGGGTTTTTGTTCCTTCCATCCTGTGTTAACAGAGCCACTTCCCGGATTTTCCAGCAGCTGCCAGAGCCCCCCTGCCCAACCCCGGGACAAGCCATGGCCAGGGCTGCTTCCACACTGCCAGGCTCTTCCCAGAATTGAGTCTGGGAACCTTGAAGACACACATGTGGTGCCAGGGTTTCACCTTCCTCTCCCATAACCCTGATTGTGGCACCAGTGCGATGAGAAAACCCCTGAATCAGTGTCTGAATGAGAGCTGAGCATTTATGGAACCACCTAATCTTAAAAAGAGGCTTCCCTTTTTCTTCCTGGACCTCAAGAAATCAGCGATTACCAGAAAGCCCAGCACCTTGTGCTGCACATCCTTTGTTTTGGGGCTTGGAAGGGCTCAGAGCTACCCCAGCCACCCGCAGAGGGAGCAACACAGAGGAAACTGAAGTAATGGAAACCTGATAATCCTCCAGTTCCAATGGCTCAGCCACCGAGCCACAGGCAGGTCAGGGGACTTTGCTCAGCTCAGAATGACCTGGCAGAGCCCCCAGGGCAGCTCTCGCTCACCAAGCCCCTGAGCAGTGGACCCACCTCAACCCCTATGCCACCACCTGCTTGGGACCTCTCCTCCATGGATTCAGACCTTCCCCCACCCCAGAGGAGCACAGGAGCTCCCGCTGTCCTGGGCACAGCACAGGGACATCACCAGCTTGCGTGCACAGGGCAGAAGGAGCAAGCTGACGCACCAGGAGTGTTTTCCACCCCACAGGAAGCCTTTGAAGGAACGAAGGGAATGATGGTTTTCCAGACTCAGGGGTCTGAACACCTTTCCTGGAAGCCGACTGTGCTTCCTCCCACAGGGCAGGCACGGGGATTTGTGCCGGGCAATACTTTGTCCAGAGATGTTGCTCAGGAAACAAAACAGTTCAGTGTGGAGACACAAACCACCAAGGGACAAATGCTGGCTCCAGCACAGGATACCCCCTGAGCCCCTCAGGTCGGGGTCTAGCCCCAGGCTGTCACCACTAGAAGGGACAAGGCTTTGCCACTGCCCCAGGGACCACCACACCAGGGGGAAGGGTGGTCAACAACATCCTGCACTGCAACACCTGCCCTTTGTTCTCCAGCGATGTCACATGAGACAAGTTGGAGATTTTCTCTCAATTAAAGATGGAAACAAAACAAAAGCTAGCTCCAGGCCAGGGGAAATACATACAGAAGCATCAGGCCGTGTAATGGCTCATGTTTCCAGGATACCATCCATCAAGCACCAGTTCCCATCCCAGAGCTGACTTGGATGTGTTTATATTTTCTGGGATTATATTAGTCACTTAAGACCATCCTCAGCCATCACAGAGAGTGTTTAAATGAGTCAGATAAGATCTAAATTAGGCCTGGCTGAAAATTAAGACAATAGAGTCGGGGCTACTAAAAATCAGCCCAGGAGGAGGCTCCCATGGGGCAGGCAGGAGCCAGGGACCTGCTTCCCATCCTGGGCTGTGGCAGGGACTGGCAGCCCCGACCCAGCTCTCCCAAACCTGTCCTATATTTTCCCATAATTCTCATGGGGAATTTCAATTCTGGACAGAAGCTGCCTGGTGATGGCACCAGGAACAAACTGGTGATGGAGAGGAACAAACACAGAGACCTTCGACACAACAGGAAAGCAGCAGTTTAATAAATAATCCATCAGAGGGAGAGATTAGCCAGTTCCAAACACAACCTGAACCGAAATAAATACATTTTATCATTAGCTTAAAAAAGAGACACACAAACACACGTGATGGTGAACTGTGAGAGAGCAGAGGTGGGGCCGAGTGCCCACGCTTAAAGATACCACAGCTGTCAACAGCCTTTGGAGTGCAGAAAAAGAATAAAAACAGGGAAGTAAAAAGTTACTACTTTGCAAAATTAATGGCAAAAGAGAAAGCAATGGTGTAACTTCGATTTTTAATGCAACAAGATCAGTTGAGACTCACTTGACCTGCCAGGACTGCTGACAGATTGAGATGATTTTTGCCTTGTGTTTGGGCATTGCTGTTACCATCCCAGATTTTAAGTCCCTGCAGACAAATCCTGGGAATCCCAATGTTAAACAGCCAGGCTCAGGCACTGCACAGCAGATCAAGCGGATTTTAAGAAAAGACTCCTTTTTAAAAAGTTGCATTTTTATATAAAGTAACAAGAATTGGCAAAATTAGCTGAATGCTCCACACAGCCTTTCCAGCCTCCACGTGGGATGCTGCAGAAGCACCGGCCCTTCAGAACAAGTCGTTCTTCATTTGGCTCTGGTAACTCCGGCTCCAGCACCACCTGGCCCAGCTCCTGCCCTGTCACATCAATGCAGAACAGTGCAGGGGTCACAGCCCTGCGCCGAGGGAAGGGGAGGCACCGGGCCAAGGCCCCACCCAACCAGGTGAGAGGAACCCCAGTAGGGTGGGAAGGAATCCCTGCTTGCTCCCAGCCTCAGAGAACCCCTGCTCCCAGGTCTGCACACCAGCACAAGTCACCTTTCTGTTGGTAATGGCACCTGTAGATGTCCTACTGCTGCCTGGTGCTGTACCCCCCTCCATCCACCCACTGCCATATCCCCACCCCAGCTGTCCAGTGCTGTAATCCCACTGGTGCCCAGTGCCATCACAGCACAGCCTGTCACCAACCAGGCCACAGCCCCTGACCTGGCAGTCACCTGCTGGCAGCACCTGGCCCCGAGTTTGTGGGCTGACAAAGGGACCAATACACGCCAGGCCCGTGATGAACAAGTCAGCATCACCAGAAGTTCAGAGGACATGACCAGGGAGGGAAGATTGCTGGACAGCTCTGGGGTGCAAGGGGAAGGAGAGGCTGAGAGGCCGCAGGCAGCAGCAGTGGTGAGAGGGAATGGGACCAGAAACACATTGGTTTCAATAAACTATGCAATAAGGGAGAGGACTTTTAAAAATATATCTCTATATACTTTATATCATATAAATTATGCTCATTTTTTTGTAACGTGTCGCTATATTGTACCCGTGAAGCTCCGAGTGCCTCCGTGTGAGCGAGGTAACAATTCCATGTTTTACTTCATCTGTGTGTGAGGGAAAAACCTACTTTAGCTCACTTTAATCCATTGTAAATCAACAGATTAGGGACTTAGTAAAAATCCCATCTAAAAAAGGCATTTTTGTGAGGAACACAGAGGTGGGGGAACTGCTGCCTGGAAGTGCAAGTGACAGGATTTCCTTCAGGCTAAAAGCTTGCCATGCACACACAGTACTGATCATCCCACTAATGTTTGGGAATTGGGAGTGTCACCACAAGGAGCTTGGGAAAAATGGAGTCACGGCAGGTCAAGGAAGTTCCTGCTGGCTCTGCTCCCCAGACCTGCAGCCAGACCCACCTCGGCATCCCTCTGTGTCCCAGCTGCTCCTAGTTCTGAGCACAGGAGCTGCCACCAGGCCAGATCAATGCAAAACAAACTGTCAGCTCTTTCACTTAAACACCCACCTCTGATAACCAAATGGCATTTGAAGTCGCTGCTGTGTGTCTGCAAAGATCCACGATGTAAAGGGCCAGCACTGCCTCCCTTTTGGCTGCTTGCCCCTGGGTAATCTTCCCCAAACCCACACAGAGGGGACCCCAGCCAGAGAACAGCCAAGGCAAGACTGGTTTGGCTGCTGCACCCTCAATTCCTTCAACAAAGGATTCCTGAAGTGTCCTCAGTTTGGCCCTTACTTCCCAGAACTGCTCAGTGCCACCACTTCTTAGCTACTCAAATGAGAACAATTGTTTCCTGCCCTCTGCCACATTTCTGTAAACAACCACACATTGCCTGTTTGCCTCAGCTCTTTTCACAACGCTCCAAGCACCTCCTGCTCTTTCTGAGCACAGCTGAGCCTGCAGCAGAGCTTGCAGTTCTACTGTTCCATACACAAAAGCCTCCACAGCAGGCTCAGAAATACCACATGGAATCCAAACCCCTAAGTCCAAATCAACATAACCTTCACCATCATGATCTACTGGGTTGAGAACAAACCTGTTCTGGACACTCTTTGGGTTTAGCATCAGATGGCAGGAGCCCAGGGGCAAACCAACGTGCTTTATACAAGTGCTCAAGGTAAACAATCATTTCTCTGACCTTTCTCTCAGGAAACCACACATGTCCAAAGTGCTCAGCCAAGTTGTTTCTCCAACCTGACAGAGAACTGTATCTCTTAAACAACCCTCACAGCTCCAGAAAAGATTTCTGAAAAAATCTTTCTACCTACTGCCTGTGGAGGCAACAGGTAAATGCCACCTCAGAGTGACAAGAAAAAGAAAACCAAACAGAACCACAGCCATTGTGTCCATGCAAGCATTTGTAATTCATGTAGTTGCCCTTCTCTCACCTGCCCATTCTCCCTTGCAACTTCTCCATTTTTATCCTCTTCATCAGAACATTAAGTCAGCAGATTTATATTTTTTTGGTCTAAGTTTCACTTGGGGCAGAATGGGCAAATTCCTCACGCCCTCCATCAGAGAGGAAGCTCAGAGCTCCACTCCCTGTGCTTCACACACGCACCCCATCCCCTCAGCACACAGTGTGCAGGGGTGCCACAGGCCAGCAGCAGGAACCAGCTGTATCAGGGATGGGGCATGGAGCAAATGCCATCTTTTATTCCAGGGGCAGCTCAGTGAGCTCCCACCAAACAGCCCAGGCTGGCTCCATCTCTCATGATCAGTGAGCAGAGGGTTTGGCAGGGCACACAGGGGTCACGCACAAGGGCAGGTTTGTTTTCCAGAACTATCCCTGCAGTGGAGCAGTTCCGTATCTCCCCTTTCCATCAGCACCAGGTGATACAATTCCATTTTTGCACCAGCTGGGTGTATTTGGCTCGAAGGGAAACCTCATCCCTCCTCAGTAGCTGTTAGTGGCACAGTCTGTTACCTCGGATCCCTCTCTCCCCCTCCCCGAGCTCCTGCTGAGTCCATCCTTCAGGTGGAGTCAAGCCACGAGGCAGGTCCCCTGTCCCACCTCACACACTGCTGTCCTCCAGCAGGGGCTCCTTGCCATCAGACCCCCCAGCTGGTGGGCTGTGGGGGTGGGCCTGGGCCCCTGTACTGTGCTTCTTGTGGCTGCCTGACCTCAGTGCCAGGTTGTGTTCTGGAATGAACAGGGCCACCAGCAGTGACAGCAGCACAGAGCACGCCCCAAACAGGAAGGGTGGCCCAGGAATGATGCTGCTCTGTAGAGAGAGAGAGACGGGAATGATTCAAAGCATGAGGGTAAACACAGCCCAGCAAACAGAGTGAGAAGCTGAATAGGTACCTCATCCGTAGGGTTGGCCATGTTGGGTTTGGAGGCCTTGCCCAAAGTTTCCACCTCAGCCATTTCGTTCAACTCCACGTGGAAGAGATAGAAGACAAAACCATAGAGGGCTGGCCCCAGGCCATTACACAGACCCCGAATTCCAGTGATCATCCCCTGCACCACACCTGGGGACAGAGTGAGGAAGGGGGGAAATGCCTCCAGCTTTCCAAAGAAACTTGTTTTATTTGAGGATTACATATTTAGAGATATTTAGGGACAGGATCAAGCACTTGGATCTGGGCTGATGTGCAGGGGGAGGGGTTTGCAGATGAGCAGCTTCACTCAGTGCCAGGTTCTACAAAAATCAGTAATGCTGGGCTTGCTGCCTCACAGACTGAAATAAGCATGGGCACATCAAGCAACAATTTCCAATGAACTGGAATTTAATTGAGGACTCAGAGATGTACTGTGAGGCAGGCAAAATACAGCAGCCTCCTCTGCCTCAGAGAGACAACACCAAACACCCACTTGCATGACTTGGGAATTCCCTTGTAGAGCACCAGCCATGGTCAAAGTGAGTGTCAATACTGCTGTGAGTACAGTGACACTCCACAGCTGGCACAGATGTTCCTGCCCATCCCTCCACTACCATGGCCAAGAACCTGCCCTTGTGCCAGCTCAGCACCTGCTGGGATGAACCTCCCCCCACCAGATGGGTCCCCAGGCACTCACCCTGCTGGTCAGGGTCCGTGTTCCTCGACACCATGGCACTGATGGCTGGGAAGGTGATGCTGGACATGGCAGCCACAGCTCCTGCTGCCCACATCATCCTGGGGAGGAAAGAGGCAGCTGTGAGCAACAGGCACAGCCTCGCCCTGTGCTGCAGGGTGGGAGTGGCCACAGAGGGAGAGAAATGTGGGCAAACCCTCACCAAGGCTGTGATCCAAAGCCGTACCAGGCAAGCTGCAGGATCTGGAAGCCTAGTCCCAGGAGGATGGTGTTTTTATTCCCTATTGAACGCATGAGAATTCCCAACACAACTGTCTGGAAAGAAAAACAGGTGTTTTCAAGCAGGGGAAAAGAAAGAGGGCAACAGCAGGAGACAGGAACCCGAGGGACCTTGATGATCCTTATAGGTCCCTCCCAATTTAAGATCTTCTCTGTTTCAAAACTCTGTGTGGCCACAAGAGTTCTGACAACTCAGTGGCCCCGAAATCAGAAATTCTGGACATTCTTACAGCAGACTGCTCAAACCAACATGGAAATTGCTTCTCACCTGAGCCAGTATAGAGAGAATTCCAACTACACCGATAAAGGCAGCTACAGTCTCTGAGGAAAAACCAATGACCTGCAAAAACATCAAAGAGGGACTTCTCAGGCAGATTTGCACGAAGTGACAAGAACCCCTCCATCAATGTCATTCATGTTTGTTGCATACAGGTAGAGATATTATAAAAGAAAGGCCTTATAAAATCAGGCCTTGCTCTGCTGAATTACCAGCTGGCCTGTAAGTGCCCCTAAGGAAGAATTAGAGGAATGAGAAGCAGTTAGCATAACAAACTATTCTTGTAGAGAAGAACAGTTTGCACCTGTAATAAACAGAAAATCTGTCCCATGGGAATCACTGAACAAAATATGTAAACTAACCAAAAAGAGAGGGATTTGACAGACGTACACCCTGGCCATTTACTGACCAATAAACTGTCAGTGTATTGTTAGCCAATTAGGTCTAACACAGTGCCTTCTGATACTTGTACAAATATGAGCTTTGTGAATAAATAATTGGCTTTTTCTGCAGGAAGAAACTGAGTCCCATCTGCTTATTTTACTGAACAACGTTTACTGAATTGCTTCTCAGGGACCTGCACATTAACAGCCACTGCCTCTGGGCTGCTACAGGAATCAAACAGAAGATTTTCCTCTGGGTGAAGAAATCACTGAGCTGGTTTTGAATCACTGAGCTCCCATTCCAGTGCCTGAAGGTGGCACAGCCAGGGCAGCCAGGCAGACACCAGCAAGGAGCCAAGCCAGGCCTTGCCCCTGGCCATACCTACAGAGCAGTCACAAGGCTCACACATCCTTCAGGAGAGCTGGAACAAATCACCGTTTCTTACAATTTCAGCTTTACTGAGTTATTGGCCAAGAAAAGCCACCTTGGGACAGGTGACACAACTCTGACTGTATTTATAGGCCAGGATTTCCTGCACCCAGAGCTCTGACAGAGACTGACCTGTCGCAGGTACAGGAAGAAGCTGGAGTACTGGCCGGCCTCGGGAAGGTAGGAGAGAAAGACGGTGATGCAGATGAGCAGCACTGTGGAGTCCTGACCCACCTTCCGCAAAGACTGCAGGGAAAGGGGTGGGGAATGAGAAAGAATGTTTTAAAATTTGACTTAATATCACTGAAAAATCTCCAGGTACAAAGACAGCAGAACCAAGGGCTTAACACCTTAAAAAATGAGCAAGACTAAAGCATTAAGCATTACCAGCACACAGGAAAACAGCAGCAGGCTCACTCACAGCAAATGGGTCAGCTTGTTCCCAGGAGATTGGGGCTCCCCAGGAGACTGGGCGCATCTCTTCAGGCAGTGACTCAGGCACAGCCAGTAGGATGAAGCCAATATCCAACAAAGCAACCCCTGAAGCCAGCACAACCACCAAGGTATCACCATAGGCTTGGGAAAGGTACGCGCCGATGGCTGGGCTGGTGACCAGACTGGCAGCAAACGTGGCTGAGACCTGGAAGCATAAAACATCCCTACAGCCTCTTCTTCCTAGAGCCCATTTCCTCCTCCCCAGTGACCCAGGAGAACTCCTTCTGGCATCTTTGATGGAGAGGTAAACAGGAATTCACAGGGATTCCTGTGCAGAGACAGATGACAGATTCTCTTGGTGCACCTGAGCTAATTTCTAGCAAAGGGAAATCAATTCTCTTTGGTCCTGTCAGTAAAGCTACAGGAAGGGCAGGATCACACCAAGCATCACAGGCCCCCCTTTCCCTGGTGTGGAAAAGCTTAAGGGCCAGGCTGGTTTATACAACACAGCCAGCATTCAGAGTGGGCAGAGATCAGCCTCCTCCCCAAAGCTAAATCCCAAACAGAAGGATAGGGAGACTATGATTAGTCAATAAATCTCCCACCCTAATTTTATACCTCTCCTACCTGCAAAGTCACAGATATTCCTTTCAAGAGCCAGGACAGTGACTCAGCTCCTTACCAGGCCGTATGCCGTGCTGCGCTCATGCTCCTGTGTGATATCGGCAACGTAGGCAAAAATCACAGAAAAGGTGACAGCAAACACTCCAGACATGGAAATGACAGCAAAGTACCACCTGCAAGAGGCCAAGGCAGAGTTAGAGAGCAACCACACCACAGTCCATAGCTGCTGAAGCTGAGCCTCTCCCTTGTTTTCCCTTCAGTCCATCCAGTTCACCAGAACAAGAACATGGAGTCTTGGTCTGGAGACCCCTGAAGTTTTACCACTTATGCTCTCTAATAGAAACAATGCACTGAGTAAGGGAACAAGCACAGAGGACAGACCAACTCTTTATTCCCAACTGAACTCTCCAGCAGAACCAGACAAGTCAGTCTCTAGGCTGAGCATCCTCCTCCATTCTCGAGATGGATGAGACTTTTTCATTTCATCCTGAAACGAGCACCTGCAAACGCTCCTCCTTCAGCCTCATGCTCCTTCCCCTCTTCAGAACCCTGGGGCTGTTCTGAGGGCGAACTCACCACGGGCTGATCTTCATCAGGGGAATTGGTGCACACGTGAAGAAGACTGTGAGAAGGAGGAAGGATTTCCTGCCCCAGACATCAGAGAGAGCACCAATCAGCGGGGCACTTAGGAAAGAGAGCAGACCCTGGGATGGACAGACAGACCAGAGGACAGAGAAACCCCTCAGTGAGAGCTTTCAACAACATCAGGAGGAAACAACCCATTACTGATTGCTACAAGCAGCAGTGCTGTTACAACAGAGCAATTTATTAAACTCCCCACATCATTTTAGGGAGGGAAAACCAAATCCTTGACCAGCAAGGCCCCACTGAGCACTCCCGCTCCCTGCAGAGCTCTGCCTGTGCTGTGGGCACCCAGGCAGCCCTGCCAGGACCTGGAAAGCTGCTGGCACAGCTCCACCATGGCAACAGCTGCTGCAGTTCCAGGGAAAGCTTTCTTTTTGTAGGTGGATACAGGACAGACATAATGAGAAGCCAGGCCCATTAAGCACAAATAAAATTATTCAAGGCCTTTTCATGTCTCCCAAGCCCGAGGCAGGCAGGGCAGAGCCTTTCAGTGCTGACAGGAGTGCCCAGCAAACCCATCTAGGGCTGTTTTCCAAAATCCTCTTGCCAGACACAGCCAAGAACTGTCTGTGTTGCCTGATTCCCCAGTCAGAACACAGGACTATTGCCTGTTCACAACTGTTGCCTGCAATTCTGCTCTGGGAATGCTGGTCTAGTGGAAGAAGCTCCCCAGTCCCATTCCCTGTGCCACAGCACATTCTCACCTCCTGCCTGGAGGTCACTGAGGCCACCTTCAGCTTCTGTCACTAATAACTTTAGATATCACTGATTTGCCATTCTGTTATGTTCCAGAGGATGGGCAAAGGACTGATCTCATGCTGATGAGAATATCTCCAGCTGAAACAAGCAGCTGTTGTAACTCCAACCCCATGCTGACAAGCAGCACGTTGTCACCCCTGCCCAGTAAAATCAGCTGAACAAGCTGTCCCATGACTCTGTCCTTTCTTTCGCATTGGGTTTGCCAGAGCTCCCTCAAACTGGCCAAATATTGGCTAACATCAGCAAATTATATAGATAATAATGGCTTGTCCTTCTTGCACCGATGTCAGATTTAAAGGAAATCCTGGAAGGAATATTCCTTACTTTGACTCCATGAATTAGGCCATTCATCAGGAACGTGTGCTGAGGAAAAGTCTGGTGTAAGACCTAGAGAGAAGACAAACCAAAACCAAATGAAAAAGTCAGAGCTAGCAACTTTTGCAAAATTGCTGTAAGCATCTGCCAGCTAGAGGCCTGGAAGGGCACAATCCAGGGAAAAGGGGAAATATCCTGCCAACAATGCCTCGACGTGAGGAGCTCTGCCTGCCCTTTCCAGTATGGAAAACAACTGTCCTTAACATTTTCCAGGTCTATAAATGGTTCCAACATGCTTGGGTGAGGCTCAGAGAGCCTCAAATGTGCCCTTCCCTGTCACCTGAACCCCCTCTGGTTTTATTTTATGCCACCACATCCCTTCTCTGTGGGTCCCTTTGTGCTGTATGTTTCATTTGCATTTTATATTACCAGGCTAATATGTGGAAATGTTTTTGCATAACCAAAGACTCCTTTTCCACAGTTCCCCAAGGAAAGGTTGTGCCAAGACCTTAATTCTCAGGAGCGCCAGGAGCTCCCATGGAGACACACTCACTGTCAGCATCGGTGTGGTAAGCAGCCCCCAGGCAAAGAACTCCAGGAAAATCACTACCACGGCGTGGTACACGCTGGGCTCCCCGATCCCCTGTCGCTGCAAAACAGAGCAAAGTCAAAAACCTTTCAGCAGCCTCGTCCTGTATTTCAGAGAGCTCACGCAGTTGAGCGGGATCCAAAACGTGAGTGAAGACAGAAAGAGATGCTTCTGAACTGTTCTTTCTGTTCACAGGCTACAGACAGCCTAGGATGTTTAAATGCAACCCCAGCAGGACGGTGGGAGATTCCCGGTCCGGGCCCGCGGTGGTTTTGCTGCCCAGAAACGAGAGAGCACCGGGAGAGCGGCACAAAGCCGGCAGGTACAGCGCCCATCCACGGCATCCTTCCGGCCGCAGCATCCGCCGGCTCCATCGCGTCCGCGCCCCGGGCCGGCAGCTGCAGCAGCGGCGCCCACAGGGGCGGTTTGGGGAGTGCGGCCCACCGGGGAGAGCCCTCACCTCGCACCGGACGCCGGCACCGCCCGGGCCCCGCTCCCGTCAGTCCCGGCCCCCGCCATCCCCCCGACAGCGCCCAGCCCCGCGCTCACGCCGGCCCCGTCCCGGATCACGATCTTCTTGGCCAGCAGGACGCTGCGGTTGAGCCGCTTCTTCTTCTTCTTCTCGCCGGTCATGGCGCCGCCGGGCCGCTGCCGATCGCCGGCCGCCGCGGCT
>VWZS01005517.1:33183-60101 GCA_013397075.1 Rhabdornis inornatus | reverse complement strand
ATCCCCATCCTCATCCCCATCCCATTTCACTCAATCCCATTCTATAATGTACTGGACATGGTGCAGCATGTACAGTGCCATACATGAAGCCCTGCCTCTGAGGCTGTGACAGCTGCTCTGTCCCCAAGCACCTGGCTGATCACATAGCAGTGGAGCTGCTTTTCAGAAGGAGTTTTTCAGGCTCTGACCCCCCTGTGCTGCTGCTGCTGCTCTGACATCTTGTTTCCTTATCGCCTGACATGACCTTAATTAACTCCCTGTGCTGATAATGCTCTGGGCTTCTCCTCCAGGAGCTGTATCTCAGCATTGTGTCCTGCCTCATCCTCTTATGGACCACTGCAGAGACAACACAGGCAGCCTGCAGCAAGGGGGAGAAAGGGATGTGTGGTGCAGGCAGAGCAGGGCAGTGATACTGAGGTCACCAGGATGACATGAAGTGGGTGGCACAGTGGGAGCCAGGGGATTGGTGCTGCATTGAGTACTTCAGGGAGATGCTGACCTGGTGGAGATGGCTGTCATGGTGCAGAGGTGGGGGGCTGTGCTGATTCCCAGGGCAGGGTGGCAGAGGCAGTGGTGCCCATGGCAGCAGCATCCATCCCAGGCTCCAGAGGTGCTGTGCACCAGCATGGAGGGATCCTGGCTCTCCTTGCACTGCTGCAGGGGAGCTTGGGGGGCTGAGCTGGCAGAACCCCTCACCTCTGGGAGCTTCCTGACTACCTGGCTGCCCCTCCACTGCCAGCCCTAGTGGATTGAAATGCTGACACTGATGACTTGTAGCCACTTTATTTCCCATGCTCAGCAAATATTCGCAAAGAGGAGATGTTTCAATAGTGAGGTTTGCCAATAGGAATCTCAGTGTGTGATCCCACCAGCTCCATGCCGTGCAGCAGCCCAGCTGCCTCTGAGGCAGCTGCTCACCAGGATTGAGCCTGGCATGGGCACAGTCTGGGGCCCATGGGGCCGCTTCCAGCACCTTTTCCCCACAGACCAGTCCCCAGTGGGGTGCTGTTCTGAGCTTATGTGTGTTGCAGGTCATGTATCATCCTCCAGCATAGGAGCGGGCTCTGGAGCAAGGTCCCTGATCAGAGCTCCTGTCACCTGCAGGTAGCTTTGACCTGGCAGCAGCTAAGCCAATGCCATGAGCCCTGCAAAAAGCAAAAGCTGCAAAATGCTCTCAGAAAGTCTCCTCCCAGCTTGCAGCCACACAAACCTCATTTTCACTCCTATGCCCCACACCTGCTAGTCCCCAAAACTTTAGTCCTGCCTGTCTCAGATGCTCAGGTCCCATCTCCAGACCCACAGCCCAGGC
Organism: Rhabdornis inornatus; assembly: GCA_013397075.1. Lineage (NCBI taxonomy): Eukaryota > Metazoa > Chordata > Aves > Passeriformes > Rhabdornithidae > Rhabdornis > Rhabdornis inornatus. The sequence goes on along the minus strand of VWZS01005517.1, from coordinate 58,792 downwards.
AGCAGTTAGGATGAAGGACCAGATGCTCCTGTGGCATGAGTGGGCAGGGTACATTTTGATCCCCTCTGTTCATGCTGCCTGCAGACACAATGGGAATGGTATTTTCCTGAAGCTGGCTGTGTGATGGACATGTCAGGCATTATGGAAGTTGTGTACAGATGCACCTGCTCATAGCATGTGATGTATGGAATGCTGGGAGCAGCATACAGTCCTGGAAATGAGGCACTGGATCCAAGCAGGGGCAAGAGGAAATGATCTGAAGAGGGGAGGTGGGAGCTGCCAGTGCTGCTCCCCTTTGTGTGGGAGGCAGAGGGGTATGAGAAGGGGAGAAGGAGGTCCTCAGCTGCAGAGGCATGTTGCCTTACCCCATTCCTGCCAGAACATGTCCCTGCTCCCGCAGCAAGCCCTGGGAGCTGGGAGGAGTTGAAGAGGACAACTGAGGAGCTCCTGCGGGTGCCAAGGACCAGCACATGGGCAAGGTGGCCCAAACACCTAGAAGAAGCAGGTGGCTTGGGAGTCCTGAGACACCCAGCCCATCACCTACACGGAGAACAGATAACGGGGATTTAGGGATAGAAGGATATGAGCTGCAGGGTTGTCCCTGCCTGCCAGTACCCGCACCTCTTCCCCTTCGCGGCATCCCCAAGGAGGGAGCCCCTGTCAGTGCGAGGGTACGGGGGCTCTCTTGATCAGCCCCTCCGCCCGGGAGCAACTAGGCTGGGGAAAGCCAACCCCTATCATGTTTGTTCCATTGATTTAGCGCCGCGGAGAGGGTTTAATCAGCCTTTAGCCTGCACGCTCCAGCATTAAGAACAAATCCATTAGCCACGAGATAACCACAAAGGGTTGTGCTGAGGCTGGATGAGGTCCCAGCGCCTTCAAGATGCAAATTGGCAATCAAAGATCAAAGCCGTGCAGCTCCCTAATCTCTGCTAAAAGGGCTCAGCTATTAAGGAGCCCTTTCCCACTGAGCTGTGATCACCCCACTTCACTAGGACTCCCTATGTGCTGTCGGGTTACACCACCATCCCGACTGGCCCCCAGGTCCCCTGAGCCGGCCCTGAGGAGAAGGGTGTATCCAGGAGGCTGTTTGCTTGTGTGTTCTTTCCTTCAGTTCTGACACATTGGAGTCAAATTCGTGTTGTCGGAGAGAGAGGAGCCCACAGCAGTGTTGGGGGTCAGCGGCTGGAGGGGAGGAGAAGGGGAAGAGGTGGGAATTTTGATGGGGCAGGGTGGTGGGAGAGCTGCACCAGGCTTGTAGGGTGCCTTTGGAGACGGGGAGGATGCTGGCAGGCGGCTACCCCTCCCGCTGCTCAGGGATTTAGCCTGGTTCAGCCCCTGCCTGGTTGCTCCAGGTGGCTCAGGGCAATCCCTGCTGGCCCCAGGGAAATCAGGGGTGGGGAGCGTGGCGTGGGGGCAGGCAGCAGGGAGGGGGTGAAGGATCATGCCATGGCAGAGTCTTTTGGAGCCAAGTTCCCCTTTTGAGGGTATTCCTGCTCATCCCATGTCACGGGGGTGAACGAAGCCCTGATTCCTATAGTTGCCCCGCCAGCCTCTGCATGGTGCTGAGTCCAGGCTGCAGAATGTAGGATGCAGTCTGCCCCCGCTCCTCATCCAGGCCGTATTGCCTGTGGTGGCTCCACACATGGCTGTCCCAGCAGCCCCGCGAGTCCCAGTCACCCCACACTATGCAGGAGCACCGCGAAGCTGCCGAGCTGTGATAGGAGCTGCAATGCCAGCACTGTCAGCAAATCTGCGGCAGCACAGATGTGTGCTCTGCTCTGCATGGTCCAGCTCAGGGACCAGGATCCCCCGGCATCCTGCTGAAATGGTCAGAGAGTGTGTGAGGCACCCTGCAACAGGTGGGCAGGGAACCCATCAGCCCCAGCAGCGGGGAGTAGAGGGTCCTGTCTGGCTGTCCTTTTGTCTGGGGACCCACTCTACTGGCAGCTGCTCATTGAGGTGCTGCTCATGCCTCTCACAACATCCCCCCGGCAGGCAGCACAGCCTTGCAAGAGCAGCAGGCAGTGAGGTGCTGGCACCTCAGCCAGGGTGACAATAAATCTTATCAGTGCAAACCCGTCCGTAGGCAGGAGGATAACCCCTGTGACAACCCGGGAAGAGCAGAGGCTTCATCTCCACCATGTCGGTGCTGTGGATTTACAGATAAATGCCACGGCTGGAGGGACCCCCCTCCCCTCCTGCGTAACCCTGCCCTGAGGCTGCGGGAGCTGCCAGGTCCAGACCGGTGTGTCCCAGGGACAATGGCCATGGTGTGCCTGGTGGGAAGAGCGAGCCTGGTCTGGCACTCAGCAGGGGGGATACCTGGATAGGTGAGGATGGAGGGAAGGGCACATGCAGGACAAAGTGGCATTGCCCTGCCTGCTGTCCTGACCCCATTGTGTTCTATATGCACTGTCCCATGGATCCCAAGGATGCATGGAGCCCTGCATCCTTCATAAGCCCATGGGGGCTTGGGCATCGCGCGAGCTGGACCACCGGAGCTCAGTGATCAGGAAACGCGTGAATGAGTGTGACACTGGCAGTGTGTCCCCGAGGCCGTGTGACAGCGCCTGGCGCGAGCCAGCATGCTTCGTGGGTGCAGCCTGTGTGCCCATCCCCGCCTGTGCCCCCCCCGCTCCAGCCGGGCAGCGAGGAGTGCGGTGGTGCCAGGAGCAGGGGCTGCTGAGCGGGGCGGCAGGCGGCATCCCTGCCCGGGGCCCCGCTCCTCGGCTCAGCTCCCCCATCTCCCGGCAGCCGTGGGAGCAGTAATGAGATGGAGCAGCAGAAGGACGGCGAGATAAGGCTGCCTGCGCTGCCCCAGCAGATTAAACGCTGGGATTAAGCAGGCGGTGCCAGCTCTGCTGCCTTTTTATCTCGCTGCTTCTCCCCTCTTATTCTCCCGCAGTCGATAGAGAACGGTCTCCGAGCTGTCAGCAAAGGAAATTGCTTGTTAACCCTTTGGGGACGGGCGGCAGAGCTCCCTGTACGGCTGCTTTCAAAGAGAAGCGGTCTCCGGGGGATGCGCTGCCTGCGGAGCCAAGGGGGGATGCGGGGAGACATCCCCGCACGGCTCCGCATGCGAAGGACAGCAAGACAGGGCCACGGGTGCCCAGGATCTGCAGCCAAAAGCCACCAGCGCCCAACCACACCATGCAGAGGCGCTGATGTACTGGGGTTCCTGCGGGGTGACAACAGTCGAAGAACAGAGGCTGCCTAGGCTCCACAAAGGAGCCCCGGGGACATTGCATACTCCGCTTTCGGGTATCCTTGGCGTTCCCTGCTTCCTCCAGCCTGCAAAATGCGTGGGCTCAGTGATACATCTCTGTGAAACCACAGGGCTGGGGCTCCTTCTCCGATCCTGAGGACAAGTGGCACGGGCCAGCTGTGTCTTCACAGTACAGCGCATGGTGCTAGATCTCCTCCAACTGCCAAGGAGAGCCTGCTATCCAAACCCATCATTAATGCTCTCTGTGTATGTGAGTGTTTTGTTGGGTTTGCAGCAGCGAGGCTGAGCTGCAGCCCATCCCAGTGCTTATCCGTAGCGTGCTGTGCTGTGTGCCCAGGAGCAGCGTGCCCGGCGCGGGGGTGTCTGAGGGTGGGAAGCCGGCTGGAGAGCGCCGGAGCGTGCACAGAGTGACAGCAGGATTGCTGCTCAGCACTGTCCAAACCCAAGCTAGGGAGTGTGTTAGCAGCTCGACAAAGTCGTTCTGGCATTTTTGGGGGTGCAGCTTTGGTGCAATCTTTCCCATAGGGACCCTGAGCATCTCCTGAAGCAGGAGGCAGAAATATGGGGCAGAAACCTTCTGCAGCTCCAGCACCCCACTCGTACTAAGGGAGATACCAGGGTAGGTAGGCAGCATGCTTAGCAACTCAGAGGGGTTTTCCGGCTGCCAACAGGATGAAGAGGACTTCCCCAGGCCTTGCCGCTGATTTCACTGCTCCTGCCCGCCCTCCCCTTCGCATCCCTGCCCTGCACTGCAGCATGCCTTTGTCACTGGCACTTCATCTTCTGCAATTCCCTTTGTGTTGGCTCCTTCACCTGCCCAGGTGTCACTTTTGGGGGATGCAAGAAAACAAACTATGAAAGCACAAGCTGCCAGGAGATCTGCAGGGAGCAGGTTAGCCCCGGCTGGGGCAGCAGTCTCGACCGGTTTGGGATTCTGCCTGACGGCTGCTGTGGATGAGGGGGAGAGCTGTGTGCAAGCCCTGGGCAGCAAGGGCTGAGGAGCTGGAGATGATGCTGTGCCGGGCAGCCAGGCTGCGCAGGCAGGCAGAGGCTGAATTGGGAAAGGAAACCAGAAGTGATTGGCACGTGAAGGCTGGCACGCTGGAGGCTGCAAGGGGATAGGATTGCTGTTTATAAATACATCAAGGAAGTAAACACAAGGGAGGAAAGAGAGCTATTTAAGCTAAGGGACAATGTTGGCAGGAGAACAAATGGTAAAAACTGGCTGTGAATAAATTTAGGTTGGAAATGAGTGAGATTCTGGGACAAATTTCCCCCAGGAGCAGCAGGAGTAGAAAGCACTACTATGTGATGGCACTTTCTCTGCTACCACAGGCTGTCATGTGTGTGCAGTGTGCTGCCATGCCTGCACAGTGAAGTCAAGAGATGAGGAGCTGGGGTCCCCAGCTACTCCCCTCTGTGTCACAGCCACCCTGGCTCCATGTGGCATGGGCAGCACAGCTCTCTCCAGCTTCTGTCTTGGCCAGTGCAGGACTCCTGGGACAATGGTTTGCAGGGAAAGGTCCTTCTCTGGCACACAAGTTTGGGTATGCTGTCACAGACACTGATCCTGAAAGCTGGATGGTGTCAATGTCCCCATGCTTTAACAGTCACTGGCAGTGCTGGGGCAAATATGCTGGGAGGGTGTCCTTGCCCATATGCATGGTGCATCCCTCTGCCTTGCATTGCATCCCTATGCTCCTGGCCCACCAGGAGCAGGAAGCCTTGGTCTAGATCCTGCCTGTTCCTGGGGACATGGGTTACACGCTGTCCCTGATGCACAGCCTGGTTGTGACCTGCTTGCCCTGTCCAGTGCTGGGGCTCGGGAGTCTCCCACTTCTCTGCCTGGCCAGCAGCACAGCCTGCAGCACAGCTGAGCAATTGGTATTCCAGAAGCGAGCCTGCTTGGAATGAAAGGGGCTCTGCCAGCCCCACACGCCCACATCTCCACTGCTGGCTCAGGCCTAGCCAAGGGAACTCAGCTGGCAAGGGCGGTCTTGTAGCACAGAGAGAGGCACAGCTGCAGTGGCAGGATGGGTCCTGGCCTTTCTGGGATATACCTGCAGCAGCCTCTGGTCCTCTTGCCCCACATTGTTTTCCCTCTTCCTTTGGAGGCAGATCAGGGAGCTGCGGGAGCTTAGCCCTTCACAGGATGGGGGAAACAACAGCCTAAAACATCACTTGTGTGCTGTGCCAAAGGTGCCCTGCTCTGTTTGGGCTGAGGATGCAGAGTCTGGTGCCCCATGGAGGCAGCCCCAGACCCCATATGCAGGGCTGTGTCCTGCAGGAGGCATCTCAGCAGCTCTGTGTGGGGCAGGAGGGGCTGCTTTTGTGGGAGATGGTTGTGCTACTGCCAGAGCTGGGGTCAAGCCAAACTGGCACCATTCCCCAAATACTCCCGGGAGCGGGGAAAGGAAATGGTGCGACCATGCATGAGAAGGGACGTTTGCAGTAGCAAAAACATCCCACTGGCTCAGAAAATTGCTGCAGAATCGGGCTTGAAATGAGTTGAAATTGCTGAATCCAAGCGGATCTCATATCCCGGGCAGTTGTAATGCTGGCGTCAGCGCTGCGGCTTCCCTCCCGGGGCACCCAGGCGGGGCTGGCCGTGCTGTGCGGGGGGAGCAGGCTCTTGGGGACAGGGGGGCTGCCCCGGGGGGACCTCTGGCATGGTGAGGGGATTCAGCAGAGCTGGAGTCTGGGGCTGGGATGGCCACAGTGGGGGGCAGGAGCAGAGCGGGAGATAGGGTGCGTGCGTGTGCCATTGCCCCAACTCTATCAGCGTCATCCCAGCCTGGCCCCAGGTCCTGTGCCATGTCTCCTGTCCAGGAACATCCCTGTGCTCCAGCTGCCTGCATTCACTAAGGAAGAAGCATTTCCATTTTTGGTGGCTGCTTTCCTTTATGCCACAGCCTTGCCCATGCTAATTTCCTCTCTGGGCTCAGGTACCTGGAGATGACTCTTGAGGTTACCCCTGGGCCGGCATCCCCACCAAATCCAGGTGGGCAGCACTCTGGTGTCCTCCCATTCCTGTCCCCATCCCCATTATGCCCCAATGATGACTGTTGTCAGGGGTGCTTCTATGCTGTGGTGTGCCCATGCCCAGGGCCCGCCCGTCAGCTGCATGTCCCAGTGGGAATCTGGGAGCAGGGCTGGATGTTCCAGCAGGTACGTGGGAACAGAGCTGGCTGTCCCAGTGGGGATGTGGGAGCAGGGTTGGGCGGCCCAGGCATGCAGCAGCAGACCCCCTAGCACCACACACGTTGCAGTTCATTCCTCTCACAGGAAAACATTTGGCTGGAAGCTTAGTGCGGCCTCTTGTCTCCTCTGAGCAATCAGGATTTGTGACTGCCTGCAATGTTTAATGTTGTCTTCCAGAGGCTAAATACCGTGGGGAGCTGTGTAAGCCGCAGAAATACCTGTGTGAGCTGGGATCAGCCTGAGGCTGGCACAATGGGCTGGCAGCACTGGGGATGGGGGACTGGGAATCCATGATTTTGGTTCTCATGCCCCCAGTGCTCATGGGTGGGCTGGCGTGAGCCAGGATGAGGATGCTGGGGGTCAGCATCTTGCTCCCAAAAGGCTGCCTACAGCAGGGGGCTGGGAGGCAAGTCTCAGGAGCATGGAGGGCACCTGAGGGGCCCCAGAACTGTGTGGGGAAGAAGATGCCAGGGTCCCCGGCAATATCTGACTGGGATCTGCCTGCCGAGGCGCAGGCAGCTATTTCTGTCAAGGTCAGAGTGTCTCCATGGGAGAGAGAGGAAAATGAGGAATCATGTAAAGAAATTACCTCTCTAATGGGGTCTCCCCTGGATGTGAGCATGGTGTGGGGATGCCAGCATGCACTGGCTGAGCAAGGAGACCAGCACAGGAATACTGCCTCTGGCCCTAAGACTGCAACACTCATAGGTGCCCAGCAGGCAGAGCCGGGTGCCCAAGGGCCCATGCCCTAGTTGCTATCCTGGGCTGGACATGTGTGCTACAGTCCTGCAAGGTATTTTTCTGGGTCAGCTGCGGGGAGAAAATCATGTTCCTGCTGCAGGCAGGCTCTCCTCTGCTCTTCTTCCTCCTCCTCCTCGTGTGCTCCCTGTTATCTAATTGGATTTGTCATGCTGGAAAGGCAAAGCCCTTCAGGACTGTGCTCTGCTCTCACCAGTGTGATTTCACAGCTGGCCTCGGCACCCCAGTAGCCAACAAGTGAGTAACTCAGCTGGACGCCATGGGCACCCCTGCTCCCCAGGCTCCCCCGCAGCCGTGCCCACCTGGCCACCACCACAGCTGGACCCTCTCCTCCAATCCTGCCCAACACTAGTCCCTGTCCCTAAACTCTGTCCCCACGTGCTCCAGCCTCTGCATCCCATCCCCATCCCTCACCCGCTCCAGGGTGATTGCCATGCCGCCCGGAGATGTCTGAACTGACACGACATGGAAGCGTTCACAGAAATGACATTTTCTCCAGCCTCGGGAGCTTATGCTCCGTTTAAAGAAAACTAATATAGAAGCTGCCCTGGTGTGCCGGGGCTGATGGTATCAGGCTGGCAGCCGCCGGCGCCCGCAGCCGCGATAAATCTGAGAAAGGAGCTGAGCCGGCTGCAGCCGCCCCACAGAGAGGGGCTGAGCCGTGTCCTGGCGGTGCTGCGGGGATACAGCGGCGGGAGGGGACAGCTCAGGGCGGGCGTGGCGGGGTGAGTACAGCGTCCCGAGGATGCAGAGAGCGGGGAGCCCTGGGGTGGGGATGGCGCAGCGCTGCACTCCGCGGCGGGGCTGCGGCAGGAGCAGCAGAGCTCGGCGGTGGCCCGGCCCAGCTCAGGGGCCGCCCTGGGGCTGGGGCCAGGCCAGGCCAGGCCAGGCCGGGCCGGGCGGGGCCGGGCGCGGGGCCAGTGGCGCCGGGGTCGCGGGAAGGCCGCGCGCGGGGCCCTGCTGCCCCCTGCCGGGCAGCGCCCGCCTAGCACCCGGCAGCGCGGGCAGGGCCTGCGGGGGACGGGCAGCGCGGCCCGGCCGCCCTTGGGTGCTGCTGCTGCCTCCGCTCTGTCCTCTCGGTTCCTGCCCTGTTTCTGACCTGCCTGAAGTCCTCCTACCTGTAACCAAGCTGCCACATGGAATCCTGGCCGCCATAGTGGTTATAGTTAGGTGTTGCTCAGGCATCAAGGCCTGCGGCTGGGATGCTGCTGAGGTGTCACTGCTGAGGTGATCAGGAGCTCCCTTTGTTCCAGTCCCTCCTGCCACCACTGGCCTTTTCCTGTCCTGATGCAGTGGAGTTCAAGGATTCTGCTCTTCACGGGGCCCAGTAGCCCTGACTTGAATCAGTCTGTGGAAGATGAGGGACACCCCCCTTCCCATGCCAGCCCACACTGGGTGAGTGTCAAAGGTGGGTGCCTAGAAGCAGCAGCAGCAGGAGATGAGAGGCATAGGAGTGCAGTACTGAGCTTTGAAGGCGCCTGACAGGCTGTCGGGGCGCTGCCAGCCACGCTGACAGCCGGGTACAGACACCCCCCCACCACTGCTGCGCTCTGATCACAGCCTCGCCGTCACTTCAAAGCGCCTGCTAGGCGCAGGTGGGTTCTCATGCAGCCTCCCACCCCATGGTTCCACTCCTCCTGACAGTCTTGCTTCTCCCGCCCCACCTGGCCCAGATGCACTGAGGTCCCCAGCTCCAGGGACAGGGATACCAAGGTACAAAATAGACAAGGTCCCAAGCAGCACTGGCAGTAGGTGATGGCCCCCCAATGCTGTCAGTGTCCTGCCTCTGTGGGGCAGAGTCCCTGGCTACAGAACGCACACAGCTGGGGACCCTGGAGGTCCAGGCAGAATTTTGTGGTGACTGCAGTGAAATGCATGGCAAGGGACAAGGAGGAAGAGCGGGGGTGCAACATTCCTAGGCACAGGGTTCACACAGTGTGCCTGTGACAGGTCATCACTATCCAGATACAGATGCCCACCATGCCGGGACACTGGGGGCTGCCAGTTCAGCTTGCCTGGGGGAAGACTACACACACCCCTGTCCCAACCCATCTCGAGAAGGAATTTTCCATTCCCGAATGCAGGCTGGGGAAAGGCGTGTTTGTAGCAACCCCCTCCTCTCCCTCCCCTCACCCATCACCAAAGCAGCTCAGGAAGGCGACTGCCTTGTTCGTCTCCAGGAAGGTGCAGAGCAAAAGCCTCCCAGGAGGGAGAGATCCCTGGAGGGGACCAGGAACCCCGGGCAGCCTCAGGGGCAGCCTGCAGCCCACTTTCCAGAGGAGCCACCCTGAGTGCAGCCATGCCACTGCCCCTTGCCTGCTGCCAGGACGGGGAAGTTCTGACACCACCCCAGGACAGCAGCGCGCCCCAGCTCATTGTTGGCATCCTGCGAGCCACCCGGATCCCCGGGCTGCACTACATGTGTACCCGGCCACAGTCCCGCCTGCGCCGGCTGCTCTGGAGCCTGGCTTTCCTGGCCTCCGCCGGGCTGCTGGCCACCGGCACCGCCGACCGCCTGCAGCACCTGCTCTCGTGCCCCGTGCACACCCGCGCACGCCTTGCCTGGGCACCCCAGCTCCGCTTCCCGGCTGTCACCCTCTGCAACCCCAACCGGGCACGCTTCCTGCACCTCACCAAACCCGACCTCTATTCTGTGGGAGAGTGGCTGGGGCTGGCCCAGGGGAATCACTCACTGGTGCCCGAGATGCTGGCCGTGCTGGGGGAGGACCAGCGTGCCTGGCTGACACGTCTGGCCAACTACTCGCGCTTCTTGCCACCCCGCCGCTCCGAGCACACCATGCAGAGCTTCTTTCACCGCCTGGGCCACCAGATTGAGGACATGCTAGTGGAGTGTCGCTTTCAGGGAGAGCGCTGTGGCCCCCAGCACTTCACTCCCGTGAGTTCCCTCCTGGAAGGCGCAGGACAGCTGGGCTGCCCAACGGGTACTGGGAATGATGCTTCACCCAACCCCAGCAAGGGTGGAGGGGTGGCAGAGCGGGGAGTCAGGCTCAGATGAGCTTTTCCAAAGGTCATGCAAGACTGTACCTTCCTTCCATCACCTCCATGGAATTGGAAAGGAGTTTCTGGACCTCATCTTGCTTGTGGAATACTCGACCAGATCCCTGCCTGCTCACTTACTGCTGCTCTCTCCATCCCCAGGTCTACACACGCTATGGTAAGTGCTACACCTTCAATGGGGATCGGAGGAATCCACGTGTGACCCGCCAAGGTGGCATGGGCAACGGGCTGGAGATCATGCTGGACATCCAGCAGGAAGAGTACCTGCCCATCTGGAGAGAGACCAGTAAGTGGGGCTATGGCTCAGACAGGGTACCGGTGAGGGGTGCTAGGATGCAGGGTTGCTGAGCAAGCAGAGCACCCTGTGAATGGACGATAAAGCAGGGCATCAGAGGGGTGCAGGGGCTGGGTTGGTGCAGGCATGCAGCACCTCTGTCCTTCTCCCACAGACGAGACATCATTTGAAGCTGGTATCAGGGTCCAGATCCACAGCCAGGATGAGCCACCCTATATCCATCAGCTGGGCTTTGGTGTCTCACCTGGCTTCCAGACCTTTGTGTCCTGCCAGGAGCAGCGGGTAAGGCAAGATGCTCCACAGCCCTAGGGAGGTGCCTGCAGGCACTCAGCCCAGCACAGCCCTGCAGCATGCCCTTCTCACCCCAACAGCTCACCTACCTGCCACAGCCGTGGGGGAACTGCCGGGCCAGCATGCAGGGGGAGCAGCTGCTGCCCGGCTATGACACCTACAGCATCGCTGCCTGCCGCCTCCAATGTGAGAAGGAGGCCGTAGTGCAGAGCTGCCACTGCCGCATGGTCCATATGCCAGGTGAGGGGTGTGCATGATGGTGTGAGGGGCACCCCACTGCTCCAACAGTCCTGCTGGGGTTGCCCCAACTCCCAGCAATCTGCACTCAAAGATCACCTCTGCCCCAACACTCTGTACACAAGGATTCCCCTGGTCCCATCCCTCTCCACCCAGGAACCACCCATTCCTCTCCACATGCTGGGTCAGCCCCTGTCCTACCCTCCTTACACCACAGGTCAGCCCCTTCCCTGTTTGCCTTGTACCTGGGCCACGTCTGCCCCAACCAACCTGCACTCAAGGGTCACTCATCCCCATTCCCTCTGCACCCTGCCCCACTACCTCCAAGGGAGTGAGTCAAGACTGGGGGGCAGAATCTGGCCAGACTCCCCCTCTCCCAGCCTTCTGCTTCTCCACAGGCAATGAGTCCATCTGCTCCCCTAATGTGTACATCGAGTGTGCTGACCACACACTGGGTAGGTGTGGTAGTGGGTGGGCATCTAGGGGCTGGTCCAGTGCCCCAGGGAGGGGGCTGGAGATTGTGGCTGTGCCAATGGGTGTCTGCGCCCAGACGCAGCAGTGGAGGACAGCCAGGAGCGCTGCAGCTGCCCCACACCGTGCAACCTGACACGCTATGGGAAGGAGATCTCCATGGTCCGCATCCCCAACAAGGGCTCAGCACGCTACCTCGCCCGCAAGTACAACAAGAATGAGACCTACATTCGGTGAGTTGCCAACACTGGGATATTCCAGGGGGTGGGCAGGGGGCTGGGGACCTGGGGAACTTCCACTTCACTCCTGGCAGCATGCAGAGAGAGGGTCCTGGCATACGTGGTCTCTGCAGCATCCCCTGTGCAGGGGTGTTTTCACTAGAGCTTCTTTCCAACTTGTCCAATCTTCCCAGCCCTCCTGTCAGCACCTGCCCACCTGTCCAGTGTCTCTTCTGGCCTGGGACATGCCTCATTCATGTCCTCACTGCACCAGCCTGAATAATTCACGAGGGCCATGGGAGCACCTGGGAGCACACCTGGGAGCTGGAGGGCTGGGGGACACAGAAGGCTTGTGGGAAGTGGTGCAGGAGGGTTGATGACCAGCGCTCTTTGCTGAGCACAATGGTGTCCCCACAGGGAGAACTTCCTGGTGCTGGACATCTTCTTTGAGGCGCTTAACTACGAAGCCATTGAGCAGAAGAAAGCCTATGACCTTGCTGGGCTTCTTGGTGACTCCCCTTGCCCTCCTGTGGGGCCCTAAGGCGCGGAGCTCTGGGTCCCAGCCCTGGGAAGATAAGGGTCTGGTGGGGGAGGGATCACACAGAGCAGCAGCCAGCCACAGGCTGGCTGAAGGGTGGAATGCTGCTGACTGTTTCCTATCCCGCATGTCCCCCACTCCCTCTGTCCTGCTGACCCTGTCCCCACGACTGCTCTGTCCCTCACCAGCAGCCCTGGTACTGCCCACTGCCCTGCTAGCCCACCCCAGGCTTCCAGTGGGCTGCACAGCATCTCCTGGTAACCATGTTCCCCTCCTCCTCCCCAGGGGACATCGGGGGGCAGATGGGCCTGTTCATCGGTGCCAGCATCCTCACCATCTTGGAGATCCTGGATTACATCTATGAGGTGTGCTTAGCCTTCAGAGATGTGTCTTGGCAGTGGGTGCAGAGACACGCTTCCTGGGGAGGGCATAAAATGTGTGGCCACCCCAGAGGGCTATAACAGCCCCCAAATTAGGCAACACCTAGAGGAAGGCAGTAGGAGGAGAATGGGTCCCCCAGCATTCCTCAGTGACCTGAGGACAGGGAGGGTGGTGGGCCAAGGTACTGTCCCACTGTCCCTGGGTGAGAAGGGCAGTAGGCACCAGTTCTGTGTAGACTGGGATCTCCACACATGGGGTGCTACCTGTGTGCAGGCCTGGGTCTGACTCCCTGTCTGCTCCCAGGTGATCCGAGATAAGGTGAGCCGGGTCCTACGCCGCTCCAAGCCACCTCTGAAGAAGCCCTCGGGCAGCATTGCCACACTGGGATTGGAGGAGATGAAGGACCAGGTACCCCTGCAGTGCTGGGCTGCCTGGAGGCTGCAAGGACAGGGCCTGGCCATGTGTCTGCCCCGACTCCAGGAGAAAGGGACATCATCCCAAGATTGAGGGTCTGTGTGGCTCTGCCTTTGGTGCCTTCAGGCTGCAGAGTCAGGGCAGTCCCAGGGAGGCAGGGAGCTGTGTGTCCCCCGGAGAGCTCCTGTGGATAGGCTGTGATGGGTGGGAGGACTAGGGAGGGGGCAGGGTGCATGGAGTCTGTGCTCACCCTATTGACTGCCGTCCCCACAGAGCCCCTGTGAAACACTGGGTCGGCACGTAGAGGGCGCCTACAACGCAGGCATCCTGCCCAACCACCACCACCGCCACCACTACCCTCATCAGGGAGTCTTCGAGGACTTCGCCTGCTAGGCAAGACTGGGACTGGGGGGCAGCCCTTGCCACTCCCCTCCCCAGCGTTGTCATGAAGAGGGACCGCGGCACTGGGTGCGGTGGGCTCAGGCGCCTGCCTCCCCCACCCCATTGCCAGGACCAGCCACACCGTTCGCCCCCAGTGATGCCACTGGAGCTGCCTCAGCACCGGCACTGGAGCAGCCCCCCGGCCCTTTTGCCTGTCCCCTCTGCTTGCCCCTAGCACGTGGGCTCAGCCCAGTTTCAAGCACACAGCGTGGAGGGGGATGGGCATGCCAGGGAGGTTTGGGGGAGCAGCAGGTGTGGGCCAGAGAGGCCCTGGTGCTGCAGAGCATGAAGGGGGTAAGCCGAGGTTCCTGTGAGCCCCTCCAAGCCCTCCCCTGCTGACCCCTCCTGGGTGGTGGTCTCTGCCCTGCTGGTTTTCCCCAGGAAAGAGACATGTCTGGAACAGCTTCCCTCTGCCCGAGAACCACCTCCCTCCCTTCCTGCTGCAGGGCAGGGCAGCGTTGCAGGGCACCCCTCTGAGCAGCATGGCCCCAGTGGCCAGCCCAGAGACACCCCAACTGCAGCCACACCTGCATGGCACCACCCTGACCCCCTGGCACCACCACCACCACTGTGACACGCCCCTAAACATCTGCCCCACCCTTGCCCAATCTCATGCAGTCTCTCAGGGCTGCAGCCCCTCCATCACTGTTCCCATCACAGCCAGACCCCTGCACTGTGACTCCCCCTGCCCCTCCTGTGCTGGCCCCCAATAATCCCCAATCATTTCAGCACTGCAAACCTACTGCCTCCCCCGTCTCCTGCCCCAATCTGTTGTGAACCCATCCTTTCCTTGCCCAGGTATTGCCCAGAGTGGCTCATCCCTTGGTGTAGCTGCCTGGCACAGCCCAGGCAGCATGGCAGGTCCTGCCCTCACTCCTCTGCCTGTCGCTGCTCTTTTGTACTGTGCACGTACCCCTTGCCATGCTCCAAGCCCCAGGTGCTGAGCACCCGCTGTGCCTCCCCCACACTATACATGGTTAGGAGGGTGCTCTGTGCCCAGCACTGCCCCAACAGCCACAGTCCAACCCGCTGGCCGGAGCCTTGGCCAAAACTGGTGCCCACAGACCTCCTGCCTGCCCTGAGATGGTGGGACCCACAGCAGGACACACGGCAGGACCCACAGCACACCCCCTGTCCTGTTGTACATTGCCTCCACCCCCTCCACTGTAGCAGCAGACACCAGCGCAGGACAAACTGCCCCAAAATATCTCAGGAGGGGGGACGAGCTGGCAAAGCTCCCCTCAACACACGCACTTGGCAGAGGGGGACCCCAGGACAGGAATCTGGGACTTCTAGGGAAGTCTGGGGTTGAGCCAGGCAGCCTCTGGCCCTGCTGGTTTGGTCCCCATCCCTGGTGCCCACAGAGGGAACATGGCCATGCTATGCCATGCCCAAAGCCATAGATGCAGAAGGAGCCATCATCCTTGCAGTCCTCAAGGCCCCACACATGGGAGGCACAGGGCAGGGACCAGGGCCCCAGCAGCCCTGGCTCTGGGAATGCATTGTCCAACAGCTCCCCCGAAGTATGCACCTACATGTAAGCATGTTCCCCGTGGGTGCAAGCACCCAGCTGCGTGGTGTTCCATGTCCCCTGTATGGGGGGATGGATACACAGTGAGCCTCCCAGCAGGCCAGCCACACTGGTGCTCCCCAGGGCCCCTTCCAGGGCACCCCGTGCCAGCTCCCCATGGGGTTCCCATACGCCAACCTGCAAGCAGGAGGGTCCCCAGAGGGGTGCCACATGTTATCCCAGGAATGTGCCACGGCCATGCCAGCCAGCCTTACACCAAGGTCTCCTGCAGCAAGTGGGGGGTGCAGGATGCGTCCCCTTCTGGCCAGCCAGAGCAACAGGCCCTGAGCAGGGTGGGCATGGGCACCATCATGGGAGGGCCAGCACGAACCTCCCTCGTGCTGGTGAATGTGAGAGATGTGCATCACTGTTTTATAAATGTACAAATGCTCCCTTAATAAAGAGGCACAAGTAGGTCCAGAGATGCCTGCGAGGGGTAATGGGGCAGAGAGATGGGTGAGACACCACCCTAGAGGAGAGGTGGTGGTGGGACCCAGGGAACACTTTATAGCCCTGCACTCATGTATGAGGGGTACAGGGTGAAACTGAAACAGGGGAGACAGAGGATGGGTGGAGAGGAAGGGGGGCCATGCTGGGGTTTCCCTGGCAGAGGTGCTCCTCCAGTTCCTGCCTTCTCCAGAACTTTCACCATCTGCCCTGGCTACCCTGCAGCACAAAGGGAACACAGTAGGAAACAGAAGCTGACTCCTTGGTGAAGGCTGCCAGCACCAGGCACTACAGGTTTCCCTCTAAATCAGTGAGGCCTGAAAAAGCCTGAGTTAATTGGGTGCAACTGGGACACTGGGCCACATCCCACAGCTCACACCATGCCCAGTGAGAAGAGCACTGAGCTTGGGTGCTAAAGGGAAAAGCAGGGAAATAGCTACATCCTCCACATCTTGTTATCATCAAGTAAGAGGATTGGATCCCTTTGGGATGAGACTGTTCCTACCACCAGACTCTGACCCATCTGCCCCTTCAGGATGCTGCATCATTTTACCCACATCAAGACAATAACTGAGAGCTCACGATGCCTCCTGCTCTACAGTGATGACATGTTGCAGGAGCTGAGCAAGGAGAGCAGGATTGTCTGGTGAGCCCATGAGGTCCTTCCTCAGGATGTTCTCCAGCTCCTTTAGCACCATGCACAGCAGTGAAGCATGGCAGAAGGAAAGGCTGAGCTTCATGCATGGCCCATCCCGGCTTCTGTGCCAAAAAAGCGACCTCAGGATCATTCCCAGGAGCCCTGTAGTGATGACCTAATGCAGATTTGACACATATTTTTCTCTGTTGCTCTCAGCACCTCTATTCTTTGATTTGACAACTTCCAGGTGCTATCTGAGGTGACAGCTTCTGTAGGGTCTCCCACTTCTCCAAACAGGACAGGCAGACGATGTGAACCCAGCACCACCCACCACCTGTGACATGCCTCATGTCCCAGGGCAGATGGCACTGGGCTGAGGAGGGCCAGTGGGACAACCCAGGTTTAGCACCCCAGGGTCAACCACAAACACCATTGCTGTGGCTCCTGGGTACCCCCTCCCATGCTGTGCCTGTTCAAGGATCACCAGGGGCTTGGTCCTCCCCAGAGATGGAGATGCTGCCACCTGGGGCTCACCCAGCACAGTGCTGCTTGAAACACCTGTAATGAAACACATGAAATAGCTGGGGCACAATTACAAGGGGATCCACTACAGTGAAACAGGCCCTTAATTTTAATGAGCACAGTGCTCTGGACAAATGCCAAATACCTGATTACAGCAGGACCGGCTGTGCTGGTGACAGCTTCTGTGACGGTAGAGGTGACAACCCCAGAAGACACAGCAGGAGTGGCAGTAGGGAGTAGACACCAGGATGGAGTAGGCAGCAAGAATCTCTTCTGTCTATGGGACAGGCATCTCCTCTGGGCACTTTCCAACATGCCTCCACTGCCACGAACAATAATTACAGCTATTCTCATAGAAAAGCTGCATTTCAAAGAAAAAAAATCAAACATCCAGCTTGGGAGCAGAGGGTTTGGAAGTAAGCCCCAAAATGCAATGGGACATGTGGCCTCACTGTTGTTACCTCCTCCCCAAGTATCTCCTGCCTGGAGATGCTCATGGTGACAGGCAACACTTGGAGAAAGGAGTGCAACACCTGGAGAAAGGAGTGACTCGCAGCATGTCTGTACGATGTGCAAATGCCAAGCTCACTGATTTGCTCTTTGATCATTTTCCCATGACCCCCTTGCTGGAAAAATGGACTGGTAGCGCCAATCAGTCCAATCGGGCCAGGCAAGGGACACAGCACCCACTTTCCAGCACTCAGCCCCTGACAGTGGGCAAGGAGGCTGGAAAAACCAAGGAAGCAATGAAAATAAAAGTCCAAGCAAGCTGCCTGCCTCTTCACCCAGTGTCAGAGCTTCGGGGTCTTGTATTCTGCCAATGCCGAGGTGGTGTGGCCCCAAAGGGGACATCGATAGGCATAGCTAGATACACTGTCACCCCATGGAAGGAAACCCCTACAGGCAGGCACACACTGACAGCAGCTCTGCCTGCACCTACAGCTTTCCTTCTTCACTGAAATGCTCTGATTTCCCTGAGCTTGGCCAGAAAAAACCCTGACCAAAGCCCTTGATACCCTCCAGAGGGTTAAGCAGTATGTTGGACATCCAAGGCATTGGATGCAGGCACAGCTTGGCAGCTCCCTGTATGCTCCTCCTCAAGCAGACCAGCTTCTTCTGCCTTCACTTAGAGACAGGAGGAAATGTTTGCTGGAGTTGGGTCCTGGCCTGTGGTCAGCAGAGCTGCTCCTGCAGGACAGGCAGCACTGGCCCCTTCCCAAAGAAAGCACAGGGAAGAAAGGGCATTGTATTTCTCCTTGCCCTTCAACCCTTTCCTGGCACGGCCACAATTCCCATATCCTCCCAAAGATCAGCCATCAAACTGATTAATATTGCTGGGGCTGAAGTAGCTTTGCCACAGAGTTTAGCACAGCCTGAAGTGACCTAAGCAGGGCTAGAGAAGTAGGTTTTGCCTTCCCTGCTCACAGGCTCACTGTTGTGTTTGCATACACAGTGGGGGAGAGAACAGCAGTAGCTTGGGTTTTCCCCAGTTTGAGTCTCTTTTCTTGCCACAGTGCAGAAATGAGAGAGGAGGCAGGAGGGAAAGCAGGTGCCCACCCAGGCCCAATGTATTCAGACATTCCCTCTTGTGCTTCAGAGTGCTCTGAACCAACCCTTAGTCTCTCTTCTAAAAAACTTTCCAAGAGGAAGTTGCTTTGTCTCTCTTGATTGCTGTGGTGAGCCAGTAACACTTAGAAAATTTCCTCAAGGAAAGCAGAAGTCTACAATGCAGGAGACAAGTCTTCTCCTGCCTCATTTGTAAAATTGACCTTTCACTGCCCTGCTTCCGCAACTGGGTAAGTGCAAAAATCCACACATTGTATGAAAGTACTGGTCAAGCCTGAAGAGGGATCACAGAATGTCCGTTTTCTCAGCTGCCCACATCAGCATCCAGGGCTGCTCCTCCCGCCTCTTTCAAAGGTGTCACTGTCCCGGTCTGGTGCCATGCCTGCACCTGCCAGCCGTATGAGGGCAGGAGAGGGGCAGAGTGCACCTGTGCGCATGCCCCTATTGTCACAGGTCTCTGCCACATCCCAGTGAGCACAGAGGTGCTCACTTCACAGCCTTGTGAAGTGCTCACCTTGCTCGAGTCACCAACCCCCTTCCCAAAGTTTTGCACATCCCTCTTTGAGGTTTCATCATGTTTTGATGATGCAAATAGCCTGCCAAATACTCAAACAGCTTCAAACCCTGCCAGCTCCCTTGAAAAGGGAGATGTAACAGTGCTGGGAGTGCCACAAGCACTGTCATTTGCTCATACATATGTCAGAGCAGGGAGCCTCTGCTGGTATTTAGAGTGCAGAGCGTTAAGTATGCAAATATCTCTAACTCGGTCTGGGCAAACAGCAGTGAGGCAAGAGCAACTTTATCTACACAGTCTCATGATAATTAAATGACAATTCTGAGTTTCTTTTCACAGACAACTTGATTTGAAGCTGCTTTATTACCATTTGGATACTCTTCTAATGCCTAATCACATCTTACTACTTGGTCTGCTTTTCAGAGGATAAATGTATCTGTAACACACCTGCATCTGCCTCTCTCCCTCTGCCCCAGATTTCCACTTGAAGGGAATTAAGGATGTGCTCAGGGAAGATCAAAAATAGAAGTACTCAGAACAAGCTAACAGTTACTGTCTGAAATATAATAAAATTATATTTAAACATATACACTCCTACACCATGGATACAGAGACTGGAACAGGAAGAGATGAATGAGGTATCCTTGGGAAAGGCATACCACACAGCCCAGGGGTTCACCATGAGCTTTGCTGAGCACTAGCAGCCTTGCTAAGTAATAGTGAGTAGGTTCAGTTAATTTTCTTGGGGGTGTCTCTTTGATACATGTGTTTCATGAAGCAGTAAAACATGATGAGTAAAGGGCTGGTGGGAAGGAAACATGGAGTCGTGAAAATCATGCCTGGAGCAGGCAGCATGAGCAGGGGTCCCCACACCTCATAATGTAAATAGGAGCTGTAGGTGATGAAACAGTCCAGGACAGGACCAGTGCTCTACCCAACTAAGAACTGGAAAACACAAGTGCTGAGAAGCCCTGAGATGTCAAACAGCCCAAAAAACAGTGAGAGCCATGCAGAGAGCAGATCCAGCATCAGTGATCTAACACAGTGCTCAGATCCAGTTTCTGGGAGTTTCCTTCAGAGCTGATCCCAGATCCTGGAAGGCAGAGTTCACCTCAGTTGAGCATCCAAGCTCTGCTCTCACATGGGCCAAGAGTCCCCCATTACTCATATATAGACCACAAAGGCTTTTACAGAGACAGCAGACGTGGCAGGACACACAGCTGCACCAGCCTTTTACAGGTGCTTCTCCACCCATAGACAGGGCTGAGGAGGACCGGCCAGTGGGACCACAAGTTTACAGCAACAGGAAAGACAGGGCAGTCAGAACATTGCACTGGACTTCCCATGTCAGGGGGCTCAGAATCCCACCATACCACCAGTGATGGCAAAAGGTAGCTACAGCAGGACAGCCCCAGAGACTGTGAGCATCAGAGGAAATGCAGGACTCCTGCAGGGGTTCAAGCAGGTTTTTCCAAGTGTCTGCTTAGAACAACACCTGCCAGCCTGTCCATAAGGCAGTGGTCTCCCACAGCCTCCTTAATAAGAAGCAGGCATCTCCCTGCTCAGGTAAAGGATGTTGCAGGTGCTTGGGGAAAGAAGCATCTCTGTAAGGAATCTGTCCAGCCAGCCAGCTGCAGACAGAACTTATACAAGCAGCCAGTACCTACCACCACAAAGACTCCCAGCAGAACACCCATAGCTGACTCATAAGAAAATCAGGCAGACCCACCAGTACATCTCTCCATTTTATTAGTGTAAATGCACCCCATCCCTCCTCCTTTCCCCCCTATTAAATACAAACCAGGAGCAGAGTGCGGCTCCTCAGTCGCTTTCTCCTTAGGAGATGCACAGCCAAACCCTCTGCTATGCCCATCAGTGTCAGGCACAATGTCCCTCGACCCTGAGGGGAGCCCCACAGCGGGGAGGGATCCCACCTCTGTCAGGAGGCTCTCGTCTGAGGGCTGTGACCTCCGACGTCCTATCAATACTGCGAAGGCCGAAGCGGCCTGGGTCATGGTTCCCATGGGGAGCAGCTCACGGTACATGAAATCAGCAGGATCCCCTCTGGCACCCCCTACACCCAAGTTCCTCACACCACAACCAGCCAGGAGCACTCCAGCTCATTGCCAAGTGGCAAAACCCCAAAACCAACATCCTTATTGCTCTTTTGGGATGGGATGTGCCCCATTCCACTGTCCAAGCTTGTGGCAGGCACAGGGACATGTTCCTCCCTGTACAACCAGGCCAATGTTCCAAAGGAGCAAGGGACACAGTCCTGGTCCCAGGACACTGGCGGAACTATGAGGGATCACTCCAGGCCCTGTGGCAGTCACGGCCCTGCAGAAGGGGGACTTTGGGCTCCACATTCCCCCAGTTAAGGGGGGACAGCAAGAGACAGGGCAGCCCATCTCCCCAGTACTCAGCAGCAGGGCCAAGACAGAGGGATGGGGCCAGCAGCCACTAGCTCTGAGTGAGGAGCTAGGTGTTCCAGCTTACAGCTCAGTGACTCTGACCTCGTCTTGCCTGGGGTCTGCACAGCCATGGCTGCTTGAGAAAGACGCAGGCACCCTGGGCTGGCAGACCCCGGCCTGGGGAGCCCCAGTGGGGCAAGTCACGAGCTTGGACACCAGCAATCTCTGCAGCCACTGCAGAAGGAAGACAGATTTGGGCAGAAGAAGTGGAGTGGGCAGGCAGGCATAACATGGCAGGGCCAGCCCCTCCACCATCCAGCATTCAGGTGCTGTTCCCCTGCTCCTGCTCAAAAAGGATCATGGCCAGCTGGGAGCGAGAGCCTACACCCTCCAGGCTGCTCTGCACACAGCGGTGGTAGATGTCCTCGCTGAGCCGGGGGTTGCAGGCCTGGTGCCGGTAGCGCTGCAGCAGGGCAGGCTCCACAGCCCGGAAGACATGGAGGTTGGAGTACTTGATGAACATGTCGTAGATGTCCAGGGTCTCCAGGATGTCCTCATTCTCCTGCACGTCCCCTGCCATGCGGGTGCGTGCTGCCATGTAGTCAGCGTTGTAGAAGCAGGCTTCATGGAAGACATCACGGTCAAAGCGCCCCATGTCCCTCAGCAGGTCCAGCGTGGTGGGTGGCACCTGGTTGTGGTAAGCAATGGCTGGGTTGTAGCCCTGGAAGTGGATGGGGAAGAAAACCTGCCAGTTGTTTATGGTGTTCATCCGGCAGCGGTTAAGGAAGTCGATGGTGACCTCTGTCCCTACACCAGCCACAAAGAAAAGTGTGTCCACAGGATGCTTCTTGGAGATAATGTCCATGACTTTGATTTGGGAGGGTGCATCTGTCTTAACACTGATCCAGGGGATCTTTACCTCTGCATACTTGCGCTCATACTCGGTGATCTGGGACTTCACAGAGGCAAAGATGTCATTCTGGGTGACCTGCTGGGCCTCAAAGGGGTCATAGATGAAGAGGAAGGTGAGCACCGCATTCTCACTGCTCTCAAAAGCCGCTGCCGCGTAAGCCTCCAGAAAGCGGGCAGCGTAATCCCGGTCATGGGCCGTCAGTGGCAGGATGACATTGATGCGACTGGCCTCTGTGACATACGGCATGGGGATGATCTCCACCTCACTGAGGGGCCGCACCAGGTGCACTCGCTTAGTGACAGAGCGGCTGTGCCCCTTCTGGGTGACCACCTCCACCTGGAGGTCCAGTGTGTACTCCATGCCACGTGTGGGGTCGAAGCGCCGGTACCCGTTCACCAGCTGCTGCTTGCGGACGTGGAGCACTGGCTGGTACTTGCGGTTCAGCTCCTCCATGGCCGTGGCCACCACATCGGCCACATCCGCCAGATCTGCACCATGCAGCTCACACTTGGGGGAGCCATCCACACAGGCATAGACCTGCTCCTCTGTGAAGTAGTCCCAGCGCAGCACCTCAAAGCGAGTTTTAGGCTGGAATGGGGGTGGGATGCCAATGGGCCATGTGGCGACATGGTCCCCGTCCGCAGACAGGCTGCTGGCATTCTGGATCTCTATCTGCAAGACAAGAGACGGAGGAGTGAGAACAAAGCAGGCACAAGCAGGTCTTCCAGCTCTGGCAGCATTCAAGCTGATTTCTGATACTAAGCAATTAGCCATTTTGAGCTGGCTCAAAAATCGGTGCCAGAAAAACTCTGCCCTCAATCAGACTCCTGTCCAGCAGCTCAGGTATTCTCCCCCACCCTATACAGCCTTTGTGACAGACCTCTGCACCCTTCCAGCTTCATCACCGTGAACCACCACTGCATCTTCAGGACCCATCTAGGTGTCCAAAGCTGCTTTCCAGGCAGCACCACTGCCTCTGTAGCCACATGAGCTCACTTGATCCTGTCCAACATCAGGATCAGGGGGAAATCCCTGAGAAACCAGAAAGCCCACAGGAATGACAAATAGAACCAAGACCCTCCCAGACAAGCCAGGTCTCACCTGGAGCTGCTGGATCTCCTGATAGGTTCTCTCAAGCTCCACCTGTGCAAAGTACTTGTGCAACCGGTACATCTGGAGGGGATCCAGCACAGGGTGGACGGTGAAGGCGCTCTGGAAACGGAGGTCGGTCTCCCTTTCAGGGTCTGCGTTCTTCCCCAGCTCAAAATAGTGGTAATGCAGACCCTGTGCCAGCCAGGAGAGATAAGTCACAGCCAGCCCCAACCTGTACTCCCACACCACCAGATGACAGCACAGCAACCTCAAAGCATGTCAGGGTGCAACAGCTAGTCCTCCCAGGGTTGAGAGAACCCACAGAGAGGAGGGAAAATACTGGACCAGGATCCAGCCATCTCTTCTGCAGGACCTACCTCATGTTCCTCAGCACAGCTGACACCTGTGTAGTCAATGATGCAGCGGCCCAGCCATTCATCAGGCCGGGCACTGAGGATGTCATTGCGGCAGCTCTCCAGGTGCTGCTGCAGAAGCAGGAGGAGGCTACGGGACAGCAAGTAGCCAAACCCTCCATAGCAGTAACGTCCCTCAGTGTCCCCGCCGATGAACTCCTCAGGACGACCCAGGTAGAGGTGGGTGTCAATGCTGAGGTGGGCAACCAGGCGGCTGATGCGGTGCGCCTCAGTGTAGGTATCATCCTGCACCAGGAAGAACCAGTCGAAATCGCTCACGTAGTGGTCCAGAAGATACCTGACGGTCTGGTACATGTTCCAGATGGGCCGCTCGTCACTGTGTGTCACCACCGTCATGCCATGGGGCACCTTGCGGCCCCGTGTGCCTGTGAAGTACACCAGGCGCTCCAGGCGGTGGGCCAGTGTGCGGTTGACAGCCACCCCCAGCGTGTTCAGTGTGCTCTTGGAGGTCAGCACACCCACGAAGAGCCGCTGCCGCATCCCTAGCTCTGTGCTAATGTACCGGGTCCTGCAAGAAGAAAACAATGTATGGCCTCTAGGGCACTGCAACCCATCCCAGCCTGCACCCTCCCTGTTGTAACCAATGGCACCAACCTCGGTTCCTCTGCAGGAACTGCTCCCAGACTTCAGCCACGCACACATCACCCCAGTGTCACCAGCTGCCACTACACTTGTGTCAGAGGCACTGCACCACTTTGCTGAGGTCTCCTGTCAACTAGAGACTAAAGGGGACACTACCTTCCCATAAGCTGGCCAGTCTGGCTCAAAACAGATGCTCTCAAAAGGCTGAGCACAGCTAAAAGCAGGAAACAGGGCTGCACAATCCAGCTCTATCAGGGACATGACCCACCAGACACCCCAATCAGGTCTGAACTGGGAAGCACCTTCCTGCCACCCCTGCCAGTCATACTACACCAAAGCAGGCAGGCAGGAGAGCCCGTGCTGCCCCCCGGGGAAGCCAGGCCCCACACAGGTTGCTGAAGCCAGCAAGGGGGCTGGTTGTCCCCCCCTCCCCACCACGGCCCCCAGCTGTCGCACTCACAATGACTTTCAGGTTTAATTCTCCAAGTCTGGCGCAGTAGCAGGAAGCGACCCCCCCATCACGTCCCCCAACCGCTGCCTGGTACACAGTGGCCCCATTCAGCCCCCTTCATCCGCCCACCACCTCGCCAGGACAAGGAGGCCCTTTCACTGCCTGCTCCCTGTCATCCAGGGGACGCTGGGATGGGACTGCAGCCGGCTCCGGAGTAGGCTCGCGTTTGCAGCACTGGGTGGAGACGTGCCACCACGGGAAGGGTCCCTGCTCAGACAAGAGGGGACCGTCGCGGGGTGTCCAGCAGCACGTGCTGCAGCGGGCAACCTTCCACAGCGGGCACCAGCATGGGCAGGAGGCTCCTCGCTGCGGGCTGGGGGCAAGGTGAAGTCGGGCACAGGGGAGGAAAGGAAGTAGCTGGGAAAGGCACTCTCAGTGAGAAAAACTCATCTGCAGCCGTAAGTGGCTGAAAGGAGGGCAAAGCATACCGCTGATCCTTCTGCAAAGCCTCCCTTTGAAGTCCCCCAGCCCCAGCAAGGCAGGTACCTGAAGCTCGCCCGCAGCTACCCCCAGATAAGCCCCGGTGAGCGGCGGCCCAAGTCCCCCGGCCCGGCCCGGCCCGGCCAGGCCAGGCCCCCCCGCACCTGACGGCCTTCTTGGCGGCCCTGCCGGGGCTGGGTGGGCGGTAGGGCACGACGCGGGGCTCCCAGTTGTCAGCGCCCAGCGCGGCGGGCACAGCGTTGGGCCTGCGCGCCGCGTTGNGAGACGCCGATGGCGACGGGCCCGGCGGGCCGCAGCACCGACAATACCAGCGACAGCCGCATGGCCGGGACCGGACCGCGACCAGGGCCGGCTGCCGCTGCCGCTGGCGGCGCCGCCGTCCGACGTGTCACCCGCGAACCCCGCCCTGCCGCGCGTCACCCGCCCCGGCCAATGGCCCGCGCCGTGACCGACGCGGCACGGGGCGGGGCGGCCCA
>VWZS01005517.1:310-30354 GCA_013397075.1 Rhabdornis inornatus | reverse complement strand
CGGGCGGCAGCAGGTGGGTAAGTCCCGGCGCCAATGAGCAGGCGCTGGGCTCCCCTAGCAACAGTGCCCGCGCCAATGGGCGCCGTGAGCCTCCCGCACCGCTGCCCGCAGCCCTGCCCGGCATCCCGTGTCATCCCATGCCATCCCATCCCATCCCCACACCGGTCGGCCAGCCGTGCCATGCCGCATCCCCGGTTCCCCGGGCCGGCAGAGCCCTACACTCGCTCCACACACCATCGCCTATCCCCACCAGAGCCGGAGCTTCGCTCCTGGGCTTTGCGGGTAAAGTCCAATCCTGCTTAGCGTCCCCCCGGGGGCTCGAGCAGGGGCCTAGCGCTTGGCTGCCCGCTCCCTACCCGTCTGCTTCCTTGGGATTAGGCTCTGTACTCGGCTTCCACACGGGGATTTGCCCTGGCTAGTGTTGCCTTCTCCAGCCAAAGGGAGAAAGGAGGTTGTCGGCAAGGGATGAGATGCCAGTGGAGCCCGTCTGGGCAGCAGCAAGATGCTGGGCAACAGAAAGCCATGACTGCAGCCTTTGCCCTCTTCCCAGCTCCTTCCCAGAGTGCTGTTTTTGTGAGCTGTCCTGAACTGGCCGCATAAACTTGGCACTTGGAAGGAGTGATGCTGGCCTGGGGACAATTTGTGACAATAAACCCATTCTAAACCAACTGAGCCTGTAAAGGGACTAGGGGAGTGAAGGGGCATAGAACTGGCTCCAGGTGGGAGCAGGCAGACAGATGCTGTAATTAGGTTTAAACTGAAGCTGGATCAGTCTTTGCAGAGGATTATGACCCCTCCGTCTGTGTAGGCGCTGTGGGGGGCCCAGTAACTGTTTGCTCAGCATCCCAGCACAGCCACTGCATTATGGGTGAGCTCTTGGGTTAGGGGCAGTGCCAGCTACAGCTGGTGCCCTTCCAGCCCCATGGATTGGCATGGGAGGGCTGGATCTAGTGTGAAGGCCCAATTTGTTTATACAAGGACAGTGGGAGCTGGAGCAGAGATGAAAAATAGCCAGAAATATGATTAGAGGATTGGAGAAAATGCCTTGGAGTACAAGCTTAAAGAGCTCAATCTGTTTAGCCTATAAAAATAGAAGACTGAGGGGTGACTTAATTACTGAGCATAATTACTTCACAGGCAGAAAATACCAAGTAGTGGAAGTCTCCTGTTAATCTAACAGGGAAGTGGTGCCGGAGCGGCATGGGCAGGAAAACTGAAGCCACAGACAAATTATTAAGTGACACAAAGCTCCCAGGGATACGGGTAGGCTCTCTGGGGACAGCACATCCCTTCAGCCACACGTTGGGTGACAGTTTGCACCCCCACTGATGAGGCTGTTCCTCCATTCTCTCCCTCCCTACTCATGTAGTGGGGGGACGGAGCAGGATTTCTGGTGGCTGGGTGCTGAGTGGTGGAATCACTGCCGGGCATATGCCACCAGTTCCTCCATTCTCCTTGTCTCTCTCCCACCAGGTGGGGCGGGTGCCGGGACACAGTTCTGCTGGCGAGCTATGAGGCAGGAGTGGAGATTTTGATGCCTCTCCCAGGAGTCCCCAGAGCCATGACTGCAACTGTGCAGACGCTGCGGTTCAAGCTGCTGCCGCACGAGCCAGGCCAGGAGTGGGGGCACAGCTGCCAGCAGGAAATTGAGCGTCGCTACCAGGTGGTGCCCTCAGTGGTGTGCGCTATGTGCTGCCTTTTTGGCATCATCTACTGCTTTTTCGGTGAGCCAGGCCAGCCCAACTGCTGGTGGGGCAAATGGGAAGGAAGGCAGAGGGGAGCTGGGGGGGTGTTGGCCATCCACTCCCTGACTATGGTGGTCTCTCCACAGGCTACCGCTGCTTCAAGGCTGTCATGTTCCTGACGGGGCTGATGTTCGGCTCTATCATCATCTTCATGCTGTGCTACAAGGAGCGGGTGCTGGACACACAGCTGAGCGTGGAGGCCTCAGTGGGCATTGGGTTGGGCATTGGAGTCTTGTGTGGGCTGGTCACCATGCTGGTGCGCAGTGTTGGCCTCTTCATGGTGGGGCTGCTCCTGGGGCTGCTGCTGGCGGTGGCCACGCTGGTGGTGATGGAGCAATTCTACCACCCACCAACGGTGTGGATCCCCATCGCGCTGCTCTTGGGTGTAGGGATGCTCTTTGCTGTCCTCACCCTGCAGTGGCAGCGCTTCTTCACCACCCTCTCCACCGCCGTCTTTGGCAGCGCCATCATGACTGTCACTGTTGACTACTTCATTGAGCTCTTCCTCCTGGTGCAGTACATCTACGAGCGCATCAAGGTGGCCCCTGCTCGCCCTGTGTGCTGGTACAGCTGGGTCATCCTGGGCATCTGGCCACTCCTCACCACACTGGGTGTCCTGGTCCAGTGGAAGGTCACAGCCGAGGGCTACTCCCATACAGAAGGTGTGTGGGGAGTGGGGCAGATGGGCCTGGTACAGGATGAGTGTAGGAGCTGGGAACCTGGAGATGGGGGTGGATGTTTCCAGCACCTGGTTCACAAGGACAGATAGGGGGTTCAGGACTCTGAACACCACCCAAGGGAGGCCTGGTTGCACAAAGTTGGTGCTGGTTTGGCTGCAGGATCATTTGGATGTGCTCCCCCATGCTCACAGGCCACTTTGCTCCACAGTGATCATCAGCCGGCAGCAGCGCCGCGTGCAACTGATGCGCATCAAGCAGCGAGAAGACCGAAAGGAGAAGAAGAAGAAGCGGAGACCCCACCATCCACCACCCCACCATCACAAAGCCCACCCCCCCGAGCCTGCTTACCGCCGCAAACCCAACCCTGTGCGCCGCTTTGATGGGGACGTGCTTTCCCCTGTGAGTCCCGCAGCCAGGGTAGAGATCTCCCCCAGTCTCCACAGCCATTCCTTCTCCATGTGGGTGGGCTGGGGCATGGAGAGGTGCCCAGGCACCACCTAACATCTGAGCTCCTTGAGGGATGAGTCTGGGGTGTCCCAGGGACTAAGCAACTCAAGAAGAGCTAAGCCGGGCCATTACTACCATGGAGAACTTCAGCCTTTACAAACAAATGAAAACTGCTGGTAAAGAGCACTGTGGGCATAGTAGAAACAAGCAGTAGGCAAGGTGCAAAATGCCCAGATGAGGGATAAGGCTGTGTTCCCTTCTGTGGCCAGCCAATAGAGAGCCCGAGTGCTGGGGATTCCACTGGGCTGTTTATAAGAGGGGCCAGGGTGGGGCTGCAGCAGCATTTAGGGTAGGGTGGAGTGGAGTGTTCCAGGAGCAGAGCCCCCCTCACTTTCTGTTCCCCCTCTCTCACAGAGCTACATCCAGAGTTTCCGAGAGCGGCAGACAGGACCATCACTGAACAGCCTCATCGCCAGCTCCCATGCCGTGGTGGACCTGGACTATGACTGCAGCTCCACCGTGCCCCTCACCACAGGCTCTGGCCCTGCTGTGAGGGTATAAGTCAACCAGTGACCTCGAGCAACACCAGCACCCCAGCCTTCTCTGACAGAACCCCTGAGACAGGCAGGACTTCATCCTCGGCCCCAAGTGGCCACATGTGGCTTGGGGCTGCCGATGGAAACCCTTCTTGGAGACACATGGACTTGTCTGGGGAAGCCCCAGCTGCCTGTGAGGCTCAAAGGTGCTGGGGAAGCCCTTTGGCAGGAACTCAGCCCAAGGACCAGAACCCATGGACGTGCAGTGCGAGTGGCTCTGCTGGGGTGGTGGGTCCCTGAGCCCCCACTGCTATGCGTTACCCTATGGCCCGGGCACGCTCATCCTGCGTCTTAACATTTGCCCATATTTGAGTCCCCCTCCTTCCCAAGAGCAGCTCCCCATGCCTGCCCCCACCCCATTGCACCCCCAGCAACTCCCCAAGTGCCTGTCCCCTATGTCCCTTCCTCAAAGAGCAGGTCCCATGGCCCTTTTCCCAGCAGGGAATCCCCTGAGCATGTGTGCCCTGTCCCCAAGAGCAGCTCCCAGGCAGTGCTTCCCAAAACCTGCCTCCTCAGAAGATCCTCCTGCCCTAGCCACCCTCCCTACACCCCAGAGCAGCTCGCCACTCCTTTTTCCCAAGCTGGACCAGGGTGGTCCTGGGGCAGAGACTGCCATGGCCAGGTGGTTCCCAAGGTGATGCTGGCAAATGGTGCCTGTCCAGCAAGAGCTGCACTGGCAGGGTGCATCCCCCACAAAATGTTTTGATGGGAGACAGGACACCGGCTCCAGCCTTTGGGCAAAGGCTGGGCTGCCTCAGGGATGCGGGGACCCCTGCAGCATCAGAGACCGTCGCTATTTTGCTGGCGACTGGATTTTTATAGTGGCCGGGGGACCCTGGGGCAGGGCAGGGCAGGAGCCCCTGCCCAGAGCACTGCTGCGGGCAGAGGCTCACGCCTTGTATATATTTCTCTTGCTGTGATTTGTATTAACTTATTACGGAGTGAGCCAGGATTTTCCCATGGCCAGGCAGGCAGGATGGTGGTGAGACTGGACCGGGG
Organism: Rhabdornis inornatus; assembly: GCA_013397075.1. Lineage (NCBI taxonomy): Eukaryota > Metazoa > Chordata > Aves > Passeriformes > Rhabdornithidae > Rhabdornis > Rhabdornis inornatus. The sequence goes on along the minus strand of VWZS01005517.1, from coordinate 25,887 downwards.
AGCCCTCTGCTTTGGGAGCCCCCCCAGCCCAGCCCAGCTGGCCCCGCTGCCCCAGGAACTGCATGTTTCTGCCAGGCACCCCCTTCCCGCAGCGTTGTGCTGCCATCCCCCTTTTCAGTCTCTTTTGTAAATGTGCCAAACGCTGCTGAGGCCTCGGCCACACAGTAAAGAGCCTTTCGGAGTCTGGTGTGCAAAGCCAAGGGCTGCGCAGGGGGCGGGGGTGAAGGGGGGCCCAGAGGGCCAGGCTTCCAGGGATGCTGAGCAGGATGTAGAGTGGTGCCACCACCTTTTCTCTTAACGGGACCCCAGGTCACCTGTGTGGAAGAAGCCATGTCAGAAAAAAGGCTGTTTATTGCAGAGCGCTGAGGCTGGAGCAGGCTAGGGATGATGTCCGTGTGTCTGTCCATGCCAGGGGGAGCATGACCACATCTCTCAGCAGTGGCATCCATCAGTCTACGTGCATGCTCTGAGAACTGCATCCTGGCTTCTAGCTCCCTGTGAGAACAACGGGAGTCAGAGTGAGCTGGGGTATTGCCAGAGTTGGTGGGGCACCCAAAAGGTGTATCCCAGACAAGGAGGAACAGACCCCTGGGCCTGTATCCAACCTGCTCTCCCCAGCCCAGCACTCAGACTCTTGCAAGCTGAGTGGGGGATGGGAACATGGGTTCTGATGTCCCTTCACTGCAAGGCACAGCAGCCAGTGGTGCCCCTCTAGGTGCCCACTCACCCTCCACAAGGAGCCGGGCAGTGGAGCGGTCATCGAAGGCGTCACAGGTGTACGAGTCCTCGTCCTCAGGGCCCACGCGGTGAATGATAAGTGTGCGGTAGCAGTCCAGATTGCAGATCTCGTACTTGTCACCGGCAAAGATCTCGGTGTCCCCACGGAGCCAGCGCACCCGGCCCCGGGCGTGGGACACAGTGCACTCCAGTGTTGCCTTGTGCCTTGCCAGCACCGTCTTGTCCCGCAGTGGCTTCACAATCCGGATTGGCAGTGCTGGTAGGTGGGGCAAGGTGTCAGCATCATGGGGTGAGCAGGACACCACAAGCTGACCTGGTATACCCCAGCCCTGGAGCTGGAGCCCAGCCAGACCGCACAGCCCGCACTGGTACCTTCCACCTGCAGACTGGCCTCTGAGATGACTGTCCTGGCTGTGAAGCGGATTAGTCCCTCATCCTCAGGGCACACACCACAGAACAGCAGGAAGTGCCGGGTCCCTGGGGAGGGAGAGGCTGGCTCAAGATGACAGCAATGTGCACCCAGAGTAAGCAGGGGCCAGGGACCACGCTTTGTTTACACAAACTCCCCTGGCTTGAACTTGCCCTTTCCCAGCCCCAAACCCAGGTGTGGAACCACCTGCACCCCTACCTTCTTGCCGTATCTTCACTGTGCTGGAGACCTTGATTTTCTCCCCATCCCGAAACCACTCGCCCTTCACATCCCCATGTGACACCTCGCAGGTGAAGACTGCGTTGTCACCCTCCCGCACCTGGATGTCCTGCAGCTCCTGCACAATGTGGACCTGGCGCTCTGCAGATAATGGACAGGGTGGCAGGGTAGCCAAGGATGAGGGGAGCAGGCAGCATAGGGTTTGGGGGTGTGCATTACTGCTGGGATCTGGGTGACCATACCCTGGACATGCAGCATGGCAGAGGCCTGGCAGTCACCTGCATCGCAGGTGTAGCTGCCAGTGTCAGTCAACTTGCAGCGGCTCAGCTGCAGGATGCGGCGCCGTCCCGCTGAGTAGATGCGGCAGTTGGGCCCTGGCCGCAGCTCCTGTCCATCCTGCACGGAGGCAAACAGGCAGCACCCCACTGCTTTGGCTCGTCTGCTCTGTCTGCAGCCCTGGCAGGGAGGGCAGTGGCCAGGGGACAAAGCAAGGAGGAGGACATGGCCAGGTGCTGCTGGAGGAGATTAGGGTGAACCCTCACCTTGAACCATTTCACTTCTGCATTGGGGCGAGACAGCTCACACTCGAAGCTGGCGGCCCCTGTCTCTGGGACCCCCAGGTCTTGTGGGACCCTCACCATAGTGACTGGAGGTTCTGAGGAGGCAGGACACAGGACAGGAAGGCTTGGTAGGACAAAGGCATGGACTTGGGGCTGCAGGGAAGAGTAGCTGTGGCTGGGGCATTTTAGCATGGAGTGAGAGTGGCACTACCCATGGTCAAGCACTCATCAGTGGTGTTCCAGCTGCCTCTGGACCCAGACCCTGGATGGGTGTCCCCATCTAAGCTGCTAAGCTCACATCTCTTCCCTGAGGACAGGGGGACACTTGCCAGCACACTGTCAACCCTATCCAGGACAGGGGGACACATGTGCCCAGGGTGGCCGAGTTCAGCCTTGGTGTCTCCCAGTACGAAACAGCTGCAAGTCAGACAGCACCAGTGCCACACACCCCCCCAGCCTGCCCCAGGGACCATACCCCGCACACGCAGGTGGGCGCTGCAGCGCAGAGTGTCAGCAGTGAAGGTGACAGTGCCCGAGTCTTCCAGTGCAAGCCTCTCCAGTGTCAGGCTGTGCCCGCAGCCTGTGGCACTGATCCGGCACGTACTGCTGGGCTTCACCCGGATGCCATCCCGTGTCCAGACCCCAGTCACACCAGGGTGAGACAGTTCCAGGTGAAAGGTGGCTGTCTCCTTCTCAAAGGTCTCCACATCCGCCAGTGGTGTCCGGATCGACACCTTCCGGGCTGTGAGGGACCCATAACTGTGAGTAGGTGTCTGCTGCACCACAGAGCCCCTGGCTTCCTAGTCTGTGCTTGCTGGAATGATTGTCTAAATCCAGCTGTTTGCACCAGACTTCCACCCCTGCCCACACACTCACCTCTCTGACCACCCCTTCCACCCAAGTACCAGCTCTGCCCACATACTCCCATTGCAGAAGTTGGGTGCCTTCCCTGTTCCCNATCCCCATCCCCATCCCCATCCTGGTACTCACATTCCACGTGGAGCTTGGCTTGCGTGCGGTCGTGCAGACTCTCACAGCGGTAGGTGCCGCGGTCAGCAGGGCCGAGGCAGCAGATGGTGAGGGTGCGCCGGCACCCTGACTCCCGCAGCAGGTACTTGCTGCTCGGCTGAAGGAGGATGCCCTGCTTCAGCCACTGCACCTCGGCAGCCTCGTGGCTCACCTCCACCTCCAGGCACACATCCCCCTGCTCCTCTGCCACCATATCCTGCAGCTTCCGCACGAACAGCACCTGTGCCTCTGCACGGCCCGTGTGCTAGGTCAGCAGCTGGCCCCAGGACTGTGCCTTGGACTGAGCCCCAGCTTTCTCCTTCCCCCTCACCTTGTACACTCAGCCGAGCTGTGCTCAGCAGCCCCTCGGCATTGGCTGTCACAGTGCCTGCATCAGCTGTCTGGCACTGCCGGAGGGTGAGGCTGTGGCACAGGCCACTCCTTGTCACCAGCAGACGATCACTGGGGACCACGGGCTGGCCATTCAGCTGCCATGTCACAGCCACATCTTCGGGGGACACCAGGCACTTGAAGGTGGCATCCTCCCCCTCCAGCACTGTCAGGCTCTGCAGCTCCATGATGATCTCCACCACCCTGGGGACTACAGCCAGGTTGTCAGTGCACAGCATAAGAAACCCCCTGTCATGTTGAGAAGCTGAGCATTCCTGCAATTCTGATGTCACTGTGCCAGCATCACCATCACCCCCATGGAATAGGAGTCCCTGAAGTGTTGGGGAAGCCTTGTGCTCACCCTGCACCGTCAGCGTTGCCAGGGTCTGATCGTCGTTGGACTCGCAGCAGTACTCGCCGGCATCCCCGGGCTCCACGCGGCTCAGCACCAGCGACCGCTCCCGTCCTTCTGCCGTCATCTGCCGGCGGGGGCCAGGCGCCAGCACCCGCCCGTCCTTCCGCCACACCACGTCGCCCCGCGCCTTGCAAAGCTCGCACCACAGCACCACCCGCTCACCCTGCCGCGCTCGCACGTCCGACAGCCCGCGCAGGAACTTCACCCGCAGCTCTGCACATATCAGATATGCCCCATACCACAAATCCCCCATATCAGCACCCGCTGCCACTGCAGGGGGATCCCCGGGCACCCCCACTGCCCCCCTGCCGCCCACCTCGGACGTTCACATCGAACTGCATCTGGTCGTGGGGTGAGAGGCAGGTGTAGGTGCCAGCGTCCTCCGTGGCTACATTGTGGATGATGAGGCTGTGCACGCGGCCGTCCCGACGCAGCTCGCAGCGCTCGCCGGCCACTGCCGCTTGCTGCGGGCCCAGCCAGGTGACATCCGATCGCTCTGTGGAGGTGATGGCAGAGAGCACGGCACTGCCGCCCTCCAGCACCAGCAGCTTCTCCTGCTCCTCTCGTTTGTTCACGAACAGCACGGGTGCCTCTGCCGGAGGAGCACTGGGCTCAGCTGTGGCCCTGCTAGTGGCACCAGCATGGGATGGGGGTGCAGAGCATCCCGGCGTGAGGCAGGATGAGGCTGCTCCTGCCCCTGGCGTGGGCGAGGGACACCTCCAGGCTCACCTTTCACATGTAGTGTGAAATGCACCTCATCATCACCGGCGTCGCAGAGGAAGATGCCACCATCACCCAGCTCCGCTTGCTTGATGGTGAGGCTGCGCGTGGGACCCTCGCTGCACACCAGCAGCCGCCCACCTGAGCACAGCGTCTGTCCATCCTTCTGCCACTGCACTGCCGCTGTCTCCGGGGACAGCCGAGCCACTAGTGTCACACTGTCCCCCTCCTGCACCTCCAGCGGGCTCTGCGCCTCCTCCTTGTTGACAATGCACACAGGCCGGGCTGAGGGGTGCAGGGGACAAGGGCAGGGTTCAGGGATGTCCCCACAGTTTGGGACAGTGCAGGGATAGGACTGCTGCAAGTGGAGAGGTGATCCCTCAATGAGTCACCGTGGGGCAGAAGGGCTGTGGGGCTGGCTGGGGGTCATGGTGGAACCAGACAGGGGTCCCAGAGGGGCAGACATGCAGGCTGGAGGGGTCTGCAGCTCAGGGCTCACTGAGGGAAGAGATGGCAGCAGAGCCCATCACTCCCTGTACAGGCAGCACAGCTGCCATGTTGAGACCATTAATTTCATTGCACCCCCCCATCCAGAACACCTTGCTGGGGAGCCAGGTCACCCGTCTGCAACAGGCCCCCTCTCACCCTGCACAGCCCTCCCATCTCCAGCTGATAAGAGTCCAGGCTGAGCTCAGCCTTTGGCAGCCAAAGCAGGAGAAGCGGCGCCTGGGAGCCAGCCAAAGCTAAATTTAAACAGCCCCTGGCTGGGGGAGGCAGCAGGGACATGTCTCGCCACGACCCTGACATGTCTCTTTCTAAGCAATGGCTCCTGTAGAGTTGGGGACAGGGCTCCCACCCTTCCCTGCCATGCTGCCACCCTGCATCAGCAAGGTCACAGAGGCTTCTTCCCCCCCTTGTCCAGGTCTGTGGCAAGATCCCACCATTCTGAGCCAGCTCACCTGACACCTCCACGTTTGTCACCATGCAGTCGCTGGCAGCATCACAGATGTAACACCCTGTGTCGCTGGGCTGTGCCTCATTGATGGTGAGCTGTCGCAGCACCCCACGGGCCTCAATCTGCACCCGTTCACCTGGATGCACTTCCTGACCATTCCGGAGCCAGCGCACAACGGCGTCAGGCCGGGAGAGTTCACAAGCCAGCACCAGGTCTTCCCCAGCCACCAGGCAGCGATGTACCATGGTGCCTGTGCTGCCCACGATGGTCACCGGTGGCTCTGGGACTGGAGAGATGGGCTGTCACCACAAAAGCAGCCTGTGCTAGGTATCTCAATGGCCGGACCCCATCCAGACTCCTCTGGCTGAAGCTGAGCAGCACAAGGGTTTCCACAGGGCCATCACACAGGTGCAGCCCACTCCTCATGTGCCCTCCACAAGTCTCCCTGTGCTCAATGCACCCATCCCAGCCTCACACCCTGGCAGCAGCCACAGATCCACCTCAGTCCTCTCCCCCTGGCCATCCCCACCAGGACCTCCTGCTCACCTTCTACGGTGATGAAGAAGATGATACTGTCATCACCGGTGTCACAAAGATACTCCCCAGCATCCTTGCCCATGGCACCCAGGATCACAAGGGATCTGCACACCCCGTCCTCCTCCAGCCGCACACGCCCTGTGTCCTGCAGCTTCTCCCCGTCCTTGTACCACTTCACCTCCCCATGGATGTGTGAGAGGTGCACCTCCAACACCAGGTCCTCCATGGCCTGGCAATGCCGGTGGGTCGGGAGGACATCCTTCTCCAGGATCCTGACCAGCGGATCTGCAGCATCCAGCACAAACACAGCTGAGGTCTCTGGGATTTGTGCACCCAGCACTCCACACCAGGCTCTTCCCTAGCCTCATGCTCACCCAACACTTGGATGGTGAAAGTCACTGTGTCATTGGTCGTGTCACAGGTGTATTTTCCAGAGTGTTCAGCTTGGGCAGCGGGGATGAGCAGCCGGCGGTGGGCACCCTCCTCCTCCAGGACCAGGCTGCCCCCAGCCTCGAGCCTGACACCCTCCTTTGCCCAGCACACGGGTGCATCCACACAGGACAGCTCACAGCACAGTGTCACCGTCTCCCCCGGGGACACCGTCATGACAGGGACAGGTCTGCAGGGCTGCAGGATCCTCACTGGGGGCTCTGCAGGTATGGCATGTCTGTGATACAAAGCAGCGCAGGGACAACGCAGCCCTGGGCACTCCTTTGCCGCCAGCCCCAGGTGAGCACCTGTGCTGGGTGGCCCAGTGGGTGGGCATCCACTGGTGGCCAGAACCACATCAGCACCTCCACTGACCTGACACCTTAACATCGAAGGAGACGGCCTCATCCTTGGTCTCGCAGATGTACTCGCCTGCATCCTCTGCACTGCTCTTGGGGATGAAGAGACAGCGCCAGGCCCCCTCCACCAGCAGCAGCAGGTTATCAGTCTCATCCACCTCCAAGCCATCCTTGAACCAGTGCACTGGAGCATCCGGCACAGAGAGCTCGCACCGCAGTTCCACACAGCCTGGTGCCTGAACCAGCAGCTCCAGTGAGCGCTGTGGAGGTTGCAGGATCCTCACTGGTGGCTCTGTTGGGGATGTGGAGGAAGGGTGTGAGACCTGCTCACTGCTCTGCTCACAGCTCTGCTGTGTCTACTGTCACCTGTGTCCCTGTCCCCATGGGGCTGTATGGAAGCTACACCCTCTCACCCCAGTGCAAAGAGGTCAGAGCTTCTCAGGGGCAGGGGCAGCGGGCACAGAGATACAACTGCACCCTCCTCCACAATGCTGAGGGCAGGGAGCAGGGCTGGGGACCCCGGAGCACAGAGCTGGGCCAGTGCTGCCCTTTCCAGGACGTCCCTGCAGTGCCACTAACCTGCCACCAAGATGGAGTAGGAGACAGATGCATCTCTGGCATTGCAGACGAACTCCCCTGTGTCCTGCATCCGGGCACAGGGCAGCACCAGCCGATACTGCAGCCCTTCCTGCTCCAGCATCAGAGTCTCGCCCACCTGCACTTCTTCACCGTCCTTGTACCAGCACACTGGGAACACTGGGCAGGACAACTGGCACCACAGCTCCACACGCTGCCCAACCACATAGGAGTGAGGAGCCTCCTTGTTGGAACTGACAATCCTCACGGGTACCTCTGCTGGGGACATGGCAGGGTTCAGGTGTGGTGCTGGGTGAGTCCCGTGTGAGGACAGGAATCCCCTAGGCAGCTCACTGCTCATGGTCACCCTGAAGCTGGCAGCATCATCCCCAGCATGGCACATGTACCCCCCTGAATTAGACACTGTGGCTGCAGCAATGTGCAGCCCCTGCGAGCATCCCTCTGAGCAGATGGCCGGGACCTGCATTGGGACCATGGCCTCGCTGTCCTTCAGTCAGTGGACAGGGGCATCTCTGCAGGAGACATCTGGCACTCCAACAGCAAGGACAGCCCTGCTAGCACCTCCCGGAGCTGCTGTGCCTCCAGCACTGGGGTGAAGCAGACCTTTAGGGCTGAGAGGACCAACATCTTGTGTCACTTGGCCTCCCATCCTACCTGCCCTGGGGGCAGTGGCCATAGATACCCCAGCCCTGCAGTGCTGGTAGTTGCAAGCTGAGGGAACAGCAGGGCTGGGGTGTCAGGTGGCATCACCCAGAGGCAGGCAGCTGGTTGTGCTCTGGGGTGTAGGGGGGAAGTGTGACACGGGCTCTGGGAGGAGACAGACCAGCTTGTATGCTCCTGCCCATATCTCCTTCCAACCCAGGGACATGGGCAAGGAACTGCTCACAAGGAGGTGAGAGGCAGCCGAGGTGCTGAAGCCATAGTGTGAGCAAGCAGCTGGGGTAGAGGGAGAAGGGGGAGAGGGATGTAGGTGTCTGTTGCACATACCTGCCACAGTGACTGTGTAGAAGACAGAGTCCCCACCAGCGTCGCAGACGAATTCTCCTGTATCCTGTGGCCGGGCGCAGGGCAGCACCAGCCGGCACTGCAGCCCCTCCTGCTCCAGCACCAGGCTCTCACCTGCCTCCACCTCCTCCCCGTCCTTGTACCAGTGCACTGGGGTTGCCAGGCGGGACAACTGGCACCACAGCTCCACACGCTGTCCGGCCACATAGGCGTGGGAGGCCCCCTCGTTGGAGCTGACAATCCTCACCGGCTCCTCTGTCATGGAGAGACGTGGGGCTCAGCCAGGACGTAAAGACCAGAACCAGTGATGGTGACACTCACAGCCCTGTATGGAGTGATGGCTTCCCTACTTGTTGGCTTTAAGGCTGGAAGGCACCACATCATCCACATCCTACATAGCACAAACTTCCAGACCATCGTGCCTGGCTCTCCCTCTTCTCCTCACACATTACAACCAGGAGGAGCACCAGGCTTTGAACTGGCTGTACATTGCTGTGCTTGCTCCCACGGTACCTGCCCTGCTTTGCCCTATGGTGGAGCTGAAGCTTGTATAGGGAGGATGCCTATAGGCAAGTCCCAGCACTGATAATTACTGTCTATGGTGCCAGCACCATCCCCTGCAGCTGCTCTTCCAGGGGGTATCCTCCCCTTTGCCTATCTCCCCATTTCAGAGGCCGCAAGGCGCCAGCCAGTGCTTTTGTCATGGCTCAGCCTTGGCATTTGCTTATACTGTGGCACAGGCATGTGACTTGCTTGCAGCCAGCAGTCCTATCCTTCCAGCTCACCAGGACCCAGGACCCAATTCCACATAACAGTCATCACTAAAATCACCATTAATTTGCTACATAAAATGTGTACCACTGCTCACATTGCCCCTCTTAATTGAGTCAGAGCTCTAAAGACAGTGGGGCTCTCAGTACAAACTTTAGGTGACCAGCCCTCCTCTCTCCTGGGAGAAGTTCAGAATGCCACCTACAACCAGCACTGCCTGCCTGGCCGTGCACATTACGACCAGCCATAGCTGGCCTGGACTCTGCCATGGGTGCTCATCAAGCCCATGGCTCATGCAGGCACAAAGCACAGCCAGCTCTGGGGCACAATGGTGGACGAGCAGCAATCTGCCCTTCTCACAGCCCGCAGCTGCTCCATGCTGGGCTTCTGGGTGGAAGCTTCCCAGACAGTTCCCAGCTGCGATGCCCAGGCCCAGCAGCACACCGCTGCCCCGCAGCGTGCGGCAATGGTGCGGCGCCAGTGTGCAGCGATTAACCTGCCGCACGCTGAGCCTGCATCCGCCCAGCTCCCTGATCAAACGACAGGCGGCTGCCTCTCTCCCTGGACCTGCTAAAAGCAATCACATTGCTGAAGTGCAGCTGGGGATGTTGAGCAGCGCTGAAGTGAGGGGATAATGTGCCAGCCCTCAACGAGCAGCATCGCTCTGGCCTCAGCCTCTCACTACTTCTGAGGGAGCTCCAGTGCTCAACAGCTGCTGGAAAACTGAGAGATGTGTGGGGACGGCCAAGCTTGAGGCAGGCAGGCTCCATGCCACAACAGCCCTATGGGGGATAGCTGAGATACCTCAGGGAAACCCAAGCGTGCCACAGCAGTGCTTGGCTGCAGCAGGCAGCCTGGCACTTGTGCCAGAGAGGTGTCAGCCTGTGCCTCCAGGCACCCGCCCTCAGCCCTGCTGGTGATGTTGATGTCCAAATCCAGACTGAACCAAGACAGCCTCCCTAAGACCCTTCTGTCAAAGTGATGCAAAGCTGCTCAGCCAGAAGGCTGAGCTTCAGCACATGGTGTTCCCCTCTCCCATGCTAGAGAAGCAGAGCTCTCCATGACCCACACTCCCACACAGCACCCAACTCCTGCTTCTGCCAAAGCCCATGCTGCCTGTCCTTCCCACTGGCAATTTTGCCTTTATCTCACTAAAACCCCTCCCTTCCTCACCCTCGCAGCAGTTACCATTCCACTGACTCTTCAGCATCTCTTATCACTCAACCTATCTTCACTCCTACATCCTTAGCCATCGACTTTGGCCCTTAGCCATGTGTTAACACCACAGTGAGGCTTTACCACTGTGGTCACACCACCTTTCAAGGGCTTTAGCTCTGCCCTTGGTTGCCTTCCTGTGGTTGTGGGATGTGGATTTTGGGGCCAGCAAGGGGAAGCCTTTCATTTGCTTTCAACTTTCATTATCCTCTTCCAGCCTGCAACACCAGCAACCGCTCGGCAGCTGGGGCAGCCGCCACAGGATGCCGAGCCCTGCTCCCACCCAACAAACACCACCCAGCCATCAGTCTCCAGGCAACTGCTAATTTTCAGATCAGTAATTAATGCTGTCCATCAGAGCAATGACCAACCATGAGTCACCCCATGCCAGATGCCGGGCCCACTGTTTTTAGGACTTTGGAGGAGGGCTTGGTTACTAGCCATGGCAGAGGTCCAGCCAACACCCTGGTGTGCAGGTGCTGGGTCCTCTCTTGTGCTCTGGTGTTTCAGACAGGCAGAGTGACCTGCTCCCTCTGGCAGCTGGTCTGGGTGCCACAAGGACCCCAACCAAACAACCAAACAAACTGCTGGTGAGCGCCTGGCAAGAGCATGTCTGACAAGTATCCCAGCACAGAAAATGGCAACAATAGTGACAGCACCACATGCATTGTGGCATCCTGCACCAGCAAAGAAAGCCCCTGAGACTCTACCAGCCCTCCTGCATCATACTCACCTGCCACAGTGATGGTATAGAAGGCAGAGTCCCCACCAGCATCACAGACGAACTCCCCTGTGTCCTGTGTCTGAGCGCAGGGCAGCACCAGCTTGCACCATGACCCCTCCTGCTCGAGCACCAGGCTCTCGCCCGCCTCCACCTCCTCTCCATCCTTGTACCAGCGCACTGGGGCTGCTGGGCGGGATAGCTGGCACCACAGCTCCACACGCTGCCTGGCCACGTAGGTATGGGAGGCCTCCTCATTGGAGCTGATGATCCTCACCGGCACCTCTGCCAGGGGTAATGTGGCCCTCAGCATGACTGGCTGCAGCTTTCAGCTGCATGATGGGGGCAAGAAGCAGGGCAGGAGCACTATCAGGAGGTAGGGGCCAGGCTCCCACACACAGTCCCCAGCTCACCGGTCACGGTCACCACAAAGCTCACGGCGTCATCCCCAGCGTCACAGGTGTACACACCAGTGTCTGAGGGACACGCTGAGCGGAGGAGCAGCCTCCGCACGCAGCCTTCTGCCTGCACTGCGATAACGTCATCCAGGGGCACAGCCTTGCCATCCTTCAGCCAGCAGACAGGGGCATCTGGGGTGGACACCTGGCATTCCAGCAGCACAGGCATCCCTACTGGCACTTTCCGGAGCCGTTCGGCCTCAGACACTGGGGCAATGTGGACCTGTGGGGCTGAGAGACATCGGGGAGCGATGAGAAGCACCCTCCAGTGTGACAGCCCCTGATGCTGGGGTGAGTGCCCTGATTACCTTGCACATGCAGGATAGCTGAGTCCCGCACACCACCAGACACGAAGGTGACCTGAGCCCCACTGTCAACCAGCTGTGCTCCACGGATCAGCAGCGAGTGCTCCATCCCACGGCGCTGTACACTGCACCGGCTGCCTGCATCCTCCTCCTCACCCAGCCTGGCACCGTTGAGGAACCAGGATCCGTGCACCACGGCTGACAGCTCCAGGGAGAACTGTGCATCCTCACCATCCCTCACCCATGTGTCCTGCAGACCCCTCTCCAGACGAGCTGCTGGGGCTGAAGCACAGCCGGACTGAGCCCCGGTAGCACTGACTACGAGCACACTCTGGCACGACATCCCAGCTTTTGCCTGCCTCCTCACCAAGATGCACGGATCCAGGGAACTCCACAGGGGTGCTCCTGCCGTTCTTGTTGGCGGCAGAGATGCGGAAGCAGTAGTCAGCCTCTCGAGGCACACTGTCACCCAGCACCCGCACACAGCTGGGCAGGTCGGTGGCAAGGCACTGCACCCACTCCCCTCCCGCCGCCTCCCGACGCTCCAGCAGGTAGTGGCTGGCGGGGCGGAGGTGGGAGTCAGGTGCAGGACACCAAGTCAGCAGAGCCGTGTTGCTCTCCACCACGCTCATCTCAGCTGCCACGGGTGCACTCGGAGGGTCGTGCTTCACACCTGCAAGTCACAGCCCAGGTTGCCTGCTTGGGGATGGCAGCGAGGCTCTAGGGGCGGTGGCAGAAGGGCTGAGTGGGGATACACAGCCCGTTTCTGGCTCTGGTTGGGGATTCTCTCTTTGATGGAGAGGATGGTTTTGCTCCCGTGTAGCATGCTGCTGGCTACAGGGGTTTGTGAGTGCCTGTGAGGCTGGGATCCTGCTCAAAGCCCGCTTCCCAAAAAACACATTGCAGCATCACACCCCCAGCACATTGGGTGCCTATTCCATCTCCCCTTCTGTATCACCCCCATGAACAGGCAGGAGAGAGGACACAGGACCCCTTCAAGCCTGGAGCTTACACTTGACTCGGAGCTGGGAGGATGTCTGTGATTCCCCGACAGTGAAGGAGATGATGCCCGCGTCCTGGCGGGTGACGTGCACCAGCACCAGGAGGTGTGTCCTGCTGAAGCTCTTAAGCACGGTACGGGGTGACTCCCGCAGCTGTAGCCCATCCCGGCTCCAGCAGCTCCCCTCTACCACATCCCGTGTCTCCACACAGAAAACTGCATTCTCCCCCTCCATCACATCCAGCTTCCGTGGCAGCCGCTTCACAATCACCCCTATGGGAAGAGATATATGAGGGCCAGGTAGGGATGCTGGGGAACAGGATGGACTCTTTGAGGTGGGAGAGGAGGAGGAGGTTGAGGAGGGGAAGCAGCAGGCATCAGCCAAATGGAGGGAAGGCAAATGCAGAGGGCAGTGGGGGCCCTGGCAAGGAGGGGAATAGGAAGGCAAATCTGTGCTACCAGAGACCTGACCCCACCTCGGACAGAGACCTCAGCGATGCTGCGCCCTTTGTCCTTCATTTGGCAGAGGTAGATGCCATCGTCATCGGTGCGGGCATCGCGGATGGTCAGGCGCCGCACCACCCCTTGCTCCTCCATCACATACTTGTGACTGGGCTGCAGCTCCCTGTCCTCCAGGTACCAGGAGGTGGGGATGGTCTCCAATGGCACCTGGCACTCCAACACTGCATCCTCCCGCTCTGCTACTTCCACGTCTGCCAGCTGCACCTGGAACCGCAGCCGGTGCTCTGCCACAGGAAGAGACAGGAGCTTAGGGTGTGTGGGGTACAGCACCCACTGTCAGCCCTCCGATCAAGGGGTTCCCAGGACACAAAAAATACCAAACTCTTGGCCCTCCTTTGCCCTCTCAATTGGCTTGTGTGAGACGGACACTTCCTCGACAAGCCCATCCCCTAGAGCAGGGAGAACCAGGGCACAGCTTGGGGAGACACAGGGATGCGCCCAGTATCTCAGGAAAGAGTTTTTGGGGGATGCAGGAGCATGGAAGCCAGCATGCTGCAGCAGGCATCTCAGTGGAAGGGAGCAGTGGGGTGTAGGCAGGGGCTGGGTAACCCCAGTCACGGGCTGTCCCCAGCTGGCGGGATGGCTCGGGGGGAATTGGGCTGCTGCCAGTGCAGACTGTTGGAGCCATGCCCTGCAGGGCTGCCTGCCAAAATCACTCAGCACTTCCAGGGGAATTTGTCACCAAGGCACTGTCCCCTTTCCCCGTTTGTGGCTGGACATCCGCAGCTGTCCCGAGAAGCCACCCCTCTGTTTGCAAGGAGAGAAAGACATGGAGCAGGACACAGCTCCTGGAGGAGCCCAGCATCCCCTGCTTCCAGCCCACAGCTCTGTCCTGTGGAGCCTGGGCTGACCTTGGTTGCACAGGGCAGGAAGGAGCCCAGAGATGCTGGGCTCCCACACAGACACACCCCTGACCGACAAAATTCCTTGAGCTCCCCAGAGCCCGGCCACCTCTGGCACTCCTTGGACATGTTCCTACCTTTCACCTGGAGCTGCACTGCGCTGAGAGTCTGGCCAGCGGTGTTGGAAGCAGTGCACACGTACAGCCCCTGGTCCTGGGGTTTGCAGTACAGCACCTTGAGGATGAAGTAGCCCTCCCGGTCCTCGTAGATGAGATGCCTGCGGCCAGGGGCGAGGGGCTCACCATCTTTCTGCCAGATAATCTCTGGCTTAGGCTTGCCAGTAACGTAACAGCGAAACTTGGCGTGCTTCCCTGCGCTCACGGCAAATGCCTTGGCTCCCGGCACCCTGGCCGGCACTACGCCGTTGGGCACCCAGGTCTCTGGTCCCCCTCGCCGTCCCGCTGCGTGCCGCCGCCACCGCTGCCGCTCCGCCAGTACCTCGGCAGCATCAGCAGGGGAGCCATTGGGCAGCCCGTCCAGCAGTGCCTGAGCTTCGACCAGGAGCACGGCAGCAGCCAGCGCCTCCTGGGAGCCACTGCGAGCCCGGCAGACATACACTCCCCCATCCTGGGGCCGGGCACTGAACAACTTCAGGAAATGCCAGTCCTCTGGTTTCTGCCCCACTGCAAAGTGGCTGCTCTCAAAGAGGTCGGAGAGCTTGTGCCCGTCCTTCTCCCACTCCAGCACTGGGCAGGGCTGCCCAGACACCCTGCAGGTGAACATCACGTCCTCCCCCTGGCACACCCGCATGGACGAGGGGGCAATGAGGAAGGCAGGTGCCACACTGCCTGAGCATCCTTCCTCCTCTCGGGGCTCTGCTGGCTCTACCCTGAGTGTGGTGGCAGCATAAGTCTCCCCAACACTATTCTTGGCCCTGCAGACGTAAAGTCCACTGTCCTTGGGAGTGGCACAGGACACCAGCAGGCTGTACAGGTCCCCTTTAGACTCCATATGGAAACGGCCTGAAGGCTCGATGGAATTCTTGTCCTTTTCCCAGAGGATGCTTGGCTGGGGATCACCCATGATCTGGCAGCTCAGGACCACATTGGTGCCACTTTGGACCGTGAAGGCACGTGGATAGGCCAGGAACCTGGGGGCTCCCCCAAACCCCTCCATCACCAACTCCCCAGGGTCACGACAAACAGCTGGCTGGAGCAGTAGTAGGGATCATCAGCCTGGGGGAGATGTACAAACAGACTAGAGTGGGGGCTCAGGCTTCATCAAAGAGATGGACCAGTGTGGAGACCCCAACCTGGAGGAACCCACACCTGGAGCAAAATCCCCAGCATGGACCCCCTGCTTCAGAAGCATCACCCTCATCTGGAGCAGAACAGTCCCATTGGATTTACCCACGTCTCACCCAAATCATCCATTTCCCAGCCCAAAGCAATAGGAGAGGTGACAAAAGGTGGTTCTTTGCACCCCGGGGGGCTGAGACACTTGCAGCCTATCCCAGGCTGCAGAGGGAACTCCAGTTCCAGAGGTGGGGGACCCCTGCCAAGACAGGGAGCATGGGAAGCTGCTTGCTGGGTGCTGGGGCTGGGGGACATTGGAGGCAAAGGGGCCCCCGCCCGCCCCTTCCCCACCCGCCGGGCATTCACATTCCTGCAGTATCGGGTGGTGGCAGAGCCGCATTCCTGCAGCATCTGGGCCGGCTCAGCGGGCAGGTGCTGACACGGGGCTGTCACGGGCGCGAGGCCCCGGCTGGACGCGGACTGGGACTTCCTCCCATACTTGGGCGGGCAGGGGACCCCCTGTGCTGGGTGGCCGCCCGCAGGGCTATGCCCTGGGACAAAGGGGGGTTCTGGGGAAGGGGTTCCCCTTCAGAGAGTAGTCCCACAGGCAGGATCCTGCCCTTGTGCACTCAAAACCACAGCCGGAAATCATCAGCCTCAGAGGCAAAATGAAAGCCAGGGAGGTGGGTCCTGGTTTTGGAGGATCCCCGGCTTTGTGGGTAACCGTGCCCACCACCAGGGGCAGGAGTAGGGCAGGGTGCTCTGTGCCTCCTCCCGGTGAGTGCACTCCAGCCTCTGCCCGCACCATGGCTGGGACTGGGGCAGGGTCGTCTCTGACTTGCTCAGGCAGGGGGAGGGGAAACAAAAATACTTCTTGAATGAGCCAGAGGGCAGGAGAGGGCTGGTCCCCAAGGAACGACAGGGACTGCGGCTCCTTGGGAACTTTTCCTCCCAGAGCCCTACCCCCGGGACAGTGCACTCATTCAGAGCCATCTCCCCATCCACACACGCCCCTGACCCGTGGGCCACCCCATAGCAGCTCCTTTGGACACAGACAGTTCTGATGGCTTGGCCGCACCATTGCAGCCTTCAACCACTCCCTTCCCCAATCACCGTGCCCCGGGCAGCCCCCCAGCCCAGAGCCCTGCCCCACTCATGTACCTTGCTCTGCCACCTCTCCTCTGTGTCTCTCAGTGCCGGCACCCAGCTCCTGCTGCTTCCCCCAGCTCTCCTCGTTGTTGTCAGTGCGCAGGGACCAAATGTTACAAATGCCTGCAGCTGCTGTCCCCAAAAATACCCTCTGATGACACGCGGGGTTGATAAGAGTGAGCCTGCTCCATTCAGCGCCTCGCCTCGGCTGGGCTGGCCTGCCTATGTATAGCAGCCCAGCAGGAGCCACCCCAGAGAGCTGGGGTGCTGCAGGCCTGGCTGTGCCTCTGTGCTGGCTCAGCAGCAGCGAGACACAACATGCCCTGTGGAGAGCGTGGGGTGCAGGGTGTGCGGTACACTGAGCTGGACACCAGACTGCAGTGAGACAGGACGTGTCACACAGGACATGCTGCACAGGGGGGCATGTAGTGCACTGGATGTTGCATGAGATGCTAGGCTGTATCGGATGGGATGTGCAGGATACTGAGCTGCCAGAGGCACAAAGGGGATGCACAGGCTACCCACCATCCACAGGGCAGGCAGGGTTAATGGATAAGGAGCACCTGGTACTGTCCCCTCAGGCAGCAGTGAGAGGAAGGGCCCTGGGTCTCCTTACAGCCTATGCGTCTCCAGCAACTCCCACTCTGTGAGCCAGCCCATGCCTAGACAACCCGAACAGCACCCTAGGATCCTTCCCCTGGACCTGCTGCAGGGTCTCCTGCTGGCCTGGCTCTGTCTCATCTGTTCTTCTCCTCCTGAAGATGGGCCAGCCTTCTCCAGCCCCAGGTAGAGCAGGGACCTTTTGCCATCCCTCCTGCTTCAAGTCCCCAGGACCTTGCCAATCACCAGACTGTCATGGAGATGCCACAACCAACCCCACCCCTCAGCTTGCCCTTTCCAAGGCCCCATCCTTACATTTTGGCTGCCCAGGGGACTGCCACCTGCAAAGTGCCTCCCCCATGCCGCAGCCTCACAGGGCTCTGATCTCCACCAGGTCCTTGTCCGGATTTCCCTGCTGTGCACAACTGCTGTCACTTCCCACTAGCTCCCCAGAAGCTCTAGACCTTTAACTCCTCTGCCATGGGGGGCACCCAGCATCAGCAGCTGCAAAGCTCACCCAAGGTACCCCCTCCATCCCTGCCAGCTTTGGTTCCCGGCACCACCCTGCCCACCCGGCCTCCCCAGCCCCACGCACCGACTGCTCCCGGCAGCATCCCCCACACACACCCCCTTGCCCGGGCGCCGGCCCCCCCCAGACCACACTGTCCTTGCAGTCCTCGCATTCCAGACGTCTCAGCGCTTTCACAGCTCAGAGATAATATTCACTGCGAGCAGACGTTTGCGTCAGTGTCAGATAGATCTCAATGCCACCCTGCCCCGGGGGGAGCGCAGTGGGCAGACGGGCTGGGCAGGCAGGCAGAAGCCCGCGGCAGAGCCCCCCGAGCCACCACCCTGCTGTGTGCCCCATGGTCATGCTGCTGCTCCTGCACCTGCTGCCTGCCATGCTGCCCACCGCCGCCCTGGCCAGCTGCACCGGGGCGGGTGCCGACCGGCAGCTCATCCTGGCCAAGGTGAGGGCTCGGGTGCTGGAACATCTGAGTCCCCCCCTTCTCCAGGAGGAGCCACAGACTGAAGCAAGGAGAGTGCACCGGAGAGACGTCCTAGAAAACACCGAAGTGGAGCCAGAGGAGCTGGAGGACACCTCTCAGGTGATCTTATTCCCTGCCACAGGTGAGAACATCCTGATGAAATGGAGAGGGCAGAAAAGTGAAGCAGGGTGGGGTTTGGAACAATGCAGATGCTGAAGGATGGAGAGGCTGATGTGGTGGTCTGTGGGAGAAGGGGAAGAAGGTATGCCAGGCTGTAACATGGGCATGGGTGAGATTTGGTGGAGAGCCAAGAACGGGAAAGGTATGGCAGGCAGGGAGAGGCAGAACAGTTCAGACAGCAGGGGGACAAGCAGCATAAGAGGGTGCTGAGAGGCTAGGAAACAGCTGGCCAGGCAGGATGCAGAGAGATGGGGAGGGCTGAGGAGCAGGGTGGAATAGGGTGGGATGCTAGGGAATGGGGCAAGATACTGGGAGGTGGGTTGGGATACTAAGGGACAGGGCAGGATGCTGAAGGATGGGGCAGGATGACCAGCTATAAAGCACGACAGCAGGAGATGGGGCAGAATGCTGGGGGATGGGATAGGATGTGCATGCTGGAGGAAAAGGGGCAGGATGACCAGCTATGGGACAGGACTGGGAGATGGTCAGGATGCAGAGGATGTGAGAAGGGGACAGGATGACCAGCTGTCATGGTTTCGATTTGCCAGTTAAGATATACTCATGCTCACAGAGAAAACTCCTCTTTGAGTTTTTCCTCCCCAGGTCAAACTACGACACCAGCTAAGGGGCTGAATGCTGAGGGACAGGGCATTATATGGACTCTGGGGGAAAGAGGCAAGATAACCAGCTATGGGGCTGAATGCTGGGGGACAGGGGTGACAGTAATGCACCAGCCTAGGGCACAGCAGGGATCGGCTGTGGGGCACAGCATATAAATTGTTGCACAGCACAAGACAGCTCCCCTGCACCCTGCCACAGCCTATGCCAGCAGCCAGGTGCCCTGCCAGCACTTCAGGGACCTCTGCAACATCCCACTTACCATCTGGCATTGGGGATTCTCCCCACGTTTGGGTGTACACCCTGATCATCCTTTCCTCCCCACAGATGTTCCCTGTGAGCCCACACAGCCAGACAAGCTGCTAGAGGAAGAAGGGATTTTTACCTACCTCTTCCAGCCCTCAGCACACACCCTGAGCCGTGTGGTGACTTCTGCCCAGCTCTGGTTTTACACTGGCCCCTCGGCTGCCCCCAACCACTCAACCCCTGATGTGCTGACCCTGTCACCTCAGGGCCGGGTGCCAGTGACAGCCATGGCAGAGCGGACACCCGAGCACTGGACAGTGTTTCACTTGGCCCCGGTGCTGCTGCCCCAGCTCTCACAGCCGCTCTTTGTGCTCCTGGTGCGTTGCCCTGCCTGCCCCTGCCTGGCCGAGGGGGACAAGATGCCCTTCCTGGTGGCCACCACCCGGGCCAAGGGCAGTGAGAGGGCTCGTCGCTCTGCCATGCCCTGGTCCCCAGCTGCCCTGAGCCTGCTGCAGCGTCCATCCGAGGAGCTGGCTGCCCACACCAACTGCCGCCGGGCTTCCCTCAATATCTCCTTCGAGGAGCTGGGCTGGGACAAGTGGATCGTGCATCCCAGCAGCTTTGTTTTCCACTACTGCCACGGCAGCTGTGCTGCAGGCCACGGCCTGAGCCACCGGCTGGGTGTGCAGCTCTGCTGCGCTGCCCTGCCTGGCACCATGCGCTCCCTGCGTGTCCGCACCACCTCCGACGGCGGGTACTCCTTCAAGTATGAGACTGTGCCCAACATCCTGGCCCAGGACTGCACCTGTGTCTAGAGCATCTTGCAGCCCAGCCCCAGACCGTGATCCCACCCAGGAGGAGTTGATTTCTCAGTGGAACCCTGGCCACTGGGATGGGGCAGTTTGGCTGTACCGTCCTCCCCTGAACAAGCCAGATTTTTGGGCTGGCCCAGGTACCATCACACTGCCAGACTTGCCTGATTTGCACAGCTCAGAGCAAATCAGGGCATGGCCGGGCAGGGATAGGCACAGCCCATGGCAAAGGCATCACTGCCCTGCCAAAGCCAGGCTGCTGTTTGCAATCAGATTAGCCCTCATCTCTCCGCACCTGCTTCCCTCCTGCAGTTCTGCGCCACCACAAAGATTGGTGTCTTGCTGCTGCTGCAGAGTTCAACAGCTCCCCCTGTGCTCCAGGCAGAGCCAGGCCGCTGCAACAGGATCAGGATGTGCCTGGGTGAGCCCATGCCGGGACCTCACACTGGTGGCAGGGCTGGCAGCACACGTGGCACCACAAGTAAGCCCTCTCCCAGCAGCACAGCTTGTTGGAAAGCTTAATGGGATGAGTGAAATAAACCTGTTCCCTTTACTAAAGCAGCCTGGAAACACCAGCTTCCATCCGAGGCACACACGGAGGTGGCATGCAGTTGTGCAATGGGATATTACCTCCCCGGGGGGCTTCTAGATGGAGAAGTGAGGGGATGGGCAAATACTGTTAGAGGCATCCAGCTCTGATTTCGGGTACCAGAGAGGGGACTGGAGTATGCTGGCCAAAATAGGCATGGTGTGGCTGGGTTTGATTCTGCCCCAGGCAGGGGAGTGCAGAGCAGAGCAACATCCCTTCTGCTCCGGGTAACAGGCTGTGCAGGAACAGGGGCAGCAGAGGGCTGGGGAGACATGGGGATGGTGGGAGGATGGGGAGGCAGAGGAAAACCCCTCACCTGGCCCCTTGACAGGGCCAAATAGGAATGTGGCCGGTGCAATCCCTCTCCAGCAGGACGATGAAGGCTGCCCCGGCTGCAGCCGCCTCCACACGGCAGGAACAACTGAGTCACCCTGGGCAGCAGGGAGGTCCCAAGGCACGCACGGCAGCGCCAGCCCAGACGCACAGGATTCCCTTCCCACCCCTTCCTCCCAAATGAGCAGATGCAGCAGTTCAGTACAAAACGTCTCCAGCCTTTACTAATATAGATATAAAAAAAAAAAAAAAAAGAAAAACAGTGTGACAATCATTTCCGAGTAAAAAACAATGCTACAAAAGTCCCCATGTGACCCAGGCTGAGATGATGAGGAATGCTCCACTGGCTCCTGGCCGAACCCAGCTCGGGGCACCACGTCCCCACGCTGTGAGGCCAGGGTCTGGCTCCGTGCAGGGGGGGTCCCAGTCCTGCAGCCAGAGTGGGAGGAGACAAGTTTTGGTCCAAGGGCGGCCTGCCAGGACAGGGAGGAGGCAGTGGGAACGACAGCCCCTGACCTCTGCACAGACATTTCCCAGCAGGCCAGCCCCACAACTAATAGCCCCATGCCAGGATGCTGTGCAGCATGGCCCCCCCAGGCCACAGAGTCACCTTCTGGCAGCACAGTGTCACCAGGACCCCTCCCACCCCCTCCAAGAGTAATGCCAGCCCAGTACTCAGTTTCACAGCTTGGCCTGGCCAGCCAGACTCCCAGCCTGCTCCCCTAAGTCCCCCGCACTTCAGGGGGCAGTACCAAAATCACCAGCACATGCACAGCACCAGCTGGTGCTACTGCGGTGGCAGAGGGCATGGGAGGCACAGGGAGCGGTGAGGACAACATGCTGGGGAAAATGGGTGTGGGAAGAGGAAAAGTGGGTGAAACAGGAGATGGCAGTGGGGCACAGGCCCAGAGAGGAGATTGGGATGGAGTATAAAAATGCCAGGGTGCACATGCTGATGAGTTTATAAAAACATACAAAAATAAGATATTCCCTTTTTGAAAACTAAGTAGGAATGAACCCCACGGCCCCTGATCCCTCTGCTGCCCACCGGGACAGTGCTGCCCAGACTGCCCCGCTGGGCAGGTGTGTGGCATCCTTCGCCCTGTGCTCCTGGCAGGACGCCTATCCCACGGTGGCAGTGGCAGCCGCTCCAGCAGACACCGCTGTTGTTCTTGGCGGCACTCACAGCCCTGTGAGGAGCAAAAAGCAGGTTAGCCCCCACCCCAGGGGAAATGGCATCCGGAGCCTCGGGGCAGCCCCCTATGCCTGCACCCCAGTGGGCTGGATCCATTCCCGTTCCCGGCTCACCCGTGGTCCTGTCGCAGGCAGCGGTCCCCTTCTCATGGGCGAGGTTGAGGCGGTTCTGCTCGGCGGCGATGCCATTGGCCTCGGGACTGCTGCTGCGGGCAGGACTGGGGGGCCGCGGCGGGGGCTGGAGGTGGAAGGCTACCTCCAGGTGCTCCTGGGCCAGACGCAGGTGCTCACGCAGCCGGTCCAGCTCGTGCACTGGGGTAGCTCCAGACAGGGCGAAGCGCCCCTGGGCCAGGCTCCCCCGGTAGTCCAGCTTGCCATTGGTCAGTGAGGCTTGTGGCAGCTCCTTCTTCAGCGAGTGATAGGTGGGGGGGGCGCTGGGAGCTTTCTTTGGGTATTGTGGTGCAGGGCTGTCGCCAGTCGGGAGTGGAGGGCCATCAGCCTGGCTCAGGGCATCACGGATGCGCCCCACACCAAGGTGCAAGAGCTCGCAGAGGTTGAGGAAGAGGCAGAGCCCGCTGACAGCATACATGATGAGGAGAAAGATGGTCTTCTCAGTGGGGCGGGACACAAAGCAGTCGACAGTGTGCGGGCAGGGGCTGCGGCTGCAGACATAGGAGGGGCTCACCTCGAAGCGGTACAGCAGGTACTGCCCGAAGAGGAAAACCATCTCCAGCACTGAGCGGCACAGCAAGTGCAGGACATAGGCCCGCATCAGCCCGTCCTGCTTGATACGGCGCCGGCCATCATGCTTCTCCCCGCCCTCTGGGCTCTTCTCCTTCTCCACCTCGATCTCCTCAAAGATCATGGGGTCTTCTTCGTTGTCATCTTCTGCCTCCTCGTAGTCTCGCCCGGCTCCCCGGCGCACCACGGGCATGTGCGCTCGCCGGGCTGCCGGTGTCCGGCGCCGTGAGGACTCAGGCATGCGAGCGATGCGGTGCATGGCAAAGCCCAGGTAGAGCACCGATGGCGTCGCCACCATGATGATCTGGAAGATCCAGAAGCGGACGTGGGACAGGGGTGCAAAGGCGTCGTAGCAGACGTTCTCACAGCCCGGCTGCTGTGTGTTGCAGACAAACTTGCTCTGCTCGTCGTAGTAGATGGACTCTCCCCCCACGGCCGTCAGCACGATGCGGAAGACAATGAGGACAGTCAGCCAGATCTTGCCCACAAAGGTCGAGTGGTTGTTGATCTCCTCCAGGAGCCGTGTCAGGAAACTCCAGCTCATCCTGACCAGGCAGTTGACTCAAATCCTGCAAGGAAGGGGCAGGCAAAGAGGCACTGAGCAAACACGCAAGCATCTCACCAGGATTCTGGAGTCCGCCAGCTGCTAGCCCAGCTCTGTCCCGCTTTCTATTCCAGCACTGTCCCGCTTTCTATTCCAGCACCAGTGTCCCTTCCCTTACACACAGATCTATAAACACAGCCCTGCTCAGGAATCTGCCTCCCAAAACTTTATCCCCTGTTCAGCACTGCCTCCCTCTGCTTCTGCCTGCATCCTGCTCCCACCCTGCTGCAAGCCAGGTGGGTGGAGGCGATGAGGAAAGGCTGGGACATCCTGGTTGCCTGCAGGGACACATCTAGGGGAAAAGTGAGCACAGTCACAACCAGAGCAAACATGCCTGTGAAGGGTAGCACCAGCTGGAGACTGTGGGGGGACAGGCAGGAGCAGAACCACTTCCTTCTCGCCTGGTGCCACAGCACCCATTTATCACCTGGCACGGGACAGGTCCCCAACCAGCATTGCACCCTGTGAAAGCACTCACACCCTCCCATGGGGGTCCACAGGTCACTGGAGGAAGGCAGCACATGGCAACTCCACTGGCCCACTGCAGCTGCCAGCCTTGAGTCCCGGCTGAGGGGGGGGCAGGTCCCCAAAGCAGCATCCCCCACCACATGCTAATCAGCCACATCCTCTTCACTCCACAGAGCTCTCCTCTGAGGGCCAGTAGAGATGCAGCATCACTCTCTCACCAAACCTCAGTGCTGTGTCCTCTCTCCTGCAAAACCCCAGCCTCCAAAGCCTGCAGTGGCTAGTGATCACACCACCCCGCAGCTCTACGGCAAGGGCTGGTGGGGGGGATGGAACGGGGCAGGACAGTGATAGCAAGGGGCAGAGTGGGACAGCCAAGGAATTGCACAAAGCCCGGCCAAAACAGCTGACACCAGAGATTGGGGAGGAAATTACAATGACCATGTCACATCTCCCAGCCAAAGAAGATACAAGACACCCACACCACCCACTGCCACCCCTGGTTTCAGCAGCTTGTGCATGAGATGATGCAAGCCAGGGCAGCAGGTGGCAGGGATGTCCCAGGGCGAGCAGAGGGTATGTGACCGCACTGAGCCCCTAGCGGCCCCTGCCAGCCCCATCCCATCACCTCTGGCCAGGGCATGTCCCTGCAGACGATGATTGATGCTGCACTTATTCCACTATTGTCCAGAATAAGAGATCTTTTACACTAAGCTCACCCAGCCTCCTGACCAACCTCACCTAAGAGTCCCTCCAGCACAAGCATCCATGCTGGAGACATACTCTTGCTGCAGGAAGTGGCACAGACTGGCTATAGGGACCCAAATTCAGCCCATCAGGGCAACCATCCTCCTGTGGTCATATTCCCTGCAAGGTTTCACTGCTGCCCTCTCTCCTAGGTGTGAGCCCGGCTCCCCCACCACCTCCCTGGAAGGTGGATGCTTTGTGTCTACCTTTACCCTGTTTCTAGCAGCACACCACCCTGGCACCAGGCTGAAGAACAAAGCAAAAGGACCAGGCAGGAGGGCAGTTCCAGGAACTAAAGCCCAAGCTATGTCAAACAACGCCACATACCAAGCCCAAGAAAAGCAAAAACATAGAATGGCATTGCCGTGGTGGCCATGGAAGTGTGGCATGGGAATGGCTGAACACGTGGGATGGCAACAGCAGTGGGCAAGGCCAGGGCAGCACAGAGCTACCTGCAGCCTGTCCCCTACCAGGGGCAGGTGACCAGAGGCCAGTTTTCAAAGCAGTACAGCCACCCAGGGCCTCCCGGCCACGCTGGGAGTCAAGACTAGCACCACACACTTTGGCTGGGCCCTACACCTACCCCTCAGTCCTACCGACCCCATTCCCCCCGCCTGGGGTTCCCAGTGCCCTCTGCCCTGCCTGAGACGCCCAGTTTCCCCTGCCCAGGGGCACAGCAGCAGGCATCCCACCCTGGGGCTCACCGGCCCCTGCCCATTCGGGACCGGTGTCCCACTGGCCCCTGCCACCCTGGGGACCCAGCCCTTAACCCAGGCCTCCTCTGGGACCAGAGTCCCAGTCGGTCCCACCGACTCCAGC
>VWZS01005477.1:8760-20801 GCA_013397075.1 Rhabdornis inornatus | reverse complement strand
TTATTGTCATCTTTTATTATCTGTGTGTTCATAGATATATACATAATCAAATTATATTTTATTATTTCTTATTATATATTATGTTCTATATAACTATGCACATTATATATTAAATATTGTATATTAACACGTGTATTGTTTATATGATGTATCATTATATAAATAAATGTTTTGCTTAAATAAAAATTTGAATGTTGTTGAATGCATGAGTTATGAAGACTAAATGTACACTGTGTACATCCTTTTAATTAATTTCAACGTGCTATCTTGGATAAAAGTGAAGTTATATACTTGTGATGCATATCTGTATAATCTGCAGTTGTGGTGTGTGGGTTCTCTGATCTTAAAATGACAGCACCAGATGAGTCTTCTACTCCTGTCATCTCACTGACCCCTCTGCTTTTTCATGTAGGGCTAAGATCAGGAGAGGAGGAAGAACATGAGAGCTGAACGTCGTTAAGTGAAGGTTCCTCTTCATTCAAACAGGAGCACCTATTAGAATAAACTTTCTCATTATAATACCCCTAGGTTGTCAAGAGAGTGGTTGCTCTGGCAGCAGCATCATCTGCTAGGCATCTCTGGTCACCTGGAAGAAGAAAAATTGGTCGGGTAACTGTAGAGGCTCTAATAAGGCAGGGGCTTGGACATTTCCTCGTTTCAGGTCATGCTGGAAAGTAATGGATCTGTGGAAGTGACTTTGTTTATTGCAGGACTTCTAAATTCATGAGACAACTGTGAGAATGGTTGAGATAGTGCTGGGCAATGCATGCATAAAGCTCTGTCTGTGGCAAAGAACAGCCTGGGATATGTGTGAAAAAGCANTTCTTTGTCTACGGTTCTTAGTCTAAAAATATCAAATACCAGAGTCCTCAGACAAACATATCTGAAAAGCTGCAGTAAACCAAAGAGAGTCAGGCTTCCCATATGGAATCTTACTTCTTATTCATATTACAGTTTCATGTCAGACAGTTTTAATTATTATTATTATTATTATTATTATTGTTATTATTATTATTATTGTCATCTTTTATTATCTGTGTGTTCATAGATATATACATAATCAAATTATATTTTATTATTTCTTATTATATATTATGTTCTATATAACTATGCACATTATATATTAAATATTGTATATTAACACGTGTATTGTTTATATGATGTATCATTATATAAATAAATGTTTTGCTTAAATAAAAATTTGAATGTTGTTGAATGCATGAGTTATGAAGACTAAATGTACACTGTGTACATCCTTTTAATTAATTTCAACGTGCTATCTTGGATAAAAGTGAAGTTATATACTTGTGATGCATATCTGTATAATCTGCAGTTGTGGTGTGTGGGTTCTCTGATCTTAAAATGACAGCACCAGATGAGTCTTCTACTCCTGTCATCTCACTGACCCCTCTGCTTTTTCATGTAGGGCTAAGATCAGGAGAGGAGGAAGAACATGAGAGCTGAACGTCGTTAAGTGAAGGTTCCTCTTCATTCAAACAGGAGCACCTATTAGAATAAACTTTCTCATTATAATACCCCTAGGTTGTCAAGAGAGTGGTTGCTCTGGCAGCAGCATCATCTGCTAGGCATCTCTGGTCACCTGGAAGAAGAAAAATTGGTCGGGTAACTGTAGAGGCTCTAATAAGGCAGGGGCTTGGACATTTCCTCGTTTCAGGTCATGCTGGAAAGTAATGGATCTGTGGAAGTGACTTTGTTTATTGCAGGACTTCTAAATTCATGAGACAACTGTGAGAATGGTTGAGATAGTGCTGGGCAATGCATGCATAAAGCTCTGTCTGTGGCAAAGAACAGCCTGGGATATGTGTGAAAAAGCAGCTTTCCTCTCTCCTGCTGACTTGAGAGCCATAGGAGCACCAGAAGTTGCTTGGTGTCAGTTGTGTTAAGTGCAAACTGCAGTGATACCCTGAAGTTAGGGCTGTGGCTCTTTCTGTGGGGATGGAAAATGAGGGTTTTGGAGGCCTGAAATTCAACCAAAAAGGGCTTTAATAAATATTGCTCCTAAACATAACTAGGAAACAAAGCAGCAGCTTGTTGAAAGACTGTTTGGTTGTCTTTAGCTGTACTTAATAATATTTAGTTATGAAGTAAAACAATTTAATTTACTAATGACCATTTTTACCCTTTGAAACCATATGTTTTCTCTAATTTCATTCATCTGAAAATGTGTCCGTCCACTCTAAATCAGTTGTAGGATGACATGGATACCTTTTCAGAAATTTTCTAATTTCCTTTGTTATCTGTAGAGAAAGAATAGTCAACTTTTTAGTGGATGGTAAAAGCTGCATGGGTATGAATCCCAGCCTTCCAAGATTCTTCACTTCAAAATTCATCCCTAGATATTACTACTTGAATAATATTAAGGTAAACATTAAGGAAATCCTAGATTTAGCTCTTACAGCAACCTCTAATTCTATTGATAAAATAATCTTTTCCATAAAGGGTGAACAGTTAAGGCTCTCTCCTAAGCCTTTTATTTTTCTGAACATTTACATGCTATTCAATATTTATAGCTACATTTCCAGTTGTACTTGTAAACACCAGAAGGTGAGAAGATTTGAAGCCTAAATACAGGTTGCTGAGCCTGGTCAAATGTTATATTTTCAGATGCCAATAAGGACATTTGCATATAAACTGTAGTATCAATATCTCATTTCAGTAGGCTAAAAAGCTTGCTGTAATGGGCGCTTTATTGTTTCTTGCCCATTTTATAGACTACATTTGCATTTAAAGATCTCAAGCAGGACAGAATGGGATACTCCCAAATCCAGTGAGAAACAGTGTTGAACATTACAACTGCTACTAAAAATAATAGCAATAAAAAGGGGTGATGTGTTTTTCCTCCCAGCTCCCTATTCCCACAGGAAATCTTGAGAAAACTGAAAACTATTTTCTTTTCTTTTATTTTGTTAACATCCAGATGTTACCTGAAAATGCTTTAATAAAAGTTTCCATTGTGCCTGTTGTAAATATTCCTGTTGTAAATATTCCACTTCCTTCCAGGCCAAAATATTAGGTCAGCTGGTACCTTCCAGCACACAAGATGGCATCCCATTCTTGTAGCATTATTTATAGTGTGGCAATTGCTCTTTGTAAAGGCATGGTGCAGCTCTGAGTTTTGAATTTTGACACATACTGAGGGATGAGTTCCCTATATATATTGAGGAGGGATTTGTTAAACAGAATTTTTTAATGAAAATTTTACATGTTAAAGTCAGAATATTTTAAAAGTCAAGATAATGAAAAATAAAGAATCTTCAAGAAGTGCTTGTTTTTCACAGCATGATGGATAGGATCCAATGAGACATGAAGGAACAATTTTTTGCAAAAGAAAATGAGTGATTTTCTTTCATTAAAATAATACCTCTTTATGAAAGTGCTGACCAAAGAAAAAGGGAAAGTGGAGAGGAGAGATTGCCCTTATAAGCATTTCAACCCCAGGAACCATCATCAAAGAAATACCTATCATTTTGCATTGTTTCCCTAATGTCACTGGAGCAAACACAACTCCTGGAGTGTTTGAAATCACAGTTCTCTCCATGCTTTGCTGCTCCATCCGTGGTCACATGTCCCCAGGATCCTATAAGGGAGTAGGGAACACTTCAGCAATTACACAATTAATAAATATTATGGCACCTCTCCCATTACTTCTTTTGTCTAACTTCATTAACTCTGTGATGGTGTTCCTGTGTCCTCCTCTAATATTGGTTCTGTGATCTCATTTTCTTCTCCTAAGATGTAGACAAACCCCCACGTCCAAATTTAGTTTGATCCAGAATACTTTCAAGCAGTAAGTAAAACTTCTTTGAAAATCAGAAATTTTTGAATCAGACAGAAAGAGTTGTGCTGATTCTTGATGCAACTTCCATCCTTACTGAGCATCAACAAAATGAAATTATATTCCTTTGAACTATTCATTTTAATACCATATTTCACAAACAAGAAACANAAAAATAATAATAAAAAAAAAATCAGAAAATAAAAACTTTTTTATCTGTTCTATTTTGAGGAGGGAAGGGACAAATCCAGTACAGATTACAAACTATCTGAGCCCTCCAGCAAGTGTCAGCATTATCCAAGATAAACTCACATCAGAACAGACACCTTAATTTACAACTAGGTTTTATATTCCACAAAAAATTTATTAAGATACAGAACATTCATCCATCGGGATTTAGAAATAAGCTCATATCCTGTGCAGATTGCACATTTTAGATTCAAATTGGAAACAAAGGAGTCACCAAATATTATTAACACAGCTGCAGTGCTGCAATGAATGCTGAGGGTGGCTTCCAGCTGAGGCAATACCAGCATGGTGCTTACTGGCACAACCAGAAGGAGGGTCCCACACGGCTTGCCTTGAAGAGCCCTTTGGAAAGACAGGGATCTGGGTTGGATGCTTTCCTTTAGCAATGAGCAGAAGCCCGGCTGCAGATGCATGCAAGTATTTCTTTGTTTTGGATAAAGCTCCTCTTGCACTGGTGTTTACTTGTCCCATTGACTGAACTGGACTGGAAAGTTGCGGGGCAGAGGGTTCTTCTAATTCAGTAGGCTTGCTTTAGTGCCTAAATACCAAGTTAACAGGTGAAATATAGTACAAAACATTCAATTGGAAAAATCAAATCCATTTTATCTTATGTGTAGCTTTGCTACCATGCATTTGCAGTTCTTGTTTCCTGTGCAGGAATAGAGCCCACTTTAATTTGAAACAGTCCATGCTTAGGAAGAATTCCTCCTTATGGTAAATCGACCCTTGCATTTCTCAGGAAACAGCTGTAGCAAAGGTAGTTTACAAAACCTGCAGGTACAATCTTACCTGCAGATTTCTGTTTGTAGAATACTTATGGATGAAAAACTGAGTCTAAGATGGCTGCTGGGCTCCTCTTGGAGGCAAAACTTGTATGTATCAGTAAATCTGAACAATTCCACTTATGGCTGGCTAAAACACTTCCAAGGTGGTAGAATTAGCATAATTTGATAGGACAGCTGCCTCCAGTTTTATTTATAAAAATAAATAGGTCCATTCTGAAAATAGTCTTGCTTGATTTCAAAGGAGTCTGACAAGCACAAAAAACAGCACAGTGTACTTGCTCAGCACTAGCTCCACTAGCTACCATGAAAAAAACAGAACCGGCTTGTCTTTCCTACATTGTCTTGAACAGGAAACAAGTTTATGGCTTTTAAAGATCTTCTGTATCTAACTCAAAGTGCTCAACCTAATCCAAATGAGCAGCCAAAGAGCTTAAGGATAAAGACTGTGTCAATTGCCTTGTCTCTTAGGATAATCTGCTTGATAGCTGGTCTCGACAGAGCGGATTTTCAGAGTCTGAACTCACACAATTAAAAATATATATATAACAAAAAAAAAGCATAATGAAACAAATTAGTAGTGTCATCTTGTTTGACGTCCAAATGCAATATAGTTCTAGCGTAAACTTGGAACAATAAGCACAGTTAGGACATACAATGATGGGACTTCCAGCACCAGGTGTGTTTTCCAGTGCTCTTCCTCCAGCTGGAGTGATGCTCCTTTTTGGACAGAAGGACACTAAAATAAAACATAAATCCCTCCCTATCTTAAATTTAAAACAGGAAACCCTACTGTAGTTTCAAAAAGAAAATCAAATTAAGTTTGTGTTTGTTGGTTTTGTTTGTTTTGTTTTGTTTTGTTTTGTTTTTGTTTTTTGTGGATTTTTTTGTGTTTTGTTTTCTTTGTGTTTGTGTGGGGTTTTTTTTGTTTTGTTTTGTTTTGTTTGGGGTCTTTTTTGTTCACATCTTTCCCCGGATCAGATAAAAGCATGAATCACAGACAGAAGATGTGAATAACATAGCTTAAAAACATTCAAGGTTTTCAGAGAGTTTGTCACTGAGGTTAATGCATGGATGTCTCAACAGGTTAGTAGAGAATTTATGGCTCCTGGTTATATTGGCAAGATTCTGAAGAGCAGGTTTTCCCTAGACGCAAGTTTGAGAGTAGGCTTTGCTCTTTATTCTTCATTTGTTTTACAGTAGAAATAACTGTCCAAGGAACACCATAGTCCCAAATTCTTAAGCATCATATAAGCATTTATTGAGGCCATCAGAGTCTAAAAAATTTCTCCATGTAATGACAGTGAGGGAAATGACAAAATAATGTAATTTATTTGCAAGTAGGAAACTAAAGGTCAGACAGAAAAATGCTTCTTTTGTGAAGTTACACAGAAGGCTTCTCCTTAGGGCAAGGAATCAGGGAAGTTAGGAAGCTTCACCATAATATTGTCTTTCCTCAACTTGCCATTCTTCACACAGGTTTTACACAAATCAGTATTTTATATCCACCAGGTATTTCATCCAGCTCTTCCCTGAGTAAATGCAGTGTGCTTTCTCATCTCTTAGCTGAACTTTGAGCTACGGAGTTCTTCAAATGAAAATGGGTAAATAAGAGCACGAACAAATTCCATACAAGCCTAATACATTTATTAACAATCACATCCCACTACAGAAATGGGTTACTCTATCATTTTAAAAGGAAAAAAGTGATTCTATATTCAGATGGCTTCTGAACAAAAATTTTACCTTACTCTTGGATTCAAACAGCTTGTGATGTTAGGTATCTTATTTTTTCATGTATTTTACCTCCCAAGAAAGCCATTCTCCACTATTTACAAGAGAAAATGGGGTATCCCATGCACTAAGAGAACCTAATCTCCAAGCTATTAAAGGGGAAAAAAAAAAAAAAAACTAACTCCATACTTTAAAATTAAGAATAAGGCATGCCATCTGAATGCTGAAAAACCTTTTTTAATGCTTTTTTTTGAAACCCTAAGATCATATCTGGTGTACCAAACTGTTTAGAGGCAATTGGAACAAAGACTGAGCTATTTTATCCAGTGCCTCATGATTATCAGAGGTAGACAGAGCAGTGCTCAAGCAGAGTTTGTACAAAGATATAATTGCAGAATGAATATGGCTTTATATGTACCTTGTACAATAAATAATTTTAAAAGGTTTCAGATAGATAAGTATGCTGGAAAGGTAGTTAGAAGTAATTTTGCAGTCTTAGTCTTCTATACTTGTGGGGAGAAATAATTGTTTACAAAATAATGGCAATTATAAATGATTAAAAAATTGTGTTGTGCATCATCCTTTTGAAAATATATGAATAGCTGATATAGTTGTAAAATAATAAGAGGACTTTTTTATCATAGTGATGAATCTTATGAGCAAGAATGCTACGCTGAACTTGATGTAGCAGAAATTCAGTTATGCACTGAAGCTTTAAATAGACACCAGAAAGAGGAAAACATAATTCTTTTCAAATAAGATAAATATTTTTGAGACTGCATGGATACTGGATGAGCAGATAGTCAGTGCTGTAAGAATGGCCTGACTTTGCTGTTATAAAGGAGACATAATTAGTATTTATATTTTGATGAAGGCTAGATTCAAGTTGCCACTGCATTCTTTGCCAATGGAGCTGTGCAAGCATTTGCAAAAGATTGAGGAGGAAAGGAATTGATATTTCACTTTTTCAGATATTCAATGTCTATTACACATTCCATCTGTGTGAGCAAGGAAACATATGGGTCTCCTACCACCACCACCTGTAGGACTTTCACTATATTTAAATAAAACTATAATTTCATAGATTGGGTGATGTCCAGCCCAAGCGCTTGAAAAGGAGAAATATTCTTATGAACCTTTGAGGTCATATCCTTCCATTAGTCCAAAACTGGACACTTGTTAAGCCTTGTTCTACTTTGCAGTTGTTGAACCTGCTCAGCTGAGAATCCAGAGCAACGTCCAGACCCCTACGAACCTTCCAAAAATAATATATTTACTATTAGCAAACCTTTACCAAAATGATTGCTGGGACACAATTTCTCTTACTCTGTAGGGGTATCCTGTTTATTAGTTACTTCTTTTAGTTGTCTTTCCCTTTTAAATCAGCTGCTGGAATAAATAGATCCTACACTAAACTGTGGAGATGAATATTAAAATGTGAGTGCCAAGGATTTCCAAAGACCTCAAAGGCAAACAAAGTAGGGAAAGACAGTGAAGGGTATGGGGCGGGAAGGAGATTAGGAAGATGCAATGCCACAAGTGTCTATTGATGTTATAAGACTTTCTACTGGGTGCTTTGTTTCTCATGAATGTGAAATGATGTCCTCTGCTACAGGCACAGACATGTCCTTACTAAGGAGATCCATCGGTGAATGGAAAACGATTAAATATGACCTAGAAAATGTGAAGAGCTCAAAACAGAGAACAAATACAGTTAATGACAATATGGGCAATTCAGATTCAGTTCCCTGTTGCGACCTTAGGCTATGTTTGAAGGGGCTAATATAGGATCCTCTGCTGGTGTTTGTAAAGTCTCAGAAAGCAAGTACCACTGCTGTTAGAAAGCCCAGACCACACCTTGATCGTTAATTTCAGAGGACTAATTTTGATTTCTCATCATCTGAAATGTAGAGTCCTGGAACCACAGCGTGCTTCTGAGGGTGTAAACTTGATGCACAGGACTTTTGTGCCACAAGCAGAGCATGTTTGGTGCCTCTGAAGAGTAATTCATGGTATACTAATGAAATATCTCCCTTCTCATTATCTAGGAAGGAACCTAAGCATTCCTGTTCGCTGACTGAATTTTCCTAAGTTACCATAATTATTGCTAGGAGTTACATAGGCTCAGTGACAGTGAAAAACATTGGGAGTTTTTGTCACTGTAATACTTTCAGGATTCAGACGAGTTCCAACTGTTTAAGTTAATGATGGAATTTGCAGGTTATGACTTACACTGCAACAGCCTAGTGCTTGTAGTTTATCCTAAAATATGAAACACCTCAATTCCTGACAGGGAGAAGAAAGAGTCACAGATGATCCACTCATATTTCTCAGGAAAATACCGTTGCCATAAGTAAATGCTGGGAAGAAGCACTTCCTTTAACTTCTCAAAGAGCTGGATAGTGCTTTATGCATCTAAAGCCACGTGCAGCATGATTACACTTAGTGCTGTAAACATATGGAACAAAACAGGAGATTTTTGTGTTTCCCTTGCAATGGGAAGCGTCAGCAATCCCACCCCTACTATATCCTTTCACACACATTCTATCCCTTTCTAGAAGACTCAAAACCAGGAGATAGGAAGTAGGTTGGGCAGGAAAATAAGCAATCTTTTCAGACACAATTCCTCTATGTAATGGAGAGTCTTCTCTGCCCTTGCTTAGGCTGTAGGTGCTAAGCTATAAGGGATCTTCTGGGCTATCAATCCAGGGTCAGTTATCACCAGTTATCTCATTTTGTGTGCATGTTCATGTTGTATCTACTGTTACATAAGAATATTAGGTATATTATCACACATATTCAGGGAAGAAAATTTTCACTCTATTTCTTTGGGAAACTGTCTTTCAAGAAAACTGTGCTTTCTGATGTCTTGTGGATCTGGCTACATTTTTGATTTGCAGGAAAGTACCATATTCTGATTCAACCTGTGAATATCCAGAGTTCAAAACAACCAGCCTGCTATTTAGGACACTCCCTGTTCTAACTGTNTTTTGTTGTTTTTTTGGTTGGTTGAGGTTTTTTGTGTTGTTTTTTTTAAGGGAAACCACTGTCGTCTTTGTGAAATGTGGTTAGCAGCTCTGTTTACTTCAAAAGTAATCACTTTTTGATTCAAACTGCTTCACCAGTAAATAGAATATCTAAGGACATTAATTATATGGGAGAGAAATCTGTGTGAAGGAGCTGTTACAATTCATTACTGTACAAGAACTATTCAGAGAAGAGAGAAAATGTAAGGATAGAGATAATTGTTATTGCCTCAGCTTCTTATGGTATTGGGATAGATGGATTGGAAATGGGTTATCTTTCTCCCTTGTAATAAAGTGGGTACATACAGAGAGCACAAAGAGGAAAGTTAAAGCGTAGCCAAACAGCATTACATCAGCGGAGCTGCAGACTGTCTGGTGGGAGCTCGGGAGAGCAAAGCAATTGCAGGTGTGATACTGTGCTAGGGGATTAACCTTTTAGCAGCTGGCTCTCTCCAAAAGGAAGAAAATAAACGACAAAATTTCATAGCCGGAAAATACAGCTAAGGGAAGCTATTCTGAATTTCAGGTGACTATTAAACATTTCTGCTGCTTTTATTTTATTTCTTATTCAATATGTTTATTCCTGTGCACAAGTATAAGAAGTGGGATATTGGTTCCCTTTTCATAGGTTGACTGAATTATTATGTGCCTGTGACTTTATTTTTTTCACCATTAGATACTGAAAGATGAGTATTCACTACCCTGAGCAAAGCCTTTAAACCAGAGGGTCACAACTGTCACCCAAGCTCTGTTTTTTAGACCACCTCTCTGCAAGCTGAATAACAAAATAAAATAACAAAATAAAGGTCCAGTTAATACAGAATTTACTTGTGTACCCCTTGTGGTTCATATCTGTGTGTGTGTGTGTGTGTGTTTAAAGTTACAACAGAAATCATGTTTGATACAGTTTTTAATAGATTTGTATCAGTGTTTTTGATAGAAAATACTGAGAGTTAAAAGAAGGAAATTTCAACTTGTTTGTCCTCCTCTTCCCCTGCCACAAGCAAAACCCATTTGGAAGCTGCTGGAGGAGAATGAGATCTGCAGCTTAAAACAAATTCTTCAATTCCAAAATGGAAAATTTCACCTTTTCTCTTTCTTTTCTTTCTTTTACGGTACTGAGGAAAAAAACAAACAGACACAAAGCAAAACCACAAAAAACCACACACCACTCCATATATTGAATTGATTTGTTTTTATCACAGAAAAGATAGTATTTACCAAACCATTGATAGTTATGTCAGTATATCCTGTAATTGTATGTTCGCATCCAAGAATGTTGTCTCACCTTTTTCAGACTGTGGAACTTCAGTTTCAGATTGCTAAAACATTTGTAGGTGTCTCTGTAAATGATAAATGTACTTCCCCATTCAGTGTATTGTACCTTATTCTGATTAATTTTCAGATCAGGATGAAGTATACTTCAATTACTGTACTCAGTAGGTTTGTTTGTTTGTTTGTTTGCTTATTATTATAATAATAAAAATAAAATGGTGCTCCACATTGTAGAATTCTCATTTGCAAACGCATTCATATTTAAAGAACAATGCTTCATTCCAAAGCTGATCAATGATTTTCACTTGGGTCCTACTCTCCCATTTAGGCCAATATTTAGAACATGTTTCTACAGTGAAGTATTCCCAGTAGAAAACTTGCGAGTCTAGAAATGTGCAATTTATTTCAGTTTAACTAGGCCATAACAATGTCCTCAAGTGCATACATGTCTGTAATTTCTAGCTGTTCATCAGAGCACTGTGTTTTCAAACTGAGAGCTAAGCTCTCCAAGTTGCGTAGTAGTGGAGAGCAGAAACACATCCAAAATTTTGTCCCGTGGCCATGAAATATTCTGTGAACATCCCATGGTGTGCTCTAAAGAAGGAAAACAACTCAGAAAGTGGCTGAAATAACTCAGGTCTGTTTGAAGACTTCTGGGGAGGAACAGGACAGTGGTCAGGAATCCAATATGTCGGGGCAAGGTCAAGGAAAAAGACATCTCTCATCAAAGAACGACGACAGACACTGATGTTTCAAACATCAGGGGCAATGATAGAGGGTGATGTTTCATGATTATAGAAATTGTGTTATTCATAAATAATCTAGAAGAGTATCACAGAGTATGCCTGTTCCTGGTGCAAATCTTTCCAGTGCTCCAGGGAACACAAACAAAATGCTAAAGAGTTTGCTGTGAGTTTGAGTTTATGCTGGATTTAGAGCCACAATGTTTAGGGAATGATGTCTCAGGAGCAGGTCAGGTGCCAGCTAGCTACCATCCCATGAATCTCTCTTGAATAAAACTCATTATCTTTTCTTTATGTAGAAATTGACATAGTCTGTTTGACATTTTCAATTTCTCTCTGCCCTTTACAACTGTGCTTTTTGCCCTATGATTTTCACTGAAATACTACCCAGCTTTGCCTGTTATGAACAGTACTCATAACTTCTTAGTCTCTGGAG
>VWZS01005475.1:540400-764991 GCA_013397075.1 Rhabdornis inornatus | reverse complement strand
CCCCGCCCCCGCGGTCCCACGCGCGGCCGGGCCCGCCCGGCGGGTACATTGTGCGCGGGGCCGCGCTGGGGCGGCTGCGGGGCTGCTCCGCGCTCCAGCCCTGCATCCGCGATCTCTGCATCCGCGATCTCTGCATCCGCGATCTCTGCATCCGCGATCTCTGCATCCGCGATCTCTGCATCCGCGATCTCTGCATCCGCGATCTCTGCATCCGCGATCTCTGCATCCGCNGACTTCGCGGCTCACGGAGATTTCGGCTCGGCCAAGCGCCGGTGAGTGTTTTCCCCCTAGATCTGGGTTCGCGCGCCGCTGCCAGACCGCCTCCGAGCAAGCGGCTTGCCGGGGTTCGGAGCCGCGGGGGCGGGCATGTGCCGGCCCCCGACAGGACGGACCGTAAGTGCTGCGCCCGGTACCGGCCCGGGGCTCCCTAGGGGCTTGGAGCGTTGTGTTCCATAGGTAGGAAGCGGTAGGGAAAGGTTTAGGGAGGGGAAGGTCTTTTCACTATTAAAAAAAAAAAAAAAAAGAAGATTAAACCCCAGCTATTAATCTCATTAATGTGAAAGCCAGGTGGCATTGCTTTTTGGTTCCCCCCCACCTTTTTCGTCCCTATATATCTCTCTCAAAGCTATGCTCCAAGGGACACAACTTCCATGGCCTCTGATGAAATCAGTTCGAACAAGCCTGTCTAGAGAAGTGAGCAGGTTTGTGTGAGTGACTGAGCTGAGCTGACAGAGGAGAAAAACACTTCTTCCTCCTTCTCCTGTCCTCACAGGCCCCTTTGAATTTAAAAAAGTTGAGAGCCTGTTTGGTAGTTGGGTTTTCTAAAGTTTTTTTGGTTTTTATTTTCTTTATCTCTCCACTTGTAATTGTTGGGGTAGGGTGCTTAGGACAGCCAGACCTGTGCTTGGAAAATTTGCCCTCAGCCTTGCATAAGCAGACAGCTGAATGTTTCATACTATCCCAGTGGAGAGTCCCAGTGTCATGACTGCTCTGTTTTCCTTTCCTGGCAATCTCTGCGTGTGTTCTCTTGTGATCTGCTGGAATGATTTCCTCAGCCAGGCTGCTGTGGGCTTTTGTAGCCTTCCTCCAAACGTACCTCTTCCTCTCCAGGACAGATCTAGATCCACAACAAAAAAACAAGCAGCTCCGTAACCTTTATACTTTGACAACTTCCATTGTTTTTTCCTTCTTCCTTCCTGCAATTGTGACGTTTGTTTTTATTGAAGTTACCTTAGGAGCAACCCGAGATGTGTAACACAGCCCATGTGTTATGGTGGTGGCCAGCTGCTGCTCTTGGCTCAGCTGCTCTGGTGACAATCTCCGTCCAGAGTTCTGAGCTCTCCTCTACTTTCTTGTCTCTGCTCCTGAGCTCTGCTGTATGTTCTGCTCTCTGTCCATCTCTGAGTCTGATTCCTTGGTGCTATAGGACCCTTTCTGGGGCCTCTCTGTTTCCCTGGTCCTCTTTTCTGCTGCAAATCGAATCTTATCTGAAAACATATTTTGTCTCTTTTGTGTCTTTAACCCCAGCCATCTGCTCTGGCTTATCTTTATGATAAGCCCAAGTAAAGCACTTGGGGAGGAGGCATAGGTGGAAGTCTGCTCTGCAACAGGAAGGTGTGAGGTGGCACGAGATTCTCAGAATTAAAAACAGAGTGAAAATCCCTGCAGAATTACACCATAATGTGGACATGGGAGGCTATAAGCAGCTTCAGCACTGAAAAACTTAAATTTCCCATTCCTTTCTTGTTCATTTTCTCAGGTATTTGAGGATTGTTATCTGAAGTCCTCCTGCCTCAGCATGTGTGCAGAGTGTGGTATCCTCTCGTGCTGTGTTTGGGGCAGGCTCAAGTAACTCA
Organism: Rhabdornis inornatus; assembly: GCA_013397075.1. Classification (NCBI taxonomy): domain Eukaryota; kingdom Metazoa; phylum Chordata; class Aves; order Passeriformes; family Rhabdornithidae; genus Rhabdornis; species Rhabdornis inornatus. The sequence goes on along the minus strand of VWZS01005475.1, from coordinate 763,135 downwards.
AGCAGAGAGGTTGGTGTCTCAGATGTGCTTTTGCAGTGGAGTTAAGGCCAGTTGAAAATGGTTTGACTGAAGGAACAAGGCGAAAGAAATTTGTGAAGGTAACAGCTTGGGGACAGATGGCAAGATGTTGCATAACACATATTCCAAATGTGTGAAAATGAGCATGAGTCTGATCCATAAGATGGTTCGTCTGGCTCTGGAGGGAGTGCTGGACATGGTCTGGTATGGAGATAAGGAGTGTGTGCATATCTGTGTGTACATAAGCACATGTGAATTATGATAGCATTTTTGTCCCTATGGTGTTGACCAACCGTCCCCAAAGCCTGCAGGAGTTCAGGTCCTTCTTAGCAGCCAGAGAACGTTTTAGGCAGTGTTTAGGAGGTGGATGAGCGAAACAGGAAGGGCAGGATCTGGCCATCTGTGGAGGTGGAAGAGGACAGGCAGAGTTGCGAGGTGGGGATGGAAATGGCAGCATTACAAAAGAGTGTTGAGCAGTGCCTTGGCTTGGGTGTGAGTAGGTGGAGCAGGACAGGCAGAGCTGGCCCAGGGTGTCCATGCCAGCCACGGCTGCTCACTGTCCTCAGGGACTGAGGAAGGGGCAGGTTTGGAGCCGTGTCAGCACTTGAACTGAGGGCTAGATTTACTCCCCACTTTCACAGACTGTAGTTGAATTGCAGTGAGTGTAGCTGGCATTGCTGAAAACAGCGATGCTGGCTAGGAAGCATTTAGCTGTAACAAGCCACCCTCAAGCCCCCTAGCCTGACCTTTAACCACCATCAAATCGCTCTGTCTTTGCTTATCAACTTTATATCCCCTCAGTGACTATTAGTATCACTCCAGCCAGAGCAGACAACTCTGTCTTTTCCCCATCACTTGAGCCTGGGAATGTTGCATGTCCCATAACCACTGTCTATTTGCTGACCATTAGGCTTTGCAAAGACTACCAGTTTTGTATGATAGCCTGTCACATTGTGGCAAGGCAAATTTATTACTGTACCACATGGCAATCACTCTGGTTTGCTTGCAGAGTGTGCAGGATGCCCAGGACAGCCTGGGCTGCTGCAAGGATCCACAGTGGCACAGAACTTCCAAACTGAGTGTGTGGTTTGATGCTGTGTGAGTAACAAAATGGAAAAATCAAAGATTGTTTTGTTCCTTCTGTCCAGAGCCAGAGGACAATAAGCAATGCCCTGTCTTGCAGCCCCAGACCCTTCAATATCTCTCAGTGCTTTACAATCCGGTTGGGAATGGATGTTCCCCATGCCCAGCAGCATGAGGGGCTAATCCATTCAGGAGGCGTGAGGGCCTCCCATCTCTGTGGCTCTGAAATCCAGCCAGAATTGCAAATGAGCAAACCAAACCTGGCAGTTGTACCATGATCTCCTGCCTGGCAGGGGACTGGGGAAGACAAAACAAAACCCCGTCTTAACTAGCCAGGCCCAAAATTGAAATCCTACCCTGACAGCAGGCAGGCAGACAGACCTGTTTGGTGTGAGCATCCGTGACAGGGCTTTTGGTCAGCCTGGCCACCTGAGCGCTCGGCTCTGCCAGCCTCAAAGTGGGAGGATCTGAATAAGATCTCTGGAGTCAGCAGCTGCTGTGGTTATTCTGGCATTAATTTGACATATACCACATCTCATCTCCTAAACTCTCCCTGGGAAGTGGCATGTGGTTCCTCTGTGTTTGAAGTACCAAAGGGCTTTTGCCTTTGCAGCACACTAGCAAGTCTGGCTTGCTTGAAAAGGACTTTATCCTGCCCAGATGGGGCTGGGTTAGTTACTGCAATCAAGTAGACTGGTCCTATTCTGGAGCCTTTTTGGGTATAATTTGGAAGAGGGGATTGTGAACTCGCTTTGCCTCCTCTGCAGCCCCCATTCATTTTGCAAAGCGCCTGTGATTGATCTGGCAGAATGGGATGTATTCACAAGCAGAGCTGGAGGGCAGCAGGAAGGACAAAACCCCACCACAGCCTCTGAAATGAATCACAGGCTCTGAAAAGATCGGCTGGGGTTAAGGCGTAGCAGTGAAAAGCTATTGTCTGGAGCCTGGACTGTGGCTAAAAGCATTATTTATCCCGATTTGGGTAGTGGTTGTAAGAGGGCGTGGTGTTCCCAGGAACAGCAAAGCCAGTGTGCTTAGTGGTGAACATGAACTTTATTTGATTGTGTCACAGGTAGCTCAAGAAGCTTTTTGGAGTATCTCAGCTGCAGAGCAGCAAGTCCAATACCTGATTTGTGAATAGAACTGCATGGGTTGCATGCAAAGAGGATTTCCTACAGGTATTTTTATTGTAGTTGGAGCATGGTTGCCTTTGACTCAGATGAGTGCATGTCATAGATTTGAGGCACTACAGCCCCTTTTACCAGTGCTTTTGCAAGACAAAACAAGAATCTCACTAATTGGTTCAGCTTGGCAATAATGTTCTGGTTTTCTATCAAGTAAGTGGCATTCAGGAGATTCTTATGGTGGCTTTAGACTCAAAGTGGAGCATGGGTTTAAAGGGGGAATGGTGGCTACTACTGAGAATGGGATATGAGAATATGAGCGGGATATGAAACTCAGACTGAGTTTCAAAACGTTCAGATATGTACCCGGATCTTCTCCAGACAATCTGATTCCTGGAGCCTACAGAATTGGGCTTGGAAAACCTCCCAGTTTCTGTCTGAGCCAACAGAAGGAGCCTTTCACATGGTCTCTCTGCTTTCTGTCTAGGATGTACAGGCTAGACTAGGAAGTGAGAAAATGAGAAGAAATGATAAGGATACCTCCCATTCTCAAAGGCTAGAGCAGGATCAGAAATTCTGCACTGGGGAGATGGAGTCAGCTGCCTTTTCAAATCTGCTTTTCAAATCAGCTTTGCCTATTTCAAATCTGGTGAAACATCAAGAGTTTTTGCAGGAAGGGCAAATGCATAGTGATACCCTCTGATTCACAGCAGTTACATTGTCTGAATTCCAACCTGCAGAATACAGTTGCATCTTTGCTGTGTTAGTCATCCTGAAGAGAACAGGAACAAATTTGGCTGACACAGGCAAACCACTAAATTCACCAGAATGGCTGGAGATGAACCCAACCTATTAGAGAGCAAAGTCTGCATGCAGACACACAGTGTGTACAGAGCAGAGGGCATGCCTGGGAGATGATGTAGTGAAGGTCCTGTGCTGCCCACCTGGCAGCAGCCCAGGCTCCACATTCAACAAGTGTGGTGCTGCACTAAATGCCAGGTGCAATTTTAATTCCTTTCATTTCAAGCACTCTTGACAGAAGAGCATTATTAGTATTGAGCATTTCAAGCAGCTCCAAGCTGTGTACCTGACAGTCCTCTGTGTTATGCAAGGACAGGAAATCATCTGAAAACATCTTCACATTTGTTCCTTCCCCTTTGTTTTTTGTCTCTCCCCCACCATCCTTTCCTGTTTTCTGTTGGGTTTTTTTTCTGCTTTTGAAGCTCAAGCTGCCTCTGAGTATGTGAATGCCTGCGTGTAACAGATCCCCTTTCTCTAACCTTTTGATGGTCTCCAGTGTTGGGAAATTGCATCTGAAACACAGCTGTATCTGGCTCTGCATTTGACAGCGTGTTGCCTCACTACTCTTTCTCCTAAGCAGTTTTGCAAGGAGATCTTCCCTGTGAAGACAGCACAGTAGGTGACTTTTATATTTCTACTTTGCTAGTCTCTACAATAAAAAAGGGAGAAATCCGTTCTATAGCAGTAATTTTAGCCTGGGATAATGCTGCTGGCCTAAGCACCAGGTGGTGGAGTCTGTGCGAGCATTGGAAAGGTACAGATATTTGGGATGGGAGAGCAGGCACATGACTAATAGTAGAGAATTGATCCCATAGCTTTCAGGGAGAAGTTAAACTTTTGACTGAATTCAAGACAGTGTTTCACCCTACAGGGTTGATGCTGTGAGATGGACAGAAAATAAAGATGAATCTTATGCCTGCTGTCACTGGCCACTCCAGATGGGTCTGCTCTGGTTTGGAAGGAGTGTCTGTATGTTGTAGTGCAGCCCATGCACAGAGGGCCCATATGGCTTCTTGGGAATAAAATTCTGTTGCAGTGTGAGCAGCTTCATCCAGGTCTTCTGAGCTGAGCCTGCAAGGAACCTTACTGCTTATTTATTTACTTATTGACAGCTTTAATTAGTTCATGGTTGAGTGGGGCAAAAAGAAACGTGTTCTGCTTGCTGCTTCTGTAATGGGCAAAGCAGAAAGTGCCAGCTTTGGATCATGGGTCTTGGGGTCTTTGTTGGTGTTTAGGCAGCCTTTATGATCTCAGGAGAACATTTATAAACCCTGTAGTTTTGTGCTTCTAAGCAGAAATTATTCTTGATCCCCTGAAGTCCCACTGGAGAGCATATTAATCAGTCTCAAATCTTGTCCTCTTGAAAGCAGGCAGGATCTCAGCTGCTGATTCCCTGCAGGTAGTGAATGAAATTGGAGATTTGTGGAGAACCTGTTGGTTTGAGATGAAGGGGTAACCCCAAGCCTGGCTAAATATATCAATAGCCTTTCTGAGCTGTCCTCTCATATGCAGTTCTTTTGTGATTGGGAACAGGGCCTGATACAGCTTCGAAGTATCTGTCTAAGAGGCACTTGGATTTTTCGGGAGGTGGTAGAGTGTCTCCTGAGGTTCTCCTGAAGGACCATTCCATCAGGGCTCTGAAAGGGTGACCCATCAGTCTGGGAGGGAAAGTCTTCTGCTGGGGTGTGGTTTGTAGGAAGCAAAAGGCACTCGGACTGGAGATCTGTGGTTCTTTGTGTGGGGAGTTTGGCCAGCTCTGTGCTTTTGTTTTTCCCCTTGTTCTCTTTGCAAGCTTTGTCCTGTCCAGAGAGACTGCTGGGGTGTTTTTTTCATGAGCTGAGATTTGAGGGGTCTTTTTTTCTTGAGCCAACTCCTTCCTTCTTTCAGGATTGCTGTCTGCCTTGTCTGGATGAGTGGAAGGATTTTCAAAGCAACCTTATCTTGCTCTGCTGGAAAAAACCTGTCTTTCCCATCCTGGCTGTACAAAGGCTGCAGACAGCCAAGGGAGTACTACAGCCAGCAGACAGCATTGGATAGCTGTCAAAAAGCTGATGCCCCTCTGCCCTCATCCATATGGAAGAAAGATTATTATCTGCCTCTGTTGCAGTAAGATCCCTTTAAAAGGTTATGCAGTGGATACTTATTTTTTCAATAACTGCCTTTCGAAGGAAAATAAATGAATGCAGTGTGGAGAAATTCAAGCCCCAGTTTGTTCAGATCATGCCTTCTGCTGTTCCCATTGACACGGCTTTTCCAGCAACAGCTTCCTGCATGATGGAAGATGCAGCTGGGAGCTCTGATAACCCCCAGGCTCTCACAGAGCAGGTGGGAGCTTGGCAGGGGCCACTGACAGGTTGCTTTATGTAAAATACTCCTCATTCAGAGTGGTTCTGCTTTTTCTCTTTAGCTCAGTAGTTGGGTAAGGGAGCCAGGGGTGTGGTAGGGGCCAGATTGTGCTCTGCATGTGTCTGCTTCAGAGAAGTGCACATGTCACAGGTCCAGCCTGCTCATGGCTGCAGTTAAACTTGGCTTAAATCGAAGCACTTTGTGCACATCATGAAATTGTAGAAGATGCTTTGCCTGCAGGCTTCTGAGACTTGTCAGCTGCTACATTTTGGAAGAAACCTGCCAGATGAAGTAGCTGCTGCCTGCAGTTTCTGTTTGTCTGATACGGGTAAGATGATGCCAAGGTCTCTGGTAGACTGAGACATGAAGTGAGGGGAGTTTGTGAGGGGAAGGATTAGTATCTGCCACTTTCCTGCTTGTGCCCAGCTATGGCAGGATCCAAGAACCTTTCAGAAAAAGCTGTTTGGGTGTTGCTGAAAAACACAAGCAAGGCTTTCTGGTGAGATGGCTGCACCCCAGAGGCTTTAGTTTCAGTTTAATGGTCTGTCTAGCCCTGCTTGTCTGTGACCAGTGACATCCAGTGTCATAACCCCGCTCCAGGAGAGGCCAAGTAAAGGGGCTGAGACTGTGGCCTCTTTAGCTTTCAGAATTCCGGCTGCACTGGGGGTCAGTTGGTGCCTGTAGTGACAACATGATAGAAAGAGCAGTGCTGGGAACTGGGCTGCAACCTGCTGATTTATTCCCTGGATATTTTTCAATACATATAAGATAGAAATATTATTTACCTCCAAGTCCCCTGGAATAGATATTTGATGCTGGAGGCCTGAGATTTGAAATATATGTATGTGTCCTTACACGTATGCATATATAAAAAAATGGCTTTGCTGCAGCTTTTATACAGGCATTTCAATTTCTAAATGACCTGCTCCTTCCACTCTAGTTGTTTTTAATCTTAGTGTCAGAAAAATCGTTAGTGCCTTCCTGCAGTCTGTGTTTGTTTCCATAGCTGTCCTGTATAAATTGCTTCTTTTTTTGTGCATAAGCAAATCAAAGGTTAACACTGAATAGTTGACCTGAGCTGTGAGCAAAGAAAGCAGTAGCAGTGGCAGGGTGGTTTCTGAGGTTGTAGGAATAGGAACCTAAATCAATAGCTTTTAGCAGACTCATAAATGTTTCATTTGTATTCCTCGCTTTGGCGTTGACATGGGAATCCATATAACCCCTTAAATTAGTGTTGTTCCTGTGCTGGGTGTAGATGTTGGAAACATTTCCTTCAGATGCACTTCAAAGTGCTGTTCTGTAATGGCATTTTCCTTCCTGTTTTGGAGCCTTGGTTCTGCACAGCCTCCAGTCACGAGTGCAATGAGCTTGTCAGCCTCTATGCCAGGCTGCAGGAGTTTGGGCCATGGACATGAACATGGACATATCCAACCCAATTACCCATATCAGCATTCCTGCCCCTGACTCGGAGGCTGAGTAGGACTTGTGGCTGCTTGGCAAGCTGTTGTTTCTGCATGGAGAAGCACAGATGCTTTTCCCTGGACTGTGACACAGCCCTGAGGAATGAGTGAGGCCTTGAGAAGACCAACCTCAATAACTCCTTGCAGAGGGTGGGGAGGGAGCAGCATGCCCACAGCTGTTTGTCTAATTCAGACTCTTCTGGAGGTGCTGGAGAAGCAGGGGCAGGAAGCTCATGAGCAGAGCCTGAGTCAGGCAGCTTATCTGGCCATCTGCCTCCTCCTGAGGTCATCCACCCATGGAGTGTGGGAGGGTTGAGCAGCTCCAGGTCACTGCCAGGTCAAGGCTGTGACCTGCCAGCAGCCTGGGAGCGCTGTGTCCGCTCTCTCAGCATTTTGTGGTTTCCTCCAAGACCCCAGTGCTGGCTGGGGAGCACAGGGCTCATCTGCAGACTTTGTGTTTGCAGGCTGGAAAGACCCTTGAGAAATCCCAGCCTGTGAAGTGAAAGTTAAAAAAAAACCCATCCAACCAACATCAACAAAAAGAACCCATCTAAAAACCCTTCCCCAACTGTCTTATTTAAACAATTCAGTGACTGGATTGAAGGTTGACCCCATTTTGATTTTTTCAGGTTCATTTTTCAAACGTCCAGACAACTTCTGTATTAACTTCTCCTGTAAGAGAGGACAGTATCTGAATATGTGAATATGTGAATATGTATCTGTCTGCTTTAGTTACATAGGGAACAAAATACAGCTGTGTAAAGTATTTTGGAGTAAATGACTTGGGTTTTATCATCTAGATAGTATTAATTTGATTAGTCCAAAGGGGTTTTCTTCTACAGGCGAGGATTGGTGTCAGGTAGCACTGAAGTGAAATAGTAGCCTTATAAAAGCCGTGTGTTTGATTCTGCCTATCTGATAAAAAAACATAATTTATGTCTTTCTTTTGTCTTATTCTGAATAGAATCTGTCCTGAAAGATGTTTAAATCACGTGAGGTGTCTGGTGAGTTTTATCATCAAAAAGTGCAACAAATGGGTTTGGTAAAATCAGTTCAAACTTTTGGCTTCTGCTGGTAATTAAATATTTCTTAAATAAAACCTGTAGCAGTTGCCTTTCCTAAACCTGGAATAATCTACACGAAAATCAGAAGCCAAACTTGATTTCTGCTGAGCCAAGAACAGACCAATGCCCTTTATCCTGGATAGTCAGCTCTCTCTGTGCTGTTTTCTAAGGAAAAATAACTCTTCTGCGGTTTGCCAATACCCTCTGGGGGCTGTTGAAACAATCCACCACCGAGTTTGGGGTTTGATTGCCTCACTTTGTTGCTCCTTTGTTGAAACCAAAGCAGCATTTCCCCCTTCACCCCACTCTGCTTTCCCACCCTCCTCAGCCTGAGTTAAATTTCTGGAGGATGTGAAGGTGCAGGAGGAAAGGGCTGTGCAAGCCATGGAGCAGGAGCCACAGGGATGTCACCTGGTGCTTTGAGGTCCACTGGCAGTGTACCAGGGTTGGATAGGAAATGCATGTGTTCTCCATGCCTTATATCAATAAGGACAAGGGAATAATCATTTCTCTGTTTGTCTCCCTGCAGGCAAGAGCTCTGCCACCATGTCCGTCAGCGTCCACGAGAACCGGAAATCCCGCACCAGCACTGGCTCCATGAACATCTTGCTTTTTCACAAGGCCTCCCACCCGGACTGCGTCCTGTCCCACCTGAACACCCTGCGGAAGCACTGCATGTTCACCGATGTCACCCTGTGGGCAGGGAACAGGTCATTCCCATGCCATCGGGCAGTGCTGGCTGCCTCCAGCAGGTACTTCGAAGCCATGTTCAGCAATGGCCTCCGGGAGAGCCTGGATGATGAGGTGAACTTCCATGACAGCCTCCACCCGGAGGTGCTGGAGCTACTGCTGGACTTTGCTTACTCCTCTCGGATCATTATCAATGAGGAGAATGCTGAGTCCCTCCTGGAGGCTGGGGACATGCTGCAGTTCCATGATGTCCGAGATGCAGCGGCCGAGTTCCTGGAGAAGAACCTCTACCCTTCCAACTGCCTGGGCATGATGCTGCTCTCGGATGCTCATCAGTGTCGGCGGCTCTATGAGCTCTCCTGGAGGATGTGCCTGGTCAACTTTGAGACTGTTCATAAGAGTGAGGACTTCAACAACCTTTCCAAGGACACTTTGCTGGACCTCATCTCCAGTGATGAGCTGGAAATAGAGGATGAAGAAAAGGTCTTTAAGGCTGTCATGCAGTGGGTGAAATACGATCTGGATGAGCGGAAGGCTTATCTCCCAGAACTTCTGAGGAATGTTCGTCTGGCTTTGCTTCCTTCTGAATGCCTCAAGGAAGCCTTGGCTTGCGAGGACTTGATCATGGTGGATGAAAGGAACAAGCTTGTCCTGGATGAAGCTATTCAATGCAAGAAGAAGATCCTCCAAAATGATGGAGTGGTCACCAGCCCCTGTGCCAGGCCTCGCAAAGCTGGGCACACCTTGCTGATCCTGGGAGGGCAGACCTTCATGTGTGATAAGATCTACCAAGTGGATCACAAAGCAAAGGAAATTATTCCCAAAGCAGACCTGCCAAGCCCACGGAAGGAGTTCAGCGCCTGTGCCATTGGCTGCAAAGTGTACATCACTGGAGGCAGGGGCTCAGAGAACGGAGTCTCCAAAGATGTTTGGGTTTATGACACCGTGCATGAGGAATGGTCCAAAGCTGCCCCAATGTTAATTGCTCGATTTGGGCACGGCTCAGCTGAATTGGAAAACTGCCTGTATGTGGTTGGTGGACACACTGCAGTAGCTGGAGTCTTCCCTGCATCTCCTTCTGTTTCCTTGAAGCAAGTAGAGAAGTATGACCCCATATCCAACAAGTGGATGATGGTGGCCCCGTTGAGAGATGGAGTGAGCAATGCTGCGGTGGTGAGCGCCAGGCTCAAGCTCTTTGTGTTTGGTGGGACCAGCATCCACCGAGACATGGTGTCCAAAGTCCAGTGCTATGATCCAGCTGAGAACCGATGGACGATCAAAGCTGAGTGCCCGCAGCCCTGGCGCTACACGGCAGCCGCTGTCCTGGGCAGCCAGATTTTCATCATGGGAGGAGACACGGAGTTCACAGCAGCCTCCGCCTACCGCTTCGACTGCGAGACGGACCAGTGGACGCGCATCGGGGACATGACGGCCAAGCGCATGTCCTGCCACGCCCTGGCCTCGGGGAACAAACTCTATGTGGTAGGAGGTTACTTTGGCACTCAGAGGTGCAAAACGCTGGACTGCTATGACCCTATGTCAGACACATGGAACTGTATCACCACGGTGCCTTACTCGCTCATCCCCACAGCTTTTGTCAGCACCTGGAAGCACTTGCCCTCGTGATGAGGGGCAGGGCTTGGGGGCTTGTTTCCAGGAGGTCAATGAAGGTAAGGGTCTCCTCCTCTTAAATTAAAATTACCATCTTGCCTCAATTATATCTCCACACACCATGCTGAAACCACAGGTTCCAAGTTGCTCATGAGGTTATTTTATGGGAAGGGAACATTTAAAAGGGGGATGCAGAGCCAGGAAAGAAAAAACAGCTCTGCAGGGCTCTAGTGTAAGTCTAGATAGTTCCAAGGGTTCTCTTATTTCCAGATGATCCTCCCAATATCTTAAGAGGTACATCTACATAGATGGTTGGGATTCATCTCCCTCTCATACAAGGTATCTGGATGTGCCAGCATCACCCTTCTGTGGGTGGGTGGGTAGGCAGATATGTCCACACCTGCTCTCACCATGGAATACATCCTGTTCCCATGCAGTTGTGGGAGTTAAGGTTCCTAAAATGACTTGTATGTGACTCCTGGGAGATACCAGGGCAACAAGTGCTTTGGAATGTCTCAGTAGTTTGATATTTTTGCTGATTTTCTGGGTGATGTGTCCAGAACTGGTGAATATGTAGGCAAGTGGCCCTTGGAATGCCAGCAAATCCTGGTTCTCTTTTTATGCTCTGTATTTACATTTCAGTGGGTAGCAGAAACAAAAGCGCAGAAGCCATGGTGCATTTGATGGTCTTGGTGTTTATTTATCATCCAAAATGTTGGTTGTTGAATCAGAACTTCTGAGACTTCTGTGTCAGACCTGAGTGGGAGGGAAGGGGTTTTGTAACCAGAAGAAGAATGTGTTTATCAGTGGTTTGGGTTGTGTCAGAATAAGAAAGTTGGTGGAAACCCATGATGTCGTGTCTCATTCTGGCGCTCCAGTTTTCTCTTGCTCAGAGAAGGTGCTACTGCAGTGCCCCTGGGACAGAGTTTCTGGTTCCTTCTCTCTCCTCCTCAGTGGGGTGTTTCGTTGCCATTCTGATTGTCAGTGTGCCTCCACAGGGCTTTGCATGTCCTCACCTACCTGCGCTGAGATGCAGCTGTCCTGGCAAAGCCCAAAAACTCTTCTCAATTTGCATTGTGAAAACAGATAATGATACAGGCAACACTTAGATAGCGTCCTCTTCCCAGGAAGTCAGTAACACCTCTGCTAGCTCAGTGTGCAGGTTTCTCAGTGCCAGCAGCACACTCAGCCCTGCTTTGGTGGTTGCAGCCTACATCCCAGCCAGCTGAAGGAGCTGGGAAGCCCTCACGTATGGGTGTGGGATTGACAAGCTTGACTTAGTTTTATTTGGAAAGTGGGGACTGTGGGGAGGGAAATTCTTCCACAGACTCATCAAAATCCACTTCACTTAATACAGGGAAGAAAGAATGCTGCCCAAACCCTCTAACACCCTCTCACTTCCCTGCTTTCCACTTGGTGTGGTTGGTGTGCCTGGGAATCGCCCAGCGGGTGAAATTGCTGGTACCTCCCAGTGATCATCGTTTTTGATGCCAGGTGGGAACCAAGGAGGAGTTCCTGGCACCTCAGCCAGGCATTAGCCCAACATGACCACCTGCTTTTCTCAAGTGGGAAAAAAAATCACCCAGGGCATTACGCTGGTCTTTGTGAAACACTTGGTTTTAACATGGGTTGGACCATAACAAGGGCAGGGCAAGAGTGGAAAGGGTTAAAATGAGACCTTAAACTGTTCCCAACACTGCAATATAATGGCCTTTCCAAATTCTCCTCCTCAGGCGTTGCCTAGCATCTGTCACAGTGGCTCAGTAATCTAATTAACTGTCACTTGGCTATTAAATATTGCAGCAAAGACTGTGAGGACTCCATCATTTTCAGCTCAGGTCAATGGGGCCTCCCTTTAAGAGCCATCCTAGAGCTGACAATTTTCTCTGGTAGCAGATGCATCTGAATATTAAAGCTCAACACCCACCACCTGGCTGGGAGTAGGAATAGGGAGTAGTTTGAGATGGGAGTTAGTTTCTCAGCCACTGAATAAAAAAGTCTTCAAAGTTACACAGTGATATTATTTTCCTCTCCTACCTTTTTTCCCATCTATTATATTTGGGTTGTTGAGACCTAGTACATAGCTTTGTGGGGGTTGTATTGATACTTCTTTCCCCCCTGTAATCAGGAGCCTGACACAAGCACAGAAAACTAGGAACTGCAAATAAAACTGGTGAAAAGTCACTGTGTGAGGGTTTTATGTGCTTTTTTGGCTCTGCCTCCAGTCTTTGGTTAAAAGAACTATTTAAAATACACACAAGCTCTTGCCAGAAAGAATCTGTCCACGTGATTTTTCTAGAGTGGGTTTCTTTTTTTTTAGTAAGTTATAGTTACTGCCTCAGGCACTGTAGCAGCTCCATACATAAGGCACCAAGATGGGTGAGTGAATGTCCCTGATGTGCACATGCTGCCCATGCTGCAGCAGCCACATCCCATGTGCCTGCCTTGGCTATCCTGGCTGTGCAAAAACTGGGCTTGGAAACTGGGGTAACTGGCTGTAGGATCCTATGACTATGATCCAGTTCACCCCATTGTCCTATTGCAGGTCTGGCTGAGGGGTTTTCTGGTTTGCAGCTCCCACCATGGAAGGTCTCTGCTCAAACACATGATTTGGTCCTTATGGGATCCTTCTTCAAGTAGGGATGCCCAGAAGACAGGCTGGCCTCCCCTCACCTGGGAAGACTCTGGAGCAACCACCCCTCAGAGCAGAGCATGGTGGGCTGGTGGGGAAGGGCCTGGGCAATCACATGACAGAAGACAGTAGTTTGTACTCATGGAAAAAACAACCTCCCAGCTATAAACTGGTCCCTGAAACCCAAATAGTCTGTCCTTGACAAACGTTGATCATAAACCACCCAGCCTGCTTTTCATACAAAGCATAAAACTGATCAGCTGGAAATGCTTCCTCGAGGGCATGGCCTTTGCCCTTCCTAGACAGAGTGGGGACACCTTTCAGCAGACGTCTCAGCACTGCTGCCAAGAAGGCGGTATGATATTAATTTAGTACTTATTACCCACAGTTAATTCTAGTGATCAAGTGTGATTAGCAATATGAAATGAGAAAGCCTCATGCCCTCCCACCCGTGGTGGTGGAGCTGTAGGGAGGCAAAACATGACAAATGAGCACTCGGTTAATAAAGACTCTGTGTTGATAAAGACAAGTACAGCCCAGACTGGGGGAGGGTGCTGGGTGGTTTGTCACAGTCCTGTGCAGAGACAGTTGATGGGGACAACTCAACCCCTCTCCAGAGGTGATTTCAGGCAGCACCAGGAACAGGTTGTCCAAGCTGCCTGTCTCCACATTGAAGTGGCTTCTCCAGACTATCTGTCCTGTGTGACACACTCATTTTCATGGGACGGTCACAGATGGGGGTGGGATGTTCACTTAAGATTGCATGGTCCAGCCAGGGAAGGTGAATTGGAAAGGGGAGACACTGCATCCCTCTGTGCTGCCTCATGAGCCTCAAATGCTCTAGGGTGGAGATGTTGGAATACCCATCCAACAGGACAATCCAAGCCCGGTAGCATCAAGGAGCCAGGGCTTCCCCTGCCCAGAGATTCCTAATCTGGTGCTTTTTATTTTTTGCTCCTTACAAGACCCTCCTTACAATCTTCGTTGTAGGGAGCAGAGGCTGGTGGCTGGGCACTGATTCCTGGGACACATCCAGGAGCTCAGAGTTGATTTTGTAGCTTGCACTGGAGCCCTTTGGTGCACTTAGCTCCTGTGAGGGCTGTGGGTGGCACCAGCAGCTGGTGCCTGCCTTTGAGTGGACACTGAGTGACTGAGGCTGAAGGGTATTGAGGCTGTTCTGGCACCTGAAATCTGAACTTTGGCCCCAGAGCTCCTGCAAAGATTCAGGCCGCATGCCAGGCCCTGAGCTGTATTCTGATACCACACTCACGCTAGGAATTGGGTCATTCCATGGCTTTTCCTGGTTATTATATTACAGCTTAGATAACAAGCCTTTTGCAAAGACAGTTCAGCAGCTGCCTGGTGTGGCTCCCTTCCACATGGAGCAGAGCTTTCATGTTGCAGTGTGCATCATTGCTGGATCCATCCTTGGGACCCTGCTCACAGTAAGGCACCTTCCCATGCCAAGACCTGTGTACCTGCAAACAGCAGCCCAAAAAAACCTCAGGATAATCTCCTGGCTCCTAGAGGCTGCTGCTCACCTGCATGCTGCTGGGGTGGGTGGTTGCTTGCAACCTGCTGGAATTCCTGGAGCAGAGTCACAGCTGGTTTCTCCCAATGGCTCCTAGGGAAACCCATTTGCATGTGTATAATAGCGAGGCTGGATAAACAGGGATTGCAGTTTTTCTGCCGCTGCTGCTCTTTCCAAGTGGCTGGTTGTCTCTGAAGCCAGTTTATCAGGCAGTGTTGGAAGGGAGTGGCTGGCCTGGGGAGGAAAGTCGATGAAAATCAGGCTTTTCCTAACCCTGGGCAGATGGAAACATGTGCAGTCTGAGCTTGGCCCCAGACTGTATTAATCAACCCCTTGGAAATGTCAGTGATACGGATGTTTTTGGAGGAACCTGTGGAAAAAGAGAAAAAGGGTCTTTTTGTTTTGTCTGTTCCAGTTTTTGCCCCTCCTCCCTGCCCTAAAAAAAAAATAATAAAAGAGAGTGAAAACTTTTCCCTCAGTTTTTCATTCCCTTGTCATGTCCACCAAAGTTTGCTACCTGGCTCTGAGCCCTCCTCAGCTGAAGACCCCCTCTCATGTCCTGCACAAGCAAAGGACATCCCAACTCCTAAAGAAACCAGCTGCTTTCCACCTCCACCCACCTCAGGGAGGCGGGGTGGGGGTTACCGCAGTGAATGCCCTGTGTGGGCTGAGCTGAGCATCACACCAGTTAATGAGCTTTCTCTTTCCTTCCCCAGATGCCAGAGTCACCTCCATGTCCCCTCTCTTGTGTCTGGAGCCGACACAGTGACCAAGAGTCTCCTGTCCTCCTGCACAGGACTCCGAGGCAACATCCACATCCCTTCCTGACACCACGAGTGGGAGGCACAGCTGGGGCCCCACTGCCAGCATCATGCCAGGGGGTCACTCAGGGCTACCCAGCCCCACCACTGGTCACTGGCCACCGTGCAGGGATGGCAAGGAGCTTAGAGCGCTGCCTTGCCAGGCTGGGCACAGGGATGGCTTGTGGGCTCCTCTGGACCAACAGGGCTGGGGAGGTGGAGGCTGCATCTCTCGCCAAACATGACTGAGTAGCCCTTTTTGTTACTCAGTTGGGGGCGTTAAGAGATTAATACTTCTTTTTTCTAGGGCAGTAAACTTGCTATTGGCAGTGCTTGCTGCTTGGGTGACTTGAAAGTGTTTGTTAAAGGGAACAAGGTGAGAGCACCTGGCTCTCCCCATCCTCTGGTCATTTCCTGGAGGCAATGGCTATTGAAATATTAAAACATAGGAACTTGGGATGGCTGCCAGCAGCACCAGGTACCATGACAAAACAGGGCAGATGCCTTTTGGTTTGTACTTTGGGCCTTTTAAATTTCTCCCCGCCCTTTCCTCGCTGCTGTGATTTGGTCAGAGGCCGGGTAGCTCCCCACACACAGCTGCTGGGAAGAGCACGGGGCTCTGTTAGTGTGCCAAGGCAGCAGCACTGCTGCCGAGATATTCCCGAGATAAAGCCCACTGCATGCTCAGAGCCGGTCTGTGAGCTTCCCTGCACGTGGGTGAGGCTCTCATTAGCAAAGGAGCAGAAAAAGGGGTGCAGTGGGGAACACTCGTGCCTTGGGAAGGAGCACCTTGGCTCCAGCAAGGCCTCAGAAGGAGAGGAAGAGGATTAGGGTAGCATTGCAGGGTGGGCTGGGGAGGGATCCCTCTCCTTCCTGCTGCACCCCACATCCTGGCTTCTCCTTGGAGAGATGTGAGCATATCTGACTGCATGCTACCTGCCAGCGGTTGGGCTGAGGCTGCCCCAGGTTATCCACGCACACTGGCTGCCAACTGTGTTTGGGATTATGCATCTAAGAGCTGTCAGCCCGAGCCATTCCTCACTTTGCTGTGGAGGAGGGCATGTGGATTTCGGCTGTCAGTACAGGGATGCAGCTCCCGACTGGCCTCTCTGGGGCTGGCCATTGCCAAGGACTGGTCCTGCACTGCTCCAGCATCCTGCTTCTCTGCACAGCAGATCTCCAGATTCTCTGGGCTCATCTCTTGCCCCTGGATGAGGCTGGGCTGTAGCCTGGCCAGCTGAATGATGCAATGCCATGAAAAGCCTTGACACAGCTTCAAACAGCAAAGGTCTTTTTGGAGCAGCGGGTGCCCGTCGCTGCCGGGAAGAACACACGTTCTGCACAGCCAGTCTGTGATGCGCTGAATGACGTTTATTTACATCTTCTAGTATTTTTTTTTTTTCCCTTCAGCTGCTTGTGAACTTTAATAAAAATGATGATCTGGGAAACTGTTTGTGTGTTTTTCACAGGAGTCTTCATTCTTAAGTTGGATTTAGGTCTAATAACAGGGCCGAGGACTAATAACAGGGTTGGCGCTCCATGGGGTGGTTCACAAACAGCCTCCAAAGCAACCAGCCCAGCTGTAATTATTATTGCTTCAGTGCTTGGGAAACTGAGGCACAGTGTCAAGTGTCTTGTCCAAGGTTAATGGTAGATCTGGGAATAAAGTCCAGGGCTCCTCATGTCCTGAGGACATCATGTGGCTCTCTCTTCCACAGCTGCTCTCACTCAGCTTGTCCATGCCATGATTTCAGGAGAACTTGCAAGTCTGCAGAGCTAATAACACCTGCCAAATAGGCTGAGGGGCCCAACGCAGACACAGCCGTACTCCTGCAGGGAAAGCCAGTAATTTCTAAGGAAGACAAGAAGAATTCATGCTTCTGTTTTCCTTACTTGCCTTCTCTTGGCTGCTGCAGCTGCCAAGCAAGGAGCCTATTGACAGGAGAGATGGGCTTTCCAGCTGGAGCTCCTGTCCACACTTCTCTTCCATGCGCATCTCTCCCCATCCTGGAGGAGCTCCCAGAGGAGCAGGGAGATCCAGCTCTGCTCTGGGAACACTGGGAGGGTTTTCCCTCCCTACAAGACCAGCAGCTCCAGCTGTGCTCAGGGCTGGGACTGTGGGAGCATCGCTCAGAGCAGTGAATTGGCACCAGGCAAATTTTTATTTGCCTCCTCTTCTTGTAGCAGGGGCTGTTGGGCTTGGGAAGCAAAACTTCTCATACAGGGTCTCAAAGGGATTTGGAGCCTGAATTTCTGAGCTGCAGAGGAGACAGGGAACCTGTCCCCTTGCCTGTAGGAGCTGAGTGGGCAGCAGCATTAGCTGATGTGAGCTGGGTAGATATGAGTGTAAGGCTCTATAGAAAAAGCTCATTAAAGACCCCTTTGGGAAACCAATTCAGGGTAGAAATTACTGTTTGATGAGCAGGAGAGGGGGAAAAGAGGAGGGGGGGATGTGAATGAAATCCCCTATAGTTTTGTTGATTCAGGTTTTATATGGGACTCTGGGACTTTAAATAGCAGCTGGGGAGGCTTTGCAATAGGCTTGCTTTGATACGAGCCATGCAGAGACCTGCTCTTTTGTATTTATTCTGGAGCTTGCCTGAGAGACAATTCAAAAGCAATCAGCAGCTGCTGTGACAGCAGCGACCTGTTGCTATGGAATTAAAAGTAATGAGAAATACAAAGGTTTCTTGGTTAGCAGCAACAGAATAAGAGGGGAGCAGGAGATAGAAGTGGATGTAACAGAAAAAAGCTACAGCCAGAGCAGGGCTGGCATTTAAATGGGAGGTATAGGGGTAGAAATGTAAATGTGATTTGTTTTCCTTTTTTAAAAGAGCTTTTTCACCATCTCAGCAGGTCAGGCTCAGCTTTGTCTGGGAGCAAGCACTTGGGAAAGAGTCCTGTCTGGTGGTGGTACTGGAGTTGTGTGTTCCCAGGCTCCCAGGAAACAAGCCCACACTCTATAGCCAGCCCTCGCTGTGGGGTGTCAGGAGCTCAGACATCTTCCCCATGAAGTGCCAGGATCCCAGCATGGAGATCCCTGGAGGAGCAGGGGAACTCATCCCACACCTCCCTTGTTTTAGCAAGACCCAATCCTACAGGAGAACTGAGGCAGGATACAGCTCCTTTCCATACAGCACTCCTGGCTGGAGTCTGCCCATGAGCTCTCTGCACCTCAGTTCCCCAGCTCAGTAACAGGGTGCTTCTCACTCCAAAATACACTTGGGAGGAGAGGGCAGGGAGATGCTCGGAGGTGGAACCAGGCATGCAGCTGCCACGATCAGACCTCCATCCCCAGGGCCTGAGCATGCTGAATGAACGTCCCTGGATGCAAAAGGCTGATACTCCTATGTCTACTTTAAATGAAACTAATAGTGCCTTATTGGGTTTTAAATACGCATTTTCACAGCCTGACCCCAGCTGCCCTTGAAATAATACTGCTTTGCAGTGAAGCCCTGTAGGGAATTATCATCTGAGCCCACTCCCTTTGTCATGAGAGTCAATTAAAAGCAGAGTAGCTGGTGATTTAATAGCTCTGGTGTCTGAGAGAGCCCCACATCCATCCAGAGGCCGACTGTGGCATTTAAATACATACCTGGAGAAGAGGAGCACATTTTTCCAGCTATCCAACATGTTTTCAAATTCATCCATGTCCATAACTCCTCATGTCCATGGCTTGTCATCTTCTCCTGCACATTAATTAATGGCCCAGCATTGCACATTCTCCTTGCAATATATCTCATGTGTAACTGTTGTCCTGTTTCCCCATGCACCTTTTCCCTTGGGGTAAACCAAACAGGTTTTAATCTCTGAAGACAGTCCAGGCACAGGAAATGCATGGAAATGCTGCTCCGTGAGCAGTGTTTGAATTAAGCTTGCAAGAGCAGGAGAAATCTTTGTCCCAGCTCCCCAAAACCAACTGGAAATTTAATCTGGGCCCAATCCCTCTTGCTCCAGTGCAGAGCAGGAGACTGCTGCCCTCCAGGCACAGGCAGCAGTGCTGGGGGCCCCCAAGGTGGGAGCCAGCAGCAGGGACTCCGGTGGGAATGAATAGCCAAGGCTGAGCTCATTTATTCTTCCTTCCTCACAGTCTCTCTTTTCTTTCCATTTCACCTCCTCCTTATTTAACATCTTTGGCTGTTGTGCAGAACCATCACCCTGTTTTGCAGTGCTGTGACCTAGTTTGCCGCAACGTCCTGACTTCCTCACTGAAATTGCAAGCTCAGAGCCCACCCAATCCTTTCAGTGTTTCTCAGCTGAATAACAGATCCAATTAGGTGGAAAAAGCCTGGCTTTCATGCTGTCAGTGCCTGGACATCTCACTTCCCGCTCCTCAGCACACGCTGCACCACTGAGGGCCGCAGCTCACAGACAGGGGCCCCTCTGTGTTCGTGTGTCCCCTGCCAAATGAAGCTGGGGGAAGGGTTCAAAAAGACTGATCCTGGCTACCCAACCTGTCCTTCCATTCTTCCTGACAGTCTCTGAGGACTACAGAGCCCAGGAATCAAGTAATGTGCGGGTTTTCAGCTCTGTCTCTCTTGGGAAGCTCTCCATTCCCAGCTGAGGCTGGGAAGAACAGTCTGTGACCAGGCCAGGGTGGCACAACTTGTGCTTGTGAAGAAGCTGCTGGCACTTACAGCCAGAATGTGATTTAATGACTGATAGAAAGACCTGGCATCATACCTACCCATAGTCCTGTGGGTTTATCCCAAGCAAACATTTTAATTCTGCCTTTTACTGCTGCCATCACTCTTCTCCACTGCACCAGGGCTCCTTGTCCCTACAGCCCCAGCAGGCAGCCAGTCCCCAGATGCTGGCTCCACTCCATGGTGGGGATAGCTGGTTGCTAAAAGGGATGAGTAGAAACCAGACACAGAGAAAAAAGCCTAAGGGCCACGAGGAAAAGCCCTTTTGGTTTCTCCCTTCCCTGGCTGGGTGGGATGGACAGCCATCCCCTTGCCCTGAGGCCAGCCCAGCAGCCCTGAGGCTCGCTTGGCTCCCTGGCAGGTGCGGGGAGGAGGGTAAACACCCTTCGCTCCATTTCTGGGTCATGTCTGGAGGAATTACACACGCACACACAGACAGGAGCTGCTTCCCAGCAGCCGGCGGAGCTCACGCTGCCCCCCGGGCCTCTGCCCACGCTGCCGCCCCGCCGGCATCACGGCTGCTCCCGGCCTTCCCACAGGCTTCGGCTAATGACTCACCGCTCCTGCCCGGCTCTCATTAGGCTCCTGTCTAATTAGGCTCACTGGAAAGATGTGGCTGGTGAGAAGCAGCCCTTTGGTGAAAGGAAAGGGGAGAGAAAGCATCTGGAGACGCCGGAGGGAGAGACGCCAGGCTGTGCAAAAGAGGTCGGGGGGTTGGGAATTGCCAGCTGAGCTGCACCTCAAGGGTGCAAGGGATGGACCATGAAGGGAGGAGAGCAAAGGGACTGAAAACAAGTCCCCTGTGTAGTGACATATAAAGGAGTTCCAGAGTGCAGGGAGAGTGGGGCTGGGGGAGCTCATCCTGAACCTGCACCCTTGGGCATCCCTGAAACACAGGCAGGAGAGCAGGCTCTGGAGCAAAGCCTGGTTTGCGGTGATCCAAGAGCTGTGAAGGCAGCTTTAGGGCAGAGCCACTGTCTGCCCATCCCTGTGAGAGCTGCAGGTGCTCATATAAGTTGCTAGTGTCAAATATTATTTTCCACTTAATTTTTACATGGTTCAACCTCCTAAAAATCAAGACATTTAACATTCCTGTAGCAAATTAACAAGCCCCAGGTGCCTTCAATGGCAAAGGTAAGTCATTACTTTACCATTCACCTTGTATCTGATCACAAGGCATCTCACTCACTGCACTAATTAGGGTTTTGCCTTTCCTTCTCTTAATAAACTCTCCATGAATGAGTGGCCTGTCTGCAAGCCCCAGCCCAGCTTGCACCTGTGTCCTCCCAGATCTCCATCTTCTCTCCCTGAAGGCAGTGCCAGAACTGAACCCAGCAAGGGCAGGGAAGGGGAAATGCAGAGCATGCAAATGTTTAAGCTATCACTAAACTGTATTTCCAAAGAGCCTTTCCTGTGCCTGTCAATGCTCCTTTTAGAGGTTCATCCCATTCTAAGGATCCTGTATGACCCTTTTTAGGTCAATGTGCCAGTGAGAATCCAGCCACAGAGATATTTTGCTTTGGAGCCAAGGAAAGGCTGGACAAGAAAGCTGGGATGCTCAGAAACCCATCACTCTTTCTTGGGACCATCTAAATTGGTTGATCCCTGTGGTCTGGAGAAACATCCATTTCATTGTCTTAGCTGTGCTGTAATGGCTCAGAGCATGGAAATTGTGAGCATATGAAATTGTGGAAAGCTGGTTAAGGATAGTCAAATTAATATATGGAGGTGTCCTGGAGCAGCAGGGCCCTTTGCTTCCTCCTCTGCCAAAGCCAATTTGTATTGCCTGCCCAGGCTTCCCCCTGGCCAATGGAAACAGGGGGCTTTGGAGTGCATGGTGCAGGACCAGAGAAGCTCAGGGTGCCTGGTTTCCTCTACAACCCAGCCTTTTCCTGGCAGGAGATTGATTCAGAAAGGATTTGATTTTCTCCATGTGGTTTGTCATTGGTAAATGTGCTGTCCCATCTCCCATGACCAATGCCTGTTGTATCAGAGGAGCATCTCCCATTCCCGGCAGCTGTTGTTTTACTGCAGCAATGCAAAGGCTGGGGGTGCCCCAAGGGGTGCATTTGTCAGGCATCCAGGTTGCAGAGCCAAGAGGGGCCACAGGAAAACGTGCTTTTCAAAAGCCATACCCAGGAGCCGACAGTTTGGGCGAAGGCTTTTATTCAACTTCAGTAAATAGGTGAGCTGGGACGCCTGGGAATGCAAATAAAACCAGGACTACTCAGCAGCCGTCAAGATAAATGAACTCTTTCATCTCCTGTCTCGCACCCAGGGGTTGCCTGTCTTGGAGCAAGTGCTGCGTGACAGGGTGTAGGTTCAGGTACATTGCCATCACTCAGGCTTTCAGGACAGCATGCGCAACACAACTGAGAGGAGGGGAAAAACGCCAGGCAGTGAGGGCACTGCTGCCTAAGGGGGGCTGGCATTCCCTGACACTTGCTGAGGAACAACACAACACCCCAAGCAGCTGACAGCCCAAAGCTTTGATCAGTACTTGATTCTTGGGGCTGTCTTGTGCCAGGCCAGGAGGTGGACTCAATGCTCTTTGTGGGTCCCCTCCAACTCAGGATATTCTGATTCTATGAATACATATCTGAATCTTCTCAAGCAATCCTTTCTCCTTCTCAGTCGTACCTCTGAAGGCAAGTGGACCAACAAATGGAAATGAAGCAATTCCTCTGCCTCAAAATCAATATACAGGGGGTTCACCTGGGGTGCAGGTCTTCTGCTTTTCCTGCCTGGGGAGAGGATGCTGGAGTCCTGTGCAGGACTGGCAGTACAGGGCCAGCAGTGATCACTGCTATGATCCAGCAGAAAATAGCTGTGGGGAAACCCCAGCCGTGTGTTCCTCCGTGACTTCTCATCGTCATGGCTCTGTACTTCTGGCACCCTCTCCTGCCTGGACTGATGCCTGCAGGCACTGAGAACACCATGTACCTTATCATGGAATCACAGAATAGTTTGGGTTGGAAGGGAAAAAGATCCTTTTCCCATCATCCCTGCCACAGGCAAGGAATTTTCCACAAGACCAGGTTGCTCATAGCCCCTTCCAAGCCTGGTCTTGAACACTTCCAGGGATGGGGCATCCACAGCTTCTCTGGGCAGCCTGTGCCAGTGCCTCACCGGCCTCATAGGGAAGACTTTTCTTCCTTACATTGCCTCCCCAGGGGAGACCTGGATGCTAGGTACAACATTTCTGACGGGTCTCTTCTTGCAGGAGATACGGGAACAGCTAAGCCACACTGCACCGTGGACCCTGTCCTGTGATGAGCTGTAGCATCTCTGGTTCTCTAAGCCAAAAGGACCAAAAATCTCTGTGTCTAGGACTTGTCAAAGACACAGACCTGAGTTAGGGGCTTACAGGAACTCTGTGCCATCAGCCAGAACATGCAGCCCCCACACTCCCATTATTCTCATCACGGGGCTGAAGAGGCAGAGAGAACAGCTGTGGTACTTCCCCTTTTTGTACAAGGATGAAAAGCCCTCTGTGTGTGAGGGGAGAAAAACCCAAAGAATAATCACATGGCCATCTGTCCTTCAGTAAAACGCAAATCTTGTAAGAGGAGGAAAATAAGTTAAAGAGTCCAGTGGGTTCAAACTGGAATGGAGTTGATAAAGGCAATGCAAACATTTGATTCAAGGTTGGGGTTAGGGCTCTTCATTCAGCCTTGGTGCAAAAAAGTAATCAGCAAAAATACCAAAGGTGTGGGAATAAATCAGGCAGAAAACTCAAACTTAAAATCAAATTTATTTAGAGGAAGAATGACTTTACAAGAGGTTGATACTGATAACTAAAAAGGAAGATAAATAAAAGCTTGTTACAAAACCTAATGGTTTCTGGCAAGTTACAGAAAAACTGAAGAATTTTACAGTCAATAACCTGCTCACTTTTTACATAATTACAAATTAACATACAGCAATTAGGTTTTACCCTCTTCTTTAAAAATCTTTTTTTCCCAACTCTTTTCTTTATGGGTTCAACATGAAAATGGAAAGTTTTTTTTCTTCTTCTTCTTCTTTTTTTTTTTTTTTTTTTTTTTTCAGTAAGAAACAAACCAAAAGCAGAGGTATATCAGGTTATTATAATACACCTCAATGTTCTGGGAATTACTCAAGTGCATTCCATATTAGTACAAAATAAACACCAGGCTAAACTTTAACCATAGGCGAACTGAACCGGACATAGATTTTTCTTTTTTTTGAGTCAGTGTTTAATATTGATAAAGAAAATAGTAGGATTACTTTAGAGTATGGAAAGGATGGATACCTATAGACACCTTAGATACATACAAAGCTCATAGCTGTATGCAAAGCAGTGAATGTTATCCTGTTCCCCCCTCCCCCCAAGCAATGGAAGCTGAATTACATTTGGGCAAAGCATCAGTGTCAGTGAAATGCATGTGGAAGGAAAGGGCACAGAGCCCTGGAAAGGCAGGTGGGAAGGGAGCTGGCATTACACTTCTCACAACTGAAGAGCACAAGGTGTAGGAGATTGGGCCAGTTCAGCTCGCCTATATTTAAAAATTAGCTGTATCACCAATGAAGAATCACAGATTGCTGCCCCTTCTAACAAATGAAGCAAGAGTTATGAGCAGCAGGGGAGTTTTTTTATTCTAAATGGTGCCCTAAATTATGATAAATTCCCAAACCTGACCAGCAGGCAGAATAATTTCCAGAGTTCTGGTTAACCAGGAATGTTTTGTGGGATTTTAGCAGATACTCTCCTGTGTCCCCTGCCCAGTCTTCCCTTGCTCCATGCCACAGATATCCTAGACAGCTTCCCTGGGATTTGGCACCTGAAGAACCTCTTCTGACTAGGTGGCATGTGAAAGGACTGGAATTGGGTGTTTCAGCAACAGCTGTGAGATATCCTAGTGACTCACAGAAGGTGCAAAGGTGATTAGACTCTCTGGATGCAAATCCACACAAGCTGATGGAATTACTGTGCTGCCCAGCACTGTCACACCTCCAGAGGGAAGAGTCTACCCTCGGTGGGGATGATAGCTCCTGTCCTGGGAAGGATACCTGGGAGGTGTCCCAGTGGCCTGGACAGTAAATACCTTGGTGCATGGAAAGGGCCTCACTTATTTGGATGCATCCCCTAACATCTCCTACACTCTGAGTTTCTCCAAGGAAAAGGAGATGGAGGGAAAACCACTGGCAGGGCTTCCCTACCTGCTGTGAGGAAGGTGATGGTGAAGCTGACATGGACTCTCCTGAGGGATGTACCTGAGCCAAGAGAAGCCAGCTCTCTTGTCCTGCCACCTAACCTATCTGCAGTGGGACTGTATTCAGAGTCACACCCACTTCGGTCTAAAAATAATACAAAAAAGCTTGGCCCTTTCTCCTCTCTTGGGGAAAAGCCAAACCAAACCAAGAACATGCCTACTTGAAGCTCTGATTTTGCTGGGGATACAGAGGGGGAAGCAATGGCAAAATTGATTGTCTCCAAATAACCATAGTTAGAATGGGCAAGACCAGTTCCATTTAAAGTGCTTTATGGCATCAAACTGACATCAAGTTATGTGTTGAGATGATCACTTTATTTAAAAGAATCAAAGACCAAGCCCACACAACCTCATCGAGTCTCCCACCCTTTGCTACAGCTACTCTCTGCTGCTGGGTATTCTGGCACCCCCAGCTAATACTGGCCACTTCTGTACTAGTCTGAGCCCACACTCTCACTTTCCCTGGACATTGAAACCCCTCCTGTTGGGCAGTGGCAAAGACCAGGCCAAGAAAAGCCCAAGAAAATCAAATCTGATTTCTGCCTTCCATGAAACACCAGCACAAACAACTCCAAGAGCCTTCACGGGATCCTCTTCTCCTCCAACAACATGGGCTTCAAAGAGATGTTTTTGAACCTACTCTGAGTCCCAGGAACTCAATGCAAAACAGGGTGGTTTGGGTGCTCCAAATGGTATCTAGAGACTGGCTCTGGGAACCAGCAACAGGCTAGGCTGAAGAAATAACATGCTTTCAACAACTGCAGGATGGATTCCAGGCATGGAACTGGAGCAAATGCAATTTTAAGACCAGGAAGAGGAAAGGTTTTGGTGCTGCCAAGCTGGGACCATACTCTAGCAGACAATGCTAGACAACCTTCAGAGATCAGAGCTGGAATCTGACTCTAGGAACCCATGCCAAGCCTTTCCAAAGAAAACCCGAGATGGGAAAAATAAAAAGCTAAAGAGATAAAAACAAGCCCTTACCTTCCTAAAGGTGAAAGAAGGAGGAAGCAGTGTGGGAGGAAAGGCTTCATTCCAAAAAAGTGAATCATACAGTAACAGACATCCTCCAGGGACAAAGGTCTGTCCACCAGAATTTAAGACACAAAGAGCTTTGATACACAGGATTTCTGGTCAGTGTATTTCTGACTCACACCTGTGGTTTCTGTCAAGGAACCACAGGGACTTTGGGAGATCATGTAGTCAATAGTATTTGCACTTCAGGCACTGAATGCTCTTTGTGATTTGCACAGATCAGGAGAGATGGTGAAGCCAAGCAGACTCAACCCTGCTGCCCTGGGTCACTCATCTGCCTTTTGGTGCCCTTCTCAGAGACATGGGACATTGCTGTGTTGTGAATATAGCATGTGCTGGGACTGGAGAAAAGACAGTGGGATAAACTGAAAAGCTAATAGTGGCAAAGGCTGTTCCAGACTGAGGCAAACTCAGACATACCAGTACCCTGATCTCTGTTCACACAACAGTAAATGAGCCACGCATTGCTTTGGTTTCCAAAAATTTCAGCTCGGCAAAAGTTAATTTCTCAAGTTGGTGGTTTTCTTATGAAAAAGGTAACACCACAATACCAGCATATGCCTCCTTCAGCTCCCCTAGGGTCCATGAGAGTAACTGGACCCTCACATCACTGCAAGGCACTCCACGCTTTGCTTTTTCCCTTACCTCCAAAAGGAACAAGAAAACGTAATCAAAATGTTTAAACAAGGAAACTAATTGACAGGAGGAGCCTTGTCTGAAGTCACTGTGTCTTTTTTCCAGACTTTTTTTGGCTGAAGATGCTCTGCCTTGAAAAAAGCTCTCAGCTGAAATTGTGTGACTCTGGGAATGGAGTAAGCTGCAAAGCAGCACTGCCCAACCACGTGGTTTGTAGGAAATAGGGAGATGAGAACATTTGGTTTACCAATCTTTTGGTAAGAAAACAAAACAAATAAACAAACCAAAAAAATTAAGGGGGGGGGGGAAGAGAAAAAAACCCTCCAACTATTCCCCAAACAAAAGCAAAAGTAAAAAGAAATAAAAAAATAAAACCAAGTAAACTTTTTTAAAAAAACTCTTTCAGATAAAATGAAAGATAAATACTTTTGCAAGCCCTGCTTGCAATTAAGAAAAAGCACCAAATAATGTTAAAAAAAAACAAAAAACAAATAAAAATAAATCTCAACCCTTTTTCCTTTATTTTTTTCTCTTTTTCTTTTGAGTTTTAATAGTGTAGAGAGCTTCCAAAGCAAGCAGGGCTCCTGCACCAAGACAGCCTAGCCCAAGCATCCACCCCACCATCAATGCTGCTGATACTCATCAGCACTAACTCTGAAAACTGCTGCAGGTCACCAGCTCATGACAAGCCTGAGAGCAAACTGAAATCAAACAATAGTACAAGAAGAGAAATTATTTGTATTTCAAAGAAGAAAACTGGTAGGAAAGGAAATGCACCTGACAGCTTCAAACTCTTGAGAAAAATCTTGACCTACTTTGAAGCTGGTAACCATTTACAAATCCACTTGGGTAATTCTCCTGGCAGGGTTTGGAATAAAGGTGATTTTTGAGAAAAGTGTGTCTCCTTGCATTTCTCCTCCCCTGTTGAACACATCCCTGTATTCCACGACTCTACAGACACCCCACAGCTGGCACAGCAAGAGCTGCCCTTGGACCCTCCTGTTCTGAAGGGACACTCCACCCCAGAGGCCATGGGGACATGCCACGCTGGACTCCAGACCTGTCCCACAGAGGGTTTGTCCATCACAACCTTTTTCTCCCCAAAAATGGTTCCTAAGAGCCAAGTATTGCACAGCCACAGGGATAGGAGCCATGTCCTCGGAGCCTGCCCCGCCGCCCTGCCGTGTCTCACTGACCTGCTCAGACACTGCTGCTCTCACTCTGCCTCAGAAACGAGCAGGACAAGTGAGAAAATCCAGAGAAACAGAAGCCCAACAGTAGCACAAAAAGCAGGCTAAGAAAAACACAAAGAACAGAACAAAGATCCCTAAAAGCAGATTTTCAGCCACCCTCCACTCAGTCATTAGGCTTGTACGGAGATGTCAAATGCAACTGGAGAGCTCTACTCCAGTGAAAACATAATCTTTACTTCAGGGATGGGAGGGAATGAGCTGGAGCTTAATGAGATTGTGTAAAAAAAATGTTGCTTACTGTTGTTTCCATTTGAACAGTCTGTTCTGGCTCCCTGGGATTGCCTTACCAGCCCACCAAAATTCTCTTTTCTGTGCCATTTTAAATACACCAAATAATGTTCTGCTTGACTCTGGAAACAGTTTGACATTTGATTCCTCTGCCTCACAGAAATTGTTCAATATGATTTTAAATTTTTTATCCTCTGAGTTGTTGCTTCTGAATGTTTCCTGGTGTAAGGTACCCTTCTGAAACCAAACAGCCCCTATCCCATGAGCACAAAAAGGGTGTGCAGGTCACTGTGTTACAGCCAGAGCAGTAAGGGCAAGATATTTAATATCTACTCCTTCCCTGAAAGTGGTCAGGTCAGGTATCATCTATCCCCACGAGTGGACCTTGGCTGTAAGGACTGTAAGCATATCCCAATGGATACATAGATACATACATGTATATATACAGTATATCTATATATGCCAGTGTGTACGCACCACTTGTAGAGTCCTAATCTTTTGCTAAATGCTTGGTTTTGGTTCTTTTCCCCAGAAAAGGGGAATTTGAAGGCACAGACCCCTTAAGGCTATGTTCTCTCATCCTTTAGCACTAAGAAGAAACAGACAACATCTATCCCAATCCGTTTGATGCCAGGTTTGCACAGGGAGAAGGTCCTGTGTGCCATGCAGGCACAGCCTCTGCAGGGAGAATTCACCTAAAACCACAGGAGAGAGGCCCTTATCCACCACTTAGCAGAGTTCAGAACATGTTTTATTTAAAACCTCCAGATGCTTGTCCAGCGCAGGCACCAGCCACGGGCTGTGTCACAGGCAGGGAGATGTCCATGGTGCCAATGCCACGAGTGACCACTGCAACAGTCTGTGCTCAGCAGAAGATCTCCTCACCCTCTGGAGGTGCTTCTGATGAGTGAGAATCTGTAGCACCAAAAAACATCATGTGGGAATCACTATGGGAACACAGGGACACAGCAGGCAGGGCGGGGCTGTGACAGAAAACCCGCTGTCTGCCAAATGCACCGGGCCCTTTAAAAGATGTTCAGTTCCCTGATGAACTACCATGAAATTACACCTTGTAATGGGTGAGATTTCCTGTGCACAAGCTGGAAAACATCAGTGAGCTAGCATGAATGAAACTGATCATCTGAGGCCATGTGATCAAATTTCATGTGGGTCAGAGGTTTGAGCTGCAGCTCTGAGTCCTAAGGGGATGCACAACTACCAGACAAAAAAAAAAACCCCTGTATGTTTTTGTTTCAGATCAAGAGACAAAATAGACCAGCTTGAGGGGAAGTGAGAGGCCACCAGAAGGCTTGTGGGTATCACTTCCAAACTGCCACAGAGCTAAAGCAGATATCAATGCCTCAGGAGCTGCAACAGCCAGGAGCATCCCAGCAGCAGCTCCTTCTGAAAGCACTGAAGCTTTCAGCTTTCACTGAAGCAGAACATTTTCCTCCTTGAAGCAGAGAATCCAGCCCATGGACGCTGCTCAGGATGGGATGGGAAGGGAAGAAACAATGAGAAGAATGTGTGTCCCTCTGACAACCCTGGGGGCTGCAGAACAGGCAGAAAAGCCCACGCAAGACCACGTCAAGCTGGGAAGTCCTCTCAGCACAGCTGCCCTTCCCCATCCCTGTATCACCATCCTCATTTAAAGCCAGATTTTGTGGCTTCCACAAGTTTGCTGACTGAAGGAAAACAGCCAGCTTACCAACCCTGAAAAAACACCTGTGCGCTCCCCTGACACTCACCAGACTGTTGGGAGCGATGTCCCCTGCCCTTTTTCTTCTTTTCCTTCTTCTCCTTTGGTTTGGCTAAACTGAAGAGGCGAGTAGGCATCTGTGTCTGTTCCTCAGCTGCCTTGTTAGTCTGGTTTGTTGTGCTAAGCAAATGGAAAGTGCTTTTCTCTTTGTGTGTCCTTGAAAGACTGTTCCTTTTGGGGGAGACAGACAGTTCTGCATCAAAGTGCCCTTGTTTAGGAAGGGATGGGTTCTTCTGCATGGAGGATTCATCAATGCTGGACTGGGAGGAGACTCTTGCAAGTTTCTCGTGTAGACTTGAAACCTAGAAAGGAAAAGTGTTTCATGAAAGAGGCTAGCAGAGAACATGGATAAAAAAGGCATGTCCCAGACCACTCACAGAGGTTGTTCTTGTGAACATCCAGCCCATTCACCAGGCAAAATGTCGTCCCCATCCAGGCAAAGTAGAGAGAGAAAAGCCCTCTCTGTTCAACATGAAAAAAGAGCCATACAAAGAGTAACACTCCACTATCTTTTGCTCCTACATGTACTCTGCTATGTATCAACAAGCCAAGGGCAAATATTCTCTAAGATCTCAATAGCAAGACTCACCCTGCATCGTTTGCACACACAGATGGTGGCAGGAGGCCAAGGAGCAGTGTGCCTCTCTGGGAAGGGAACACCAGCACACGGCACAGGAGCACCATGTGTCAAAGGAAGCCTTCCCAAGCAAAAGATGAAAGCAAAAGCATTTTTCCTGATTTTTTTTTCCCTAACGGCTGTCTCAGGATGTAATTGAGCTTGCACATTCAAAGGGAAGATCAAAACAAGCCCAACAAAGCTCGACTGAACCCTCTATTAATAGCTCTGCAATGTCAGTCAGATACCTGCCTTGAGAAGGTGTTTCCTTCTCCTAAATCTCTTAGGCCTTGCAGGCATTTTACCTCTCAGCCTCTCCCACAGCATCCATGCCCCTTGTCTACAAGTGCTTGGAGCTGGAACAGCTTCACTGGCTGCTTGGAAAACTTTTGGCTTGATCAAGAGCCAGATGGGAGGGAGCAGGACCTCTGGTGATTAGCTTTTCAGAGCTCACTTCTCAGCTCCACAATTAGGCAGTTTAGGCATCCAAAACCATTCCCATTCTGCAATCCAACGTTTATCTGCTACAGCTCTAAGCAAATTACAGCCAGAGTTAGTGAGTTACAAACAAACAAATGATCAACAGGCTTAAGGATTAAATTCAGTCCATGTTTTGCCAATGGTGCTGGCTATCCTTAGTCAGACTGCTGTACAGCTGTAAAGGAATAAACCTTAGCTTGCTAAAAAATGCCCAGACCAGGATCTGTGTGTGCGTTTTTGTTTGTGGTTGTGAGCACTCAGACACCAGAAGCCTCTTCCAGCAGAGCTTGGGACCTTTGCTCATGCAGCCACAACTGGACTGGAGGTGCTTGGTCTTTTCAGGACAGGAGCAATGCCATCTCTTCGCTGGATATTAAGAATGCTTTTGGAGATGGCTGTCAGCATGTGAATGGCCTTGCCCTGCAGTTACCAGCCTCACCAAGTGTTTTTTCTGACAGCTGGAGGCTCCAGGTTACCCACAACACTTAGGCTGGTTTTGTGAGGGATATCCCCTCTGCCTGACTGCTCTCCAGAGCTCAGCCCTCAGGTGACAGCCTACATCAGGCAGTGTCACCCCCCTGGGACTGCCTGGGACATCTGCCCTGGGAGCCTGCGACCTCCTTCTCTGTCATCCCCCAGCACACAGACAGGGAAGGGGGCAGAGCTCAGGCTGCCCAGCACTGGCCAGGCACCCCCAGTACACCATGAAGCACCAATACTGGCAGTACCCCAGCAGCTCCAGAGGTGCAAGAAGTGCAAGACTGCCCATCATATGCACGGGAAGACCAGTTTTAAATACCAGTCCCCACATGTGTGGGGCTGGGCTGGCACCAGCTGTGTGCCCTGTGAGGGGCATGCAGCTCACCCAGGAGCTGGCTGGGAGCTCCCTGCAGGGCCCAGCTTCCCCAGGAACCTGGCTGGTGGCATCATTTACCTGGTTGTGGTCAGGCTCCTGCCGCATTTGAGCGAATCGCTCCACATCCTGCTTCAGCTGCACCTTCTCCCTCTCCAGCTGCTTCTGCGCCGTGCGGAGCCTCTCCAGGTCGAGCTGGTAAGCCGCCTTCTTCACCTGCAGCTCCTCGCGCTCCCGCTCCAGCTCCTGCCGCAGCCTCTGCACCTGCTCCTCGCGCTGGGCCAGCTCGGCCTCGTGCTCTGCCAGTTCCTTCTCCCGCACCTCCCACTCCTTCTCCCTCCTCCGCTTCTCCTCCTCGTGCTGTGTCTGCTGCTTCTTCAGGTTGGCCAGCTCCTGGCGCTGCTTCTCCAGGCTGCGCTGCTTCTCCTGCTCCAGCAGCGAGGGGGGCCGCAAGGCGCTTCGGCTCACAACCCTCTCGTTCAGAGCCAGCTTCTGGTCCTCGATGTAGGTGTCCTGCTGCAGCACCACGCCCTGGGGAGAGCAGACAGAGATTACTGCAGCATCGTCTCCGTGGGGATAGGCCCATTCCTGAAAACCTCAGGGTGCTGTACTGAACCCCTTCTTCTCCCACCAAACTTGCAGCCCAGCACTGCTGCCTGGTTACCAGAGCACACTGGCAAAGCATCTCCCCCAGCAGCTTCCCAAATTCAGGCCAGTACTGGTTCCCTAGGCAGTAGCTGATTCCCACAGCCTGCAAGCTGGCCGTGGGGTGTCCAGCCATGCAGGGCTGTGACACGAGAAGGGGAGACAAGAGGCAAAGCACAACTGGCAGCTCAAGCAAGCAGTGTGTGGGAGCAGGATGAAGGGCTAAGCCTACCTGCAAAGCGCTGAGCAGCTTATGGAGGCTGGTAATGGTTTGGAGAACCTGCTGCGAGAAAACAGAAGCGTTGCTGTTAGATCTCACTGGGTGCTGGGTACGTGGACAGCACCCTCTCTTGCTCCATGTCCCACCAGTGGGTCTGACAAGCTGCACAGCCATCCCTCTGCACCCTGCTTTTCCTCGCTCTTCCCTTGCAATGACTGCATCAATCTCCAGTATACCAATACATTCCCTGAACACCTCCGAGAAAGTGCCTGGCATCACCTTCCTCCCTTCCCTAGCTGTCATTGCAGCAGGGGAAGGAACATCTGCAGAGGCACCTTCTGGCACAGAGCTCATAGAAAGTCCTGGGTTGTCTCTGCAAATCATTTCCCACAGCATCAGCTTGCTCAAGAACAAGCTGAGTAATTGAGATGAAGCCCAGAAGTTCACTTAAAAATTTCAGGAAAAAAATTTCCAAGGGCGAAAAAAAAAAGGCCATCCTTAAATAGATGTGTACTATTTGTACCCTTCTCCCCCAGGTGACCCATACAAGACCCACTGCCACCAGGCAGAAAAGCTTCACTACAGCAGGCACACAACTGCAGCAGGTGTGTTCTTGGAGGCTTTCTGACAATACAGAAGTGCAAACACCTCATGCATCAATACAGAGCAAGCTACTTTGGAGTGTTGCCCTATCCCTAAATTTAGCCCAGCTAAAAATTTCTCTGAATCTCTCATATCCTACAATTAATTTCAAGAAGAAAAAAGAGCACTTCAGTATTTTCAGCAGTGAAGTGATAGCCAGTATTAAGAGAACTGCTTCTCATTTTGTCATTAATGCTAATTGGGAGTTATGAATGTGTATCAAAGGGAGAATAGAAATCTAATTGCCCCAATTCACTGCACCTGCAACATAAAATTAAACTCTCTCTGTCTGCAGATGCACAATAAATACAGCCCTGTGTGTTCTGGTGGTAATTAACCCTTGCTGCTTATAATCAGTACATATCATCTTGCTGGCAAGCAGATGACAATCAGTGAATTCCCTGTCTAAACATTCAAGGTTAAACAAATAAATGACACGGTGGGTTCAGCTTAATGTATTTAAAAGTCTAGATGTGCTTCAGCAAATTAAATGTGTTTTCTTCTACATTATCACCTATTGAGACAAATTCTCTAGCCACTTAAATGAAGGGAACAGCTGAGCAATGGAATCAATTCTTACCTCGTTATTCCTTTTCAGCATGAACATCAAATTAGCATTTCCACCCTATGACAAGATCACAAATGTATTATAAGGACAATGAAAAATCATAGCAAATGTCTTCTGAAGCTGAACTAATGACACATCCATTAAACATCCCCCTCCACCTTCCATTTTGGGAGAATTCATGCATGTTTTTAGGCCACTTAGAATCATATAGAGTAAGATGTTAATTAGGTATTATTTTGCAGTTATGTGATGGATTGATCCCCAGAAAGAAAAGGTGCAAGGCTGTAGCTGACCTTATAATTTCAGTAAAAACGCAAATTTAAACACATGCTTTGGCTGACCTGCAGACAGATGGTAGCTAAACCTGTGGCACTAAGGAGTATAACTGATTTGCAGTGGCTTTCAAGCCAGTGGTTTTGGATGCATATTTCATGTTTTATTTTATTTTATTTTAAACTTATTAGGATGTACCTAATTATCAAGAAATTTTCAGGCATTTTTCAAGGCTAGAGCTGTCACTCCTGGAATCTGAACTCAGTGGTGGCAGACACACAAACTAAGCTGTACCTTCTTTAAAATGCTGTCTGACTCTGTCCTCCGAAGGTCCTGAGCATCATCGCCTTCATCTTTTGCTCCACCTAAAGGAAGAAGCCAGCATTGACATGGGTTATTCAACATTTTAAGGCAGAGATGAACTTGCTAAAGTCTGAGAAATTTAATACAGGAAACTCACATGTTCCACAAAAGCGGACACAGAGCTCTTGACATTTTAACTAAATGAATTTGAGCCCTAAATATATGGAACACGTCAGCACTATCAGAAAAAGTGGATGTGAATTTAGATTAGGGTTGACTTTGGTTTCAGAGAACGTGCTGATAAATTCAGCACATTGCTATTAACTGGTGCTCTGTCTAGCCCCTGCACTGCTGTCTACTACCACAGAATACTTGCTGAGAAGACATGAGGCAGCATAAGAGCAGATGGAGGATGATAACAGAATCATATCAGGGTATATTATTGCAGGTGTAGTTTCAATGCCTCTCTTGTGCAAGTTAATTTGCATCTGGGTCAGATACTGCTGTGCAACACCCTGCGTAATTCTATGCTAACAATTTATCATTAATGTTAGCTATCAGATACCTGGATCTTCAAAGGGACACTGGGCTTCTCTTTCTAACTTCCCCCTGGATGGCTCATATCAGTGCTCCTGAGAAGGACTGAGCTGACCTATGGGGACAGGAGGGCTCTGACTGTCCCCCTGTGCTGCCCTTCTGCTGAAAAGGAGTCACACAGACATCCTCTAGCTCTTGCCAAAGCTCTTGTATTCCTGTTGCCAGCTGAGATGCAGCCAATGGGGAAAACCCACACCTTCCTTCTGCCACTCTTAGAGACAAATAACTTTTCATAGACCTGAATCTGCAGCAGCATGATGGACATCACACCTGATGTAAAGGCCCTCTCCTCCCCCCACCCCCAAGGCTGGCTCTGCTATTAAAGGCTGACCCTCAAGTCCTCCTAACAGACCTGCTCTCCTGCGCCACGTCCTGGGACCTTCCACCTCTCTGCAGGAGGAAACTCCTCCCTTCTGCTTTGCTGGAGGGGAGAACGAAGGGGAGTCAGGTTATAAACCTTGCCCAAGGTTTCACAGGTTGTGAACAGAAGAGCTGGAGAGAATGCCAGGTTTCATACCTCCTGGGCAAAACAAATAGGCCCTGCATTCTTTCCCCAAAATCTCCCAAGACACTACAACTACTGAATTAGAATCAGAGATTATTTCTACAGAAAACTTAGATCTGGGTAACAGCCTGAGATTGTCCCATTCATCACTGCAACAGAGAGAGGCACGACCCTCAACAAACCCCTCCAGTGTGAGTATATTTGTCATCATGATGACAAGGCCTTTCTCCAGCAGAGCTGGGAAAGCCTCTACATAGTTCTCATGTCTGACTGTCTGGAGCTAACACTGCTCCTTTAATGCAGGAGGTCAGACGAGGTCCAACGATCCCAGTGCTGAGACAGACACTAGCACAGCAAAACTGGTTGTATTGGGAGTGTGAGTGTGACCACAGAGAAAGGAATTTGAGGACAGGGAAGTTTCTGATGACTAGAGCAAAGAAAGAGGGCATGGGAAGCAGCCAACTATGCAGCTGAAATAAGTAGTCACGCATTTCTTTGGGAGAGACTTAATTGGAGGAATAATACATGCAGATGTAGGTGGAACATAAATGCATAGAGAGCAGAGACAGGGAAGAAGGTGTTTGATTCAGCAATATCCACATCCATTTGTAAATGCAACAGCATCAGGCTCCTGCTGGGAAGAGAAGCAAAGAACAAAGAACAGACCTGTAGATATTACAATAATAACGTGAAGAAACTAATTTATTGAGAAGCCAAATGCTTTCATGTGGCACATAAGTAAAATAGAAAGTATTACTTAGAGAGAGCACAGAGAGGAGTGAAGAGTTCAGATGTTTAACCCTCATATAGCCACAGGTTCTCAGCTACCATCAATCCACCTGCACATAGGCTTTTTTCCTAATCTCTGATTTAATCTATCAGCTATTGTTGGAGAGGAGTTGTGAAACCCAAACCACCAGCTGAAGTCCTTCTGAAGCAAGAGGATATGATGATGTGTATTATTAAGAAATTCTGATGTGCACAGACGGAACTACTCACCCTTGGAGGCGTTCATCTGATGACTGTCAAATCCTCCAAAAGTTTCTGCCCTTCTAGGGAGTGAGATGGGGCCAACTCCTCCCTCCTGATCCATGGCAGTGCTGCTGACCTGCTGTCCGAGGGCAGTGCCCAGGCTCCTGTTCACCAGGTCTTGCAGCAGTTCAACTGAGAAAAAGCAGCAATGTCTTTGTTGAAGCCCCTCTCAGGTTTCTGAGCTATTTTCATCCCTGTCTGAGCTCAGGTCAGAAATTATTTGGTGCATAAAGAATGTAGGTTTCTGTGACAATGATACGAACAGTACACATTGTCCCTGCAAAAACTCAGTCTGACCACTAACTCCAATTCTTGGAGTTCTGCACAAGCTTAAACCTCTCTCTCTTCCTTCAGGCAACCTCAATATCCTCTGACAACAACATTTAATAATATAAGCCTCTACTAAGATCATACTGGAAAGTAGCCTGAGTTTCCACCTACCCTTGCCTTTGTCAACAGAACTGCTTGTCCCTTGCAGGCACCACAAGCACCTGCTGGCACCCAAGCCCCACCCTCACATCTTGCTGAGACTGAAGAATAGCAAAAGCCTGGATGGTCCAAATTTCAGCCAAGGATAAATCCCATGCTGCTCCTGATCCCAAAGCAGCTTCAATGTATGGTTTTCTTTGTGCTGACTTTCTTGCCCTCTTTCAGCATCCTCCAACATCTGGTTCCTTTCCTGATCCTCATGACCTGTCCCTGAGACAATACCATGAGGAGCAGTTTCTCCTTATCTTGTTATTCTGACAAAGAGAATATGTCCCCTGCCAAATTGGTGCTTGAGAACTGATGCCTTCACTGAAGGTGACCAATTATAGTTGGTTACTATAATTTACATGTTACATGACTGGCTCACCTTCATTTATTGCAGTTTTCATGATTGCCTCTCCTTTTGGAGCCTCTTCTGTGTTGGCTCTGAAGAGCAGCCTGGAGTCTGGCATCTCCTCCTGCACAGAACTGTCTGCCATGTCCTGGAAGATCTTCGTCTTCTCCTCCAGCAAGAGCAGGATCTGTTTATCCCTCTGCTGAAGTTGTTCTGTGGGGGCGAACAGAAAACAGGGATGAAGACAGAAAATAAAAGCTTTGGCAAGGAAATCTGAGCTATTCCTGGGATAATGGCCCCATCTAGTGGAGCAAGACAATATGTGCTGGGTTTGGCAGCAAGACAGTGCCCTGGGCAATCTGGCACAGCAGGCTCGGAAAATAAATAATGCAAGGAAGGCAAGCTGCAAACCAGGACTGCAGTTATTTGCTGAATGCAAGATTGAAAAAAGTCATAGTTCGACCACAAAACCCAACCCAAAAACTCCCATACATTTTTCCACAATGGCTCCCCAGCTCTTTTCCAGGCAGATTTTACCTTTCAGTCCTCTCAATTTCGCATCGGACAATTTCTTTTCAAACTCAGACTCACAAGGGACTCCTTCATCTTCATCTCTATCCCTTGAGAGGAGACATGGCTCAATTACTATAGGAACACACCCAGTGCACCCCCTGCCTCACAAGAACAGCTGAGTGTCTTACATGGTGTGCATTGTGTCCTGAATGATCTGTATCCAGCCGTTGCGCTCTTCTTTGGAGCTGGCATGGACTTCCACCATTTCAGGAACCTGTCCACCTATGCTGATCAGGAACAAACCCTTCTCTTCATGAGCCACTTCTCGTACAATCAACTTCTTCAGAGAGATCACAGTGGATTTCTGGTCCTTCAGATGGAAAGAAATGGGTGAGGAGGGTGACCAGAGCTAGCTCTCACATTCAAACTAGCATTGAAAATGTCCCAATAAATCAGAGTGCTACATCTCTCAGGTTTGTAAACATTTTCTGAACATACTGGCTAATTAAAAAAAAAATAATTTCAGTGGGGTCAAACAAAAGGGATGGGTTTGCTTTCCTCCAACAGTTCTGTAGGAAAAGCAATTTTACCTCACTCCATTTCAAAAAAGAATTAATTTAAAATCGACTGTGGTTTTGTAAGCTGCACCATATTTTGCTCTGATCTCATTTCCTCTTGACCACACTCTCCCTGTCAAAAATACCACAGCTCCTTACACTTGGTGCAGCTTGCTAGCCTGCTTCACACACAGTATCTTCACCACCTCTCTCCAGGACAGAGTTGTTTTCAAATCCCACAAAACCTCTGCTGTTCTCAGAAGCTCACAGCTGACTGCTGTGTGAGGACTCATGTGTGAGATGATGTTCACCGTGTACTATGGTCTCTGTGTCATCACCTGCTGGGTTACAAAGTCCCCAGGCTGCTGTGTCACCTGCACGTGAGCCAGCCCCTTTGTGCACTGTACCACATGCTACAAGTGGGGTGATCTGGTTCACCAGCAGGACTTGTACGCAAATCAGCTTCCCCTGTGTGGGGCACTGAGCCCGTGCAGAGGGTTGCTGGAACTGGAATAACAAATTATCAGCTTTCAAAATGCTCAAAGAGTGGAAAGGTCACAAGGTTTAGCCAGTCTAGACCATGCCTGGACAGCAGACTCCATTAGGCACCAGGTTTTCTTTAGCAGGTCAATGTGCCTGGCCCTTTTCAGAGGGATCTACCCTCAAACCTAATCTTTTTGCTCCTGCACATTACAAATCTATGCCTCTGACATTTATTTTCAAGCTGTTCTGTTTAATTTACTGCCCTGGCATTTCACCTCACTGCCCCCCACAGCAGCTCACAATGTATTTGGACATTTCCTTCTGCTGAGGTTCATTTTTATAATGTTTGCATTATCCCCTTGCCCCCTCCCAGCCCAGCCACTGCTCCAGTGTGCACAAACTGCAAAGCACAAGTGTTTTGAGTGGCAGGCAGGTTTTCAAGGCCAATTATCAGCTGTGCCAAGGCACTGCAGGAAGGGGAGGTGGGGCATGAAGACATGTTTTCCCATCAAAAAGAATTGAGTCTGCTCAGCAAACAAAATATTCTGAGCAAGAAAATTAAGTTGTTTAGCAAGCAATTGCTGGCTTTGCTGCACAACACAGCATCACTGGTCTCTCACATAGAAAAATAAGAAGGAAAAAAGGTTGAAGCCTTACCAGTGAGGCAAAGACATACTTCTGGTCCTTCTCCTGAAGGAACACGAGCATGTCGGAGAGGAGAACAGCCTGGACTTCTGCAGAAGAAGAAACACAGCAGTGAAGTATAACCATACAAACCATCCCAGAACAGATTTCTTGTAGTAACACCAGTACTGGGGAGCAGCAAGGCTGGTTTTGCAAATCCTGGAAGCAAGATCAGTCGTCAGGAGGAGCAAAGGCAGTTCCTGGAGATGCCAGATCAGGTTAGCTCTGAACCAGCTTTGCATTAAGCAGGACACATCAGCACCTGGGCATCCTGCAGGATTTGCTCTCACCCACTGGAGCAGGGGTGCTCCTCTCCAGCCACATGCTCACTACCAGTTAAGACATGGGCGTAACAGTGAAAGCCAGAGACATTTATTCAATAGAAGCTCTGTTTTCTCAAATAATCAATATTTCAGCCCTCAAGCAAAATATCTGCACAGGAAGTTTTGGGTTTTATGGTTCTCTTGATGAGTGGTTTGCAGGGTGTAAATTATCGTGCAATAACAACATTTGTCAGCTGCAGTTTCTTTCACAGGAAATACTGGTTTCAGGAGCCACCAGTAATTCTGCTCTCAGACAAACACAACTCTGAGGAGAGCCTGAGTGAGACACAGGACCTGGCCTTCCTTCACGGGAGAAGGAAACATAACCTCAAGCCAACAGAGGATTTTAAATCAGTCTTTCTCCCAGAGTACACACAGAGCCTTCCAAGTCTCCTAATAACATATCATAAAGCTGCACAGCAACTACCAAGTGTAATGCCCCACCCAGACCCCTCGGTACAAAGAGGTTTTGTGTAATGTACTTGGGAAATCTTGTGACAGAAAGGAAACAAACCAAAAACTTAAATCATCCCATGGGTAAATCCTTCCTGTTTTGGGAAGACAGAATCCATTCCAGCTAAAAGAACCACTAAACTTCAAGCAAAGCTGCAAAATGAAATCCAGGCTCTGGGAGGTTTGCAGAAGGTGGCATTTGACTGCCTTTTTCTCTGTTCCATGACTTTGCAAGAGGGGAAATACTGAAACTGTTTAAACAAAAGTTCTTCCTATAGTTTTCAGTGCTCCACTTCAAATACCACAAAAAAAACCCTGAATATATGAATGATCTACTCTCTCCCTGGGTCTACAGCATGCCTGCAGCATCTACTTTCCCTGGCAGTTTGCACTACAGATATGTTTGTTCATTTCAATGACTAAGAAATGCAAATGGAGCCTGTGCTTATCACAATTTCACAACAGCAGCAGAACTTGCTTCATCCACCATCTAAAGGCAGTAGTAGTCTCGGGTGTCTAGAAATCATCTGTAAACTTCCTGCTTCCAAAACCTCAAAATAAATCATCCCCCATACAGAATTCCATGTTATCACCACCTCCCTGCACAGCACGGCATCAGGCTCCCAGGCCCCATTCATGCCCACAGACCGTAATTTAATCAGCTAATGCTGCAGGGAGGAAGGGAAGCCCAGCCTTCCTGCCAAGCCTGAGGCACAGCCCTGTCTGCTCTTACTGCTACCGTGGTCCCAGCTGAAAGATTCCTTGGGAGATTTACTGTTCAAATTCAGTGGAGAACTTCAGTGCAGAGCACCTGAAAAAAACTACTTCCACCTGATAACAAACAAAAAGCAACTCAAGAAAACACTGACCCAACAAGAGGCAGCTGCAGGGACACCAGAGCCTCTCCTGAACAGTTCGTGTCAACAGCCCAAGAGGTTCAAGAGCAACAAATGCCTGGGACATCTCCCTGGATCCCGGTGCAACTGCTGCAGACCTGCTACAGCCCTTGGAGGGAAGGAAAGGCCCAGGAAATTGAGGCTGGGTTCCAGGTTTAGCCAACACAACTCCTGGAAGTGTGGCACAGACATGGAGATATGACTCCATGCTCTGTGCAACTGCAGCCCAAATCGTGTTCTTGAGGCCCAGAGCATCTCTCAGCAACTCTGCTCCTTGGCTGACACACTGAGGTGTCACTGCCACCCAAGCCCTCAGCAGCCACACAGTCACCAGGAGGAAAAGCAGCTCTCCATCACTCCAGAACCCACACAAGAAACTGGAAATGCAATGGGGAGTGGGGGTACAGCAGGGGAAAGCTGTACAATCTATCAAAGCAGAAGAATAAATCAAAGGTGGAGGCACCAATCTGAGGACTAATCCTACACACAGAGAAGGTGAGCTGCATCCTTCCACAGCAGAAGGCAGGACACCTTACCTTTTAACCGGCCAGCTGAGTTTTTTAGTGAAACAGGCCCATCTCGGATGAGCTTCCGATGCCTCAAGTCCTCTCTTGCAAACATCTGGCCACTCTTCATCCTCATGATGGACTTGCTGTCTGTCCGGTTGTAAATCTCCCCAAGACGCATTTTCTTTTCATAATTGCTGACTTTGCTATTGACTGCAGCAATCACATCTTTAACGAGGTTTAATGACTGAGTCAAGTCTTCATGTTCCACTTCATTTTCTTTAAAAAAGAAACAGAAACATCTTGATTTGACTTTGTGCAGTCTAACTTCCCAGTTTTACTTCCTTCCTTCCTCTTCTTCCAAGTTCCCACATTATAAATTTTTAATGCTTAAATGACACATTCTTCCCCTTTAAAGAGAGTTTCACAAAAACTTTTACATATACTGGCTGGGAAATATTCCAATATACTTTGCATATAAGACAGCAGAGATGAAATGCACAAATTAACTATATATGTTAGCCAATACCAAAAAAACCCAAGCTGGGAGACTTTGGAGTCTAGGCATGTTGCTCCATAATTAGCTACAGACAGACTTCTAACAACTAAATCAAGATACCTAAACAACTAATCCTAAATGGAAGTATGGAATTGAGTTATCTCATTGTAGTGATGTGAGACAACAGTGACTGGATTAGCTGGTAAGAAAATCTGCTTCAGCTGTAAAGGATCCAAACTTCACACTGGACAAACAAATACATGCTTAGAATAGAGGAACTGGTGCCTACCTTTGGTGTACTGCAGTATCCTTTGTAAAAGGACCGGGTACTTTGTGATTCTCTGTGTTACCAACAAGATACATTCAGGAATCCCAAGACGCCTCACCAGGGAGCTGCTCATTTTTTTCTAAGGAACAAAGATAAAAATTTCAGTTCTGCAGCAGAACACTCCCCCAGAGTGCAGAAAGAACATGTTTTTCCCATTGGCTACCTCTGTCCTGCCAGGTCCTACCTTGACAAATGCCTGAAAGCGCTTGTCCTTTGAGTAGAGATCTTTGAAGTAATTGACAGCCTCGTTGTGATGCCCGCAGAATTTGCCGTATGTTTTCTTCATTCGCTCAGCATTCTCCCCAGAGAACTGCAAGGAATGGGACACACAGCTCCAACCTGCACTGAACTCCCGGGCTGACATCCCAGCAGTGGGGCTCTCAGAAGAGCATCCCAGGCTCTCAGAAGAACTTGATGAAATCAAATTAGTCCAAAGCATGCTCAACCATGCACGCAGATCACTAGAGAGTAAAGAGCTGATCTGGGGACTTCACTGAGCTCACACCCACAGCAAAACCTGTGACTACACTCACATGGCTTAAAAGCCAACCACAAAAAAAGTCAAGACAGACAAAAAGAAGACAGAAACTGTGGATAAAGAAAAGTAAAATGACCCACCCCGAGTTAAACACCAGGTCAGTAACGTAGCCAAGAAACACACTGGGCATATTTTGCTGTGAGCTCCTGCCTACACTCCAGTCTTTGGTCAAAGTGTTTTGTGCTTGTCAGTGAATGCTTCTCTTTCCCACAAAATGAACTAAATAAATTTTCAACAGTGGATCTTCCTCTGAAAGAGCAAAAAGTGCTCCAAAAAGCAGAGGCAGAGATTTTTATGTGTGAAGAGTAAAGGTGCCATCAGCTGTGCTTATCTGACAGGCACAACAGGACGGAAGGAAAAGCATCTGGCTTCCAGCTGTGTTTTTAGAACTGCAACCATTTTCCAGCACTTACTTGATTCACTAGGATGTCACCTATCCTCCTGATAACAAAGTTCTTTTCACTTTTGTCTGCCAGTGACTCCTTCTTCCTTTCCAGAATCCGCTGGAAAAACTGACTGTGGATGTGCAGCAAGTTTTCCAGGCACGGAAAGATCTTGTCCACGACTTGCTGGTCGTACTGCAGCTCCTTTAACATGGCTGCACTGTACACATCATTCATGATCTTCAGGGTGCGGACGTGGTGCATTTCTGTCTGCATTAGCTCTGGATAGGATGAGGACAAGAGTTCATGGGTTACAGCACTAGGAAAAGCTGCCATTAGAAAGCTTTTCCATAACTGGGCTTCTCTAAGTGGCTTCAGAAAATTTCATGTCAGGAATTG
Source organism: Rhabdornis inornatus (assembly GCA_013397075.1). Classification (NCBI taxonomy): domain Eukaryota; kingdom Metazoa; phylum Chordata; class Aves; order Passeriformes; family Rhabdornithidae; genus Rhabdornis; species Rhabdornis inornatus. Next base: position 719,065 of record VWZS01005475.1, on the reverse strand, counting down.
TAACATGAGTCAAGAGTTTCATGTGTGAGAGAAACATGGGGTAAGAGGCATCCCACAACAGAGAGCTTTGCTGGGGTCTCATCCTTCAACCCTGGTATCTTCTCCTTCCTAACACCTCACTGACAGCCTCCACATACCCCCTTTTGCCACACAGGATGGCTCCTGAATCCCTCAGGAAAAGACTTCCCAGTTAGCTGCTTGTGCTGGAACCCAGTTTGAAAGTCATCGGCAGACAAACGAGGACAGACAATTTCTGGGGTTTTTTGATGACTTCTGGATATTTGAAATGCAGAAAGAAAGCTTTCACAGAATACATTATGCTTCTAGGAACTTGAAGATGAGAGTCTGGCTTTTGAGGAAACCAAAGCAATGTTCCTATTCATAAGGTTAAAGGTTCCCAAACCCATGCATGTGAGTAGATCAAGGAGCTGTTTACAATGAAAAGTGAAGGTGGAGATGTCTCACCATAAATCACATCTTGCCGTTTGACAACATCTTTGCATTGCTGCTGTAGGAACTTGCTGTCCACTACTTGGCTCCAGGACTCTGCCTCCAGCTGCTTGGAATCTAATTCCAGGTCTCCCATGAGCTGTCCTTCATTCATGTCTGCACCTTCACAAAGCAATGTAAGTGCCATTAAGACGTGGGTAACTTGTCCCATTTGAGATTCCTGTCTAATTTTTTAGGTTTAGGCTTTATCAGTCACACCACGTACATCACACACATTCTCCTTTACTGACACAAATGATCACATACTACATAAAGACTTGATATGAAAAACACCTTTAAAGGTTTTTTCCTAGTTTCCTGTTCACCATTTTTGTATAGACCAAATTCTAGCTCAGCTAATGTATTCCTAATCTGCCATGCAACGACATTGCAGTTAAATAAAAAACCACAACAGAAGAGGAAATGTTTGTCCCTGAGCTAAATTCCAAGTAAGTCAGCTGTAACTGAAACCTTCTAAATGTTTTTCCATAATTCAATGAGCTACAGAAATTACTATTTGGGGCTTTGTTTTAGTTTATCATACTAATACTCTGAGATTGAAATAAATGCACTTTAATTGTCCATTATAAAAGAAGACAGTTGCTGAAAATGGATTTTCTATTTCTGGAAGGCAGCACTGAGACCTTCCTTCTCCTATAAAAGCCATGGAGATCTCTTACCTTCATCAACCAGTGACTCCATGGATTCATTAACCCGGCTGATTTTATGTAAAGAGTCTGTTGACTGCGACAGGAATTTCCAAGTGTGTATTAAGCTGTCATCATTCCCAACTCTGCAGAAAAACAGAACACAGAATATTGTTTATGACAAAAACCCAGCCAAATGTACTTTCAGATAAGCAGAATAAATGCATTTTAAGCATGAATTGAAAAACAAAGCCAGCACTGCATGATTACGTACAGAAATGTGCTTTTATGAGTTGTTTACTAACTAGTCACTGGAGCTCGAGAAGCTGTAAGCACTACAGTTGTGAGTGACGGTGCTTTCCATAAAGAACCACTCCTGAGGTTTTATAGTTTGGATAACTCCATTCCAGTCATGTCCCATCCCCATTGCCCTTGGAGCAAACAGTGCGAAAAAATGCAACACCAAAGGCTATACAAGAGTCCTTATCACTAGCTCTGAGAAACATCAGAAAATGGACTGAAATTAAATTCCCCATGACTAGCCAGGACATCCAAACTGCCCAGAATATGCCAGTCCCTGCGACTGTCTCACATGTAGAACTGCTCAATATACAAGTACAGCAGGAACCATAAATCAGATTTTCTTCTATGTTTTTTTCTAATGAATTATATATAATGTGGTCTAAAAACAGGAAGACTGCAGCTCTGTGCCTTCACCCTCTTGTTATGGACACAAAAGTTAATACTATACCTGTGTGCTTGCACAGTATCCAGACCAAGGCAAGGGAATTTCCTCCTAGGAGCCCAGAGCATCCCTGTAAAGTGGTCTTGAATCTACCAGGCCAACTCACCTGCGCTTCTGAACTCCTGCCATGACTAAACTAACTCAGACAATCAGATCCTGAAGAAGACAACTGATGGCATCATACAGAACATGGCTATTTCTCTGTTTGTGATCCCTTTTGTACCTTTAATGCAAGTCACAGCACACGAACTTATGCGTGTGTGTTATCTGATGCTGCCGACATTAAGAAATCTAAATCTTGCTAAAAATAAGTCAGGTGTGCAGGGAAGAACCTTACCCTGCAATGTTCTGTATGGAGACACTTTTGGAGAGTGCAGTGGGCTGCTGTGATCTCCTGTTGCTGAAGGTGGAGGTGACGGTGCTCTCGTCGGGAGCGAGGATCGCGGAGCGCGGGCGCTCCTTGGGCTGCGAGCCTGCAATGGAAGGGTGGGAGAGCAGTCAGCCCATGCAAACACCTTAACCACTGCTAGCTGGCATGATGATGACCTAAAAGGATCCAGACTCTGAAATTCATTGCCTTTTCTTTCTAGAATCATTCCCAGGGGATGTCACCGGTTAGAACAGCCATAGGAAGGGAAGACCATTGACCCCTGTGCAGAACTCACTGCACTATGCTTGAAATACCCAGGTGAGACCTCCAGAAACACATGTGGGAAACTGAATGTAACTGCTTTGATAATTAATTACATCTCCCAATCCACCCTCCTGCCTTTTTATTTCCCTGGGCCCATATAACTCTTGCTATTTCTGGCCAAACTCTTTGAGATAGGTTTCTCTTATCAGTATGTACCACAGAGAAATGATAATCCTAATTTCATTATACCATCACATATCTTTAACTAATCTGCTTATATTAATTCCAGATTTTTCCTTCTTCAGATGCACTTCTGCTCTCTGGAGCAACACCTCTGAACTTCATGATAAATACTACAGTGATTATAACTGTATTATATAGTGTGGTTCCATACAAGCTATCATTCATCTTATCAAAGCTTATCACTTAAATTTATCAAATCATGGCCCTATAAAACCAACCTGGGCTATTTCACACCTATTCTTCATCCTTGGTCACACTGGGTCACTCTGCAGTACAGTGAGTATCTCAGCAAAGTCAGGAACAGTTTGTCAGTATTCCTCCTACTCAAAATTAAACTTTCTATTTTGCCTACCTTAAAGCCCAAGACTATTTAATTAAAACAAAAATAATTGTGTTTTGAATCCTCTCCATTTAATACTCATAGTTGGTTTCTTTTCTATGTCAGACACCCATGGACATAGGCTGCATCTTCCAGATTTTGTGGCCTTAACAGGTATAGGCATTCCACAAGCTAAACAGACAAGTGATTTTTCTAAATCTGAGATGATTTTACATTTCCTTAAAGCTACACAGACACTGCAGAAGGGGATGAACTCTGTACAACTTCAGTAGGACTCCTGAAGTCTCAAATATTGCTTAGCATACAGAGGATGCTCTCATTCCTGCTTTGTTAAAAGCTTATTTTTCATAATATCAATATCAGTTGTCAGAACAGTTTAGAAGAGCAGACACAGACCACTCCCAAAGCAAAGGGAAAGAAATTGTCTTACTTTTGTTTCTCATGGTTACTGTGGGTAACGAAGAGGTATCGTGTGCCTGCAGCATCCCTCTCTGTGGCTGAAAGAAAAATGAAATTCACTTTAATTTCTTTCTCCCTTCTCCAGAAGGTTGTGCCATATAACTAAAACAAAAAAGCTAATTTTTTTCCTGAAGCCTCTCAGTGTATGTGTATTTTTAAATATATTTTTATTTTCCTGGAATGAAATGGGCAAAATAACAGATGGAGAAATGTGCAGCAAATATGAAAATGTGAAAGTGATGACAATACTGAAGTGAACTGAAATCATAATTGCACAAACATGATTTAGCTTGGAGAAGCAGGTTCCTTGCATTTGGGGTAAGCACAAAATCTGTGTGTTCCTCATATAAACAGTATATTTAGCAGTTTTCATTATGTGAAAGCTTCACCACTGGGGCTGAAGTTCTTCACAACAAACTGGAAACTTTGTGACATGTGGCAGAAAGTGTCATAAATATATATATTCAGTAGAGTAGACGAAATCTCTTACCTTCATTTTGACCTTTGCACAAGAAGCAAAACTCTCCTTACAGCCTTTATGAACAATTGAATTACAGTCTGTCAAAAAACCCCCAAAAACAAAGAATTAAACAAAACCCCACAGAAAATAGGTCAGTTTTTGCTGTTTGTAATCTGAGCTGTTAACTTACACAACTGAGAATTGTAATTTTCAGGCATCATTGTGGTTTACACAGGTAGCTACAAATACTGAGAGAGGCTGCTTTCCAGGATAATTAGCCCTTTGTTAATAACATTTCCTCACAGAATTTAACAGGAAATTCTGTTTAAAAATCAATGCAAGATTGAGTTGCCAGGGGTCTTAAATAAAACAAAAAAAAGGAGAAAAAAACATTATGGCATTATTCCTCTGAAAGTAAGGTGGAAAGCAGAAGTAGAAGACAGAAAGATAAATCAATTGTAGGGCTAATATTTCTCTGAAAAGACAAATACTGTTCTCATCAAGACAAGGACTATGAGATCTAAAAGACAGGAAGAGGGCAGGGAAATTAATTTACACAAACTCAGACATCATGAGTAAGATCTACAGCACAGAACCCAAGTGCTGCAGTACTGCAGGGTTACCAGCAAAGGTAGCAGGAGCAGCATCTGCCAGCGACCATGCTGGAAACTGGACTGAAGTTTTGGTCCAAAAGCACCACGTTCACCAAGGCAAAGACCATCATGCTTAACCACCACGCTTTGCTGCATATATGCCAGAGCAAAAGCTTGGTTTGTTTGGTTTTGGTGTTTTTTTTAATACTTTGAGTCTGCCCATGATCTCTGCCAGCAGATTTCTGGGAATCAAAGTTTTCAAAGATTATTAAAACTGCCTTTTTTTTGTTGTTGTTTTTCCTATAGAATTGAAAATTGGGTTTCAGGCTTTAACTCTTTTGGCAGATGAAAGATCACAGCTCAAGATGAGTTTCACTAGCTTAGGCAAAAATATTTCCACTCATTCATGACAACACTAACACAGATAATGAACTGTATTTTACACGCATGTTACACTGTAAGTGTGAAATTCTGAATTATTTATTGAAGCAGAAAAAAAGGAAAAAATTCTATGTCCAGAATGACAAAATATGCTCACATTTCTAGAATCTCTTACATTTGGAATGACTCAATAAAAGCCAGTAATTCGGAATTTTTGACAGAGATAAGTGTAAGGCCATAGGGTGCTGCTATTCTGACAGTGTCTCACAATTTCCTGTGCAAGAGAAGACAGAACAAAGCAACCTGGAAACTCTTGCAAAACCCACAAGCACTTTAAGTCTTCAGACCAAACAAGAAAGAGGAACAGAACCTGCTCCTCTGGTGCATGAACAGAAGCAGTGAGACAATTCAGAATCCTGAAATTCACACTCAAGCCTTGAAAGCCTGAGGACAGCTCTTCAATGTGCTCCATTTGGCAAAAAATTTGGATTTTTTTATGTTAAAGAAATCTGGTTGCAGGGACTTTATTCCTCCAAATCAACTCTTCAGCAAGCAGGAAGTTCCTCTAACTCCTCTGCGTCACTAGTATTAATAACTAAAACCCCCAAAACCTTATTTGGTGCATCACTGATCATAAAAAAAATATAAAAAGACAAGGCAGAAAGCTACTAAAAATTAGGCTTTTTTTTCTTGCCCATTTGTTTCAGAGCATGCACAATCTTTCAGCATAGAGTAGATGTTTCAGGAAGCTGGGGGCATCACTGAAAAGCTGAGACATTGATTTAAAATATCCAGTGCTTTAAAAGGCATTAAAATTCATCCATAGATGAGACAGAGCAGCAGTGGTAGCACCAGCCTACAACAGCACAGGAATATCAGAGCCTCTGCTGCTGCTTATCCATCATTTCCAAAGCATCTGAGGTTGATTTTAAGATGCAATAGGAGAAAGAACCCCTCATTGATGTGAGCTCTCAGCTTAGGCCTTCACCAAACATTTTTAAATGACATTTTCTGGCCAATGCAGAACATTTACAACAATTTTCCATCATACCTTGAAAACAAAGAAAGAACATCTGTGCTAAAATATATGACATTGTTGGATTATTTTAACTCATTAGCATAGAGAGCGTTAAACTAGGATATATTTGATTTTCTACGTGGCTTCAGAAGCTGCTAAGAAAGTCAAGGGCAAGGCAGAGGATGCATTTGAGAGTTTGTAATTGTTGATGTTTTACATTTCCCATCAGGCTGACACAGAGTATGTCTCAGACAAACAACTCTGCTGAAGTCTCTTCCAGGAAACTCAGAAGTGCCATTTGGGATTCAGCTGGCTGCTCCTTCCCCTGCTCACATCCACCAGCAGCAACAAAGGCTCCAGCCTGGGAGCAGTTCCCGCAGTCACTTTGACTATTGCTAAGCTAGTGGAGTAAAAAACTACTAATAGTGAGGAGAGGAAAGCCTTTTCCACTGAGCTATAGTGGGAAAAAATTGGGTTCTTTCTGCATATTCTATAGCTTTGGGTTGCTGCATGAACCAGACAGGATTCTGGTCTCAACCACACAAATACCTTATCAAGCTACAGGCATGAGAACTGTCTGATAAGAAATGAGAACAAAACCCCCAATCTGTCAGAAACCCTCACTGAGGTTCCCATCCTGCCTGCCCTGTGCTGCACGTCCTCATGCAGACAGGTATTTGTCATTTGACCTGTGATGCAATTTCTTGTTCAAAGGGAGCAGAGGGACAGTATTTCCTTTCTGGTCCATGTGGCTCCCACTGTGGGTTCACCAAAGCTATATTTCAGAGAACTAAAGCCATACACCACAGAGGGGTGGGAGTTTCTTTTCTCCATTGGAAATAGAAGCCGTGATCCAAGCCAGTTGTCCCTGTCCTTTGTCCATCTTATTAAAGCACCTCAGCTCCAAGCCACTACATGCAGCTGACATAACCAAAGTTCTCCTGACTGATAGAGCCCAACAAGGGGTAGAAAACCCCATATCCTGCTGTAATGGCTGAGCTCAGGCTTAGGGAAGAGGTTTCAGGACACTTCCATGCAGCCACGACTCATTTCAGTCCAGTTTCCACAAGGCAACACACTGCTCCATGAATCACCATCTCCAAAGTCTCCCTCCCACCTTACATCCTTCAGCAAAGGGAAAATAAAGTGTAAGGTTTGCACTTTCCATGCCAGATTCAATGAAAAATAAAAGGAAAGGGGGGAACCCCCCTGACTTACTTGCACAGTAGTACGAATCCTTATTGAAAGGCTTCATACAGTGGTAGCAGGTTGCTTGGGCTACAACAGAGGTTGCAGTGAAGAGATGTCCATTTAACAGCTTCTTATCTTTTTCCTTCTCCTTGGAATCTTTGTCCTTCTCTTTAGTCTTCTCTTTATCTTTCTCTTTTTCCTGCCGAGACAGAATGACCAAAAGCCTGGTCACTTGGCAGAGTGTAACTCTTGCCTAGTTACAGATTGCTCAGTGTTTGCCTTTGCTCAGTGAGGATATCGACTGAGGTGCACCTGAACAATGGCCATGTGTCTGCACAGCTCTCCCTTAAAAAGCCCCTGTGGAAGTGGATTTACATACTATTGACTCATACCAGTGCAGATGAGACCGAGTCTGTTCTGAAGGCACCTACTTCCTTCTACCTTTGTTTTATACTTGCTTGGTTTAATGATTTTACCTCTTTTCTTCTTCTGGGCTCTCATCAGCCTCTTCAGCACTTTAAACTTATTGTGTGAAATACAAATACCACATGTAGTTTTTATCAGACTTTCAATACAGTTAATTTTTAAGGCCAAACCATAAGGCTTGTGATTTGCAACTGCATTTCTAATGGAGAACACAAGCTCTTCCTTAGTGCCTCTACAGCCTTACTGCCAAAATATTTCCACCTCTGTTTTCCTTCCAGCTAGCAGCTTTTTCAACAGTTACATGCAACCCCAAGTAACTACACGAAGCTTTTTGGCAAAATGAATCTTTTACAAACTCTCGACCTACAGCACCACAGAAAGGCTGGGGAACAACAGCAACCCCATAAAACACCCTCTCACCTTCCACAAGCCACGACTCAAACCTGTGGGCTACTCAGCTTTGGAAAGATGACAAGCACAGACAGCTTTTTCAACTTTTAGCAGAGTTTTTGCTTCTTTTCTATCTCTACCTTATATAGAAAATACTAAATACTAAAAATTTGAAATATTTTTTCCTGCAGCCTTTCAAGGATGTGGAATTCTTCCAAACAATTTTTAAAGGAAACTCCACAGAAAAAACCCTGAATTTGAATTACAACAACTCCTCATCTTTCCATGTACCAACCCACAAAATGTTTATGATACCAGTCAACTCCAGGTCTGTACTTTTAACTGCAGATTTCCTGGCATCTGAAAGAGAAGCTTAACCAGAAACTGGCAAAGATTTCTGTCAGCTTATCTTTGTATTTTTTTATTTATATGCCACGTGCCCTTTGCCTAATATTGTCCCAGCCTGAATATCAGGGAGCTGCAGAGCTGCCCATGTGAGCAACTGCCATGAAGTGGCTTAAAGAGGGCTGGAGCTCTGCAGCCACTGCAGAGAAACTGTTGAGCCCTGGAAGACATCCTCACATAATGAGGAACTCAGCCTAAGGACTCCAACATATCCCAGGCAAAATGCCAGCGCCAGAGTCTCTCCTGCAAAGTGTCATAAACAGAAAGTCTATTTACTGGCCCCAAACACTGCTTTGTTCTGCAAATAAGCAAAACTAGGACTATTACCATATGGAATAATCCTGTCTGAAGCAGAAAACCTGCCAGAAAGAGTCTGCATTGCGTCACATCTCCGCCTCCTCTGAGCCCTCAGCTTGGCTCACACCACCCCACAGAAACCTCCACAGCCCCATTTTCCACCTGCTGGGCTGCCTATCTCTAACCATATCCAGCCTGGCAGGATACAGGAACTAAAACTCTGCAGTTTAGGCCTGGGCTGACGGTACCAAATTGACGCCTTGAGCTTTGCTCTACTGCCAAGCCTCTTGAAGCTCCAGAAGAAAAGATCATTCTAAGCTCAAGCCAAATCTTGTGACTCTCATGCTGAAAGAAGATTTCCCATCCTATACTTTAAACCCACCTGAAGTTCACTGCAAAACCCAGCAATTCTGAAGTCTAATTTTAATTTCAATTAAAGCTGAACGGTCCCAGGAAAAACAGGAAATCGGTGCACCACTCTCAAGGAGGAAACAGCAAACTCCACACAAGAGCTGCCAGCCACTCCACTGAAGGACAAGGTCTCACAATGAGATTTTTTTCAGCTTTTTCTTTTTTCCTGTGGCAGTTACTGGAACTTTATTTAAAGAAGGGCTGTAGAAACAAGACTATTTTTGTGCTGTTGGAGCTGCCAGGGAGATGTGAAGCCCGGCTGAGCCGACGTGCCAGAGCAGACACCGCGCCTGGCACCGCAGCAGCGGATCCCGCTCCCCAGGAACCACGCAGCTCTTACCTCCCAGTGCTTCAGTCCCACCAGCTTCACTGTGATCTGAGGTACTTCTGAGAATCTATTCCATTTTATGGACATCCTTCCCCCGGGGCAGGAGAGCTGCTCCCCAGCAGGAGCTGCTCCCCACTAGCCCATGGCGATGAGGAGGCTGCAGCAGGGTCAGGGACAGGAGGCTCAGCATGGAGGAGTTGAGCAAAAGGGGGAGGGGCAGGACAATTGCTGACTTCCTCAAAGATGATTTTAGCTACTTTGCTATTGCTTTCATCTTGCCCTACCTTAGCTTCCACTAGTAAAAAAAATGAAACTAAAAACCAAGCCCACACAGGCAGAAAAGGATGAGATTAATATTTTACAAGTCACAAGTCAATCTAAGACCACTGATTTTAAAGGTAGAGGGGAGTAAATCAAACACTCTGTGATGTTTGGGGTACAGAAAAAGTGAATTTTAAATACCTCAGTGTTGCTACGCAGTACTTCAGCAAATGAAGTGCTGCAAAAAAGTGCTGCAGAAGTTGCCCAGACAGAGAGGTTTTGTGTTGGAGCCCCTCCTGCTCTGCAGGTCACATATATTCCCGGTCTCCTAATCCTTTCAAACACTTGTAACTCCTACCATATACCCTGAAATGCTGCTGCTGGCACAGCACTGTCTTATTACTGTGCAAGGCAATGAAAAAGAGATATTACTCATGATAATTGTCTTAATTTCTCAGAAACTCTCGACCAAAATGAAAAAAAACAAAAAAACAAAGAGGGTTTTTTCATGAATTGACAAAGACAGAGCATGTTTAAGACTTCACAAAGGTGAATCAGGGCATTCTCTAATAGCAAGAGATTCACTGATAATCCCAAATAACCTCAAGTACTTTCCAGGCAGGGGTAAATTTACACCAACTTCTATCACTATCTACTCCAGCTAATGCTCCAAACACCACTTTATTTTTAAGGTTTTTTTACATAACTCTCTGCATTTTCCAAAAGAGCTGTTGCTGTTAGTAGGCTCAGATGTTCTTTATTTTACTTTATTTCATCTGAGAAAACTGCATTTCTGAAGGTCTGCAGACAAGTAAAACCAAGCTGGAAAGACACTGAAGCCTTGCTCCCTCCTGATAGCTCAGAACCAACTTCCTGTGTCAAACTTCCTCTTTCAAGGTTTGCTGGTTTTCTTTTTAACTCTTACAGGTTTTTCTCATCTATAATGCTTCTGAGAATCAGAGTTCCAACGAATTTTTTGGTCAAATTATTTAACTGTACCAGTGGAGCCTTAAAAATGTACATAATGCAAACATTCCATTGTGAGCAGACAAGAAAATGTAACTTGGATGGTATTTTGGCTTTTATTTAGTAAAAATATGAGAATTGATATGAGCTGCAATTTTTGTAGTGCATGTTATGGTTGAGATTTTGGAGCAACTCTTTATCAACATTTGCAGACACAATCATGAAATCAGACTGCACTGAGCAAATATCTAAAAGCACTGCTGTTCTATTTTCTATCCCAACCAGACCTCTTACCTCTCTCTCCAGTTCTTGCTTTAGAGATTATTCACATTAAGTGCAAGAACCAGTTAATGAACTTCCATTCTCACTCCCAGTCTGTGCAAAAAGCTCCTGAACTTCTCACTGGGGTTTGCACAGAGGTTTCTATCTAAACAGATTTACTTTTTCAACACTGTACTTTGCAGCAGGGAAGAGTACTGTCCTAAAGCTGCTCAGCAGCAGCTCTGAGCCACTGGCACTTGTGGCTATCTTGAAAAACAGATCAGTAAAAACTGAGAAACTGTGTGTCATCACACCTCTCAAGGGCCTTCCAACAGTATTTACCAGCACATCAATTACACATCACCTAAAGAGAGAGTAAAGGGCTCTGAGCTTCTGTCAGACAGATGAATCAAGGTGAGATTCAAGCAAAAACATCCAACCAAGCCAAGAAAATCCCCAAACATATATTAACCTTCAAGGGACAATCTAAAGCAACAACAGGCCATTTGTGTGAAGTATTTAGCACTAATGTAATTATATCTGTAATCAATGCTGTTCCCAGGAAATTCAGCTGTTGAGCAGGGCATAACTTTCAGCAAATTAAATTCCAAAGTTTCAAGGATGGAAAAATATAAATATTGGCCATCACCAAAAGTCACTGTTTGAGCAATTTCTCCTGCAATGCACAGGAACTTTGTGGCAAAAGTAAAAAAATGATTAAAAGACAATACAGCCTTCGGCAGCCAGTCCCTTCTTACAATTACTGTCCTTGTTTTATTTAACACCTCTCAGGTCCTGTAAAAATCAGACTCATTAATCATTACAAAGCCCTAACTCACACCAGGGCAAAATTTATTCTCTCTGGGGAAATGAGTGAAAACATAGAATCATAAAAGCTGGAAGAGACCTTCAAGATCATCCAGTCCAACTGTTCACCCAACATTGTCACTGTACCCCAAATCTAGGACCACAAGAAGCACTTACTTTGCTCTTCTTGCTGCTGGACATTTTATTCCTGAGGTAGCTGAAGGTACGGCTGACTTTTGTTACACCTTTACCAGCAGGGACACTGCTGCTCTCTTCAGATATGCTAAAATAAAAAAAAGATTAAAGTTGCTTTTATTTTTTTGCCTTCCCAAAGCATCTGCTAAATGGATAGATTCTTTCAAAGGACAAATGCATTTATTAGTCAATAAAGTCTAGGTGCTTTATGGTGTTTTACCAGAGAAGGAAAAGTGAAGACCAAATGCTAATCCACTCATTTTGAGATAAATTTCAAGGAACCCTCACATCTGTTTTGAAGAAGACCATGCCATAGCACCCTCTGCTGCTCCCCTTGTCAAATGACCAGGAACCATTAATGCTGTAAGGAACCATTTCCTTCCAGAGAAAGGCATCTAATGAACTCTGAAATTAATGTTTTTAACAGAAATCATACTGTCAGCAAAGCCTCCCCTGAGAAATGAGAATACCAATATTAAGTAATAAACCACAACGGTTATGTGTATTAATTTAGGAATTTTTAGGATTTTTTAGGATCCCAGATAATTTTTGCCAGTCTTTACATGCACAAGCTTATGACTTCTTCAGCCATGACAGAAGAATAAGGAAACTATTATTGCATTAAAAGACACAGTCTGTCAATATTAAATACAACACAAACCAAAAGCAGAACAGAAATACAAATTGAATCAAGGAGGAGAAGACAGCAGTGAGCAGAGGTGAAGGGCCTCCAGGTCACAAAATAAAGCCCAAGCTGTCAGTGGCACAGAGACCAGACACCCAGTGCCACAAAGGTCCTTCCTCCAGGGAAGCACTTGGAAAGGCAGCAGGAATATTATCTCTGTGCAACTTGCAAGGATAAAAAGTAACATACAAAATCATGAGAGAGAGAGAGAATTAGCCACAGGGAGAAAACACCACTTTTAGTGTAAAATACAACTCAGGGTGAACTGATACCCTGCAATAATGCATAATCTGATGTTATTAGCTATGAATAAACAGAGCCTTGTTTAGAGATGAGACTTAGAACAGACTTTCCTATTCTGTGATCGAAAATATTCTTCAGCCTTTAGAGATACGGGATGGATTTTCACAACTTCAGATTTCAGCTGAAGTGCACTGGGGCCAGCGAGGCTTTTGGGTGTCCAAGGCAGAGCCCACAGCAGGAGTGCCCCCAGAAGAGACAGGGTGGCCCCAGGGTAGGGTGGCCCCAGGATAGGGTGTCCCCCAGGACAGGGATGTCCCCAGGACAGGGTGTCCCCAGGGTAGGGTATTCCCCAGGACAGGGTGTCCCCAGGCTAGGGTATTCCCCAGGACAAGGTATCCCCAGGATAGGGTGTCCCCAGGACAGGGTGTCCCCAGGATACTGTACCTCTGCACTGAGGAGCCCATGGAGCCGCCGAAGGACTGTGTGCCTGCAAAAGATGGGTGGGGCAGGGGGGGACAGGTTAGACTTCAGCCTTAGCCCATTGACTTCAAAAAACATAGTTTGCATATTGGGATGGCTCAAGAGGAAAGGGAAATGCCTTCCAGAAGTGGGTGTTTAGAACAGATTTCACGTGCTCAGGATAAAGCCTGTTCCCTGCATCCTTAGCTGCTCTCAGATTAGATACTGAGGTGAAAGCCTGTTTAGTTTTTTTACCACTCTTCAGCTATTAAGTAAAGACCATGCAAATGTTAAACTTGCTGGTAAATCAGGGTGTCTGAATCAGAACTGCCAATTCAATGACAGTAGGTATAAATGAGAATCATTCTGACACAATGCTTTTATTTATACTGCACTAGAAAGGATCTATTGTACAGCACATCCGGGTTTCATGTATAAAACTTTTCTCCTTGATAAAATTGTAGTTAATTTTCCCATCAAAATCCTGAGGCACTTCATAAAGAGTAAGGGAAACAAGGGAAGCCTTATTCTGTTTTCCACAAAATGTTACCAGCCTGGGGCTTTGTCATGAAACACTGCTTGAGGAAAGGCTGAATTTCAACACGAAGCTGAAGCCCTGCCAGTGGCACCAACTCTCCTTACACAAGAAACCTGCTTGCACAACGCATTTGGAGCAGATCTGGGAGCTGACACCATTTACCAGAACCATCGAAGAACACTAAAAAAATCAGGATGAAATGATCCAGGACAGAGGGCTCTCTCTGAAACAACTGGGCGTGCCAAGATCCCAAACAAATCTTCATACAAGCACTGTTTGCAGCCCTATCTGAAGTTCAAGCAGCAGCATGACTGTCACCTTACTAGGCTTCCCATATATGCCACAAGAAAAACAGTATTTTGGCTCAAATTCTCTTAAGGCTAAGGGTGAATGCAAAAGAGCTACTTGCCATTGAGGAAAAGATGGCCCTTAATCCAAAAGCAGTAAGAGCATTAGGAAAAACTGTGCATTCAATACTAGGCTTTAAATACAGATTTTCTAACCACTGATTCAAGTGCCAACAGAGTCTGAGACAGAAATATCATTTCTTCATATTGAGAAACTAAAATACAGGCATGCCCTGTTACCTAAACCCTGCTTGGAGAGCTGTTAATATTTCCCTTGCAAAATCTTTCACCTCATTAATGATTTATCCCAAATACACCGAAGTTAGTAATACTGTAACATGTAAGAAATGAAGTCTACTATTCAATTTCCAATAGTGATATTGTATTTTTATAATATAAAACTACCTAAGTGCCTAATAGGATCACATAAGTATTTTACAGACTCTCAAATCCTTGGTTAAAGCTCCAGTAATTCTGGTTCACGTTTCAGTTCTAGTTTGCTTTTAATCTGGGTTAGACATCCTTAGTCCTTCCTTTTTTTTAGAAGATTCATCAGTTTGACTGGATTTAGGTATTTCACAAATCTTTTTATTTCTTTGCAGTTAACATCAGAAATGTGAACAAACACTGAACCATGGGCTGCAATAATTTGATATTTGTGACTGTTTTTCACTACCTTGAGAAAATACACTGCATGAGAACTACAACTATGTATTCTTTATCTTTTACTTCAATAGTTGTTTCATCTTAAAAATGGGGGGTCTTGGTGCTGGCAGGCAAAATGGATCCAGTGAAAAATTAAGGTCTGTTGATGATTTAATATTTTAGATTATTATATAACATCACATGATCAACACTGCTGCAAGCTGTAAACCCCAGGAAGATAAGCACAGAGAAAGACACATCTCCTCATCTTCTGGTTTGTTTCTGAAATAGAACAGGGGAAGGAAAGCTTATTTTCATAATGTTTTCGTTCCCTGTCATGACCAGGAACAAAACTGAAATCTGACTTCAAGATCCACAAAAAATTAAGTTTTTGTTTCAGAAGCCATAACTGCTATGTATGTCCAATGAACCTGGGCTAGCAGCCAAAATTTGTTGTATTTATCTGAACACCTTTTAAGCACCACCCACAAAAAATAATTCATATGGTAGCTGGACTTGAAATAATTCATCAAGATCCATTATGCAGAATGTAGTGACTGGACTAGGACATTGAAACCAGCTTGCAATGCCTTAATGCTGTCAGTAATCAAACTTTTGTGTGTCAAGAAATCCAAAGGCTTCATAATTATTGTCCAGCCATCTGAAATCCATGTCTTAAATATATCACCAAACAAACGTCAACTAATTCTACATCTTCTAAAGAAAAAACAGGCATGGAGAGGTTGAAGATTGGTAACTGCAATGCACGCGCAATCTCGGTGTTCACACATCCATCCTCTTATGAGAAATGAACTCTAAAGATGTGAAAAAACAAACTGGTCTGGGATTACTCCATGAAAAGTGCCCATTGCCAAAGCAGTCTCAGAAAGAGCTGTGGCTAAACCAACCTTTATAAAGTCACAACAGTATCCTCAAACATGTAAAGAAAACAATATCATTGTCTGAGACAATATCTGACATTATCTTAAATGATCATCATTAACAGGAACTCCTCTATCTTCCTGTTGAGGAAGAGAAGATAAATATAAATACTGACTACTATAAATATCCTCTAAAATTGTCATACCCTAACATGCATATCAGGTATTGGATGCTTAAAACAAAAAAACAAAAATAAATAATAGTAAAATAACCCAAATGCTTAAAAGAACAGAACTCACAAAACAAATAAGCAAACAAATAAACCCCCACCAAGAAGTTTACCTAAGGATATTTTTTATTGTGAGGCATCATACGAATGCAAGCTGTGTCTTTTTGCAGTTCACTTTGCAGGGACCATGAACTGTGAGTTTTGTAAAAGCAGAGGAAAAGGACAGAGCAACGAGGAAGGAGCTTAAATATGGAAGTGAATAATATCACACCTGGGACAAGACTTTCCTGAAGGAAGGGATAAAGCCACAGTGAAGACCAGGAATGGAAAGAAGGAGAATTTAGATATGTACAACATGGATGGTGCGGAGATTGCTTTAAACTCAGGAAGCAACCAAAGTCTATTGGACTGGAAAGCAATTTCCCCCATCCCAGTAAGGACACAAAGAATGTGTGTGGTTTATTCCAACAGTCTAATAAAACATGCTTAAGAAATAGGAAGCATTTTGAATAATCTCTGGTAAGCCTATTTAAAAAAAACCAAGAGGAATCTAAATTACTTTAATTCAATCTTCTACCTTAGTTGGGCTTCTTTTAGCAATGGAGTTTGCAGCAGAAAAAAAAAGCTGCCAGAGAACTCTCACCTGTTTCCCACAGAACTATTTTGATAACACCATCAGGACCTAGATATGAACACCTTGAGGATTTCAGGTCTTTGACTGCAATTTGTGCTTTTTGCTTAGTGGGGGAACTGTGAAATTGCTGTGAAGATTTTCAGAATTTAATAATCAGGGCTTCTGTCCATTTCTCCTCAGAGCAGTGCACTCACTGTCACCTGTGGAGGGCAAGGATGTTCTTCTTCTGCTCACTCCATGCCCTGCAACAGGCTCAAGGCAAGTATTCTGGTTTTAGTAAAAAGATTAAGATTATTTTGCTGCTCAGAGTGGCAGGTGATGATATCTGCCACATGGATACAGACTAAAACTAACCACATAAGACGTGATGGTGCTGATGTGAAGACTATTTGGATAATAATCCTTTTCATTCTGTTATTGGTTAGCATTCAGATACAGGACTAAGATAATGCTATTAAACACCATGCAATGGAAAGGGTAGTTCAGTGTTTGCAAGATGAAATTCCAGAGTCTGAAGCAGAAAACCACATTTCCCTGTGTTTCCACCCATTATGGCTGCAATGCACAGAAAATGATTACTTACTATCCAACTCCTCCTCCTCATCACTGGAAGAAGAGCCAATAGAAAAGAGAGTTTTAGACTTAGGAATGAGTGGAGAGATGCTGAAGGAGAAGGAGATTCGTCTCGATGGTCGAGTCCGGCCCTGGGCTGAGAAGTGGGTTAACAGCAGACATTAGAGCATGCTTGAAAATGCATTTAATAATAAAAAGGAGAGGAAAGCAGCCAAAGCAAACTAAAAGCAAAGCAAAGGAAATGTCTGCAAAGCAGCTGGCTCCAGAAAGGCCCAAGAAACAAAGAACTGAGAATGTGCAAATTCCAGAGGGTGCAGGTTTCAGAGGGCACAGGTCTCACTGCATGCACAGCTCAAGGCTTGAGTCTTTCCCTATTTTTGCTGACATTTTTTTTATAGGACCTCTTAGTGAAGAATTATAGGCAGTTATCTTTTCAAAGAGAATACCAACAACAAAATGGACCTCTGGACAAAAGACATCAACTTCACTGAAAGAACTCAAACTAGACTCAAACCAGAACAACTGAAGATATCTGTTTGAAGGTGCTTTCTGCAGTTAAATGATAAAGCAAAGCTACCAAATATTAGCAAGGACAATTTATCTCAAGTGTTGACTTTATCTACCTGGGTAGGTTCTTGACACTTCAATGTCTAAAAAAAACCAACAATGTTGATAATGTTATGCCCTTCAAAATTTTCAGCTTCAAAAAGGAGACACTTAAACTTCCCCTCTCTTCTTCCAAAATAAAACAGAAAAAACAAGCATCTCTCCTGCCTTCTTCTAAAATTTAAGAGTCCTTGTTTTAAAGAAACTGCCTAAACATGAGAAAAGTCCCACGACACCCTCTTCTGCCCTTGCCTGGAAGATGCCTACCAAACATAGTGCCAAACTCAGCAATCAGTCTGTGACATCAAATTTCCCATCTTTTATTTTTAAGAGCAGCCCTTGCTCAGCAGTAGCTTTCCAACAATTCTTTGTAAGTACATGGTGCCTGAAAAGAGAATTAGGAGCCAGCTAGCCATTTTTTACTGAAACTGGATTCCCAAAGGCCCTACTTCCCAAACCTGCTCTTCATACAAGTACAGGTGGAAAGCTCTGGGCTGTGCTGGACACCACTGCTCACATGGTACATCTATGTGTCCTCAGGAAAGGTGACTGGGACAGGGCTGAGGAAACCCTGCCCCTGGGACAGCTCTGACCTAAGGGTCCTACTTAAGCACCTTCATGAAACATCTTCAGCACAGGTATTCAGGTACTTTTGAAGTCATTCCATGGATACATCAATCCACTTGCAGAACAGGGAAAACAGGCTAAAGGCTTTATCAGTATTAAACTTCCAAGAGAAAGACAAAAAAATTATTTCTCTCTTTGAATAAAACATATCCTTTCAGCCATATATAACGAGGGCTTTTTGCATGGCTGGTATCACACATCAAAACTGAATTCAGAATATAAAAACACTGTCTAAGGAATAGCCAGTGCTATGCAAGCAATGCAAAACAAACTCCCCTGAACACCTCCTCCAGCCATTAGTCACAAATGCCAATTTCCTAAAGGCAATTTGACTAAAATGTTCAGTTTTCCAAGTAAGAATAACCCTAGAGGGACCCACTGAAAGGTATTTAAATGGAAGAATTCTTAGGAAGACCCATGTATTAGTTTTGTTTAGACTGCCTTTTGAAGAAGTTGTTCTAGTGTTCCAGACCTGAAGAACACAATTAGGCAACACGACTTTTTCCTCTATAGCCTACTGTCTATTTAGACTAAAAGTCAAGATGAACAATAATACTTTACTGTAAATTGAACAACCTTTGCCAGCACAGCTCAACTTCCATTTCAGTGGTTTTATTTATAGCAATTCCTGACTTTATAAGAGTGCTCCACACTGGAAATTTGCTATTCCAAGGCTAAAAGCATTCTTCCAAGCTCTCCAGCCAACAGCTCTTGTGACCTCCCTCTATAAAATGCTGAAGGATTAACATTGTGAATGGCCACAGCAGCTCCTGGAACATCTGGCACATCAGATGGAGTGTGGACTAGGAACTCAAGTCTTGGAAATTGCTCCTCCTTCAGCACATATGACAATAAACAGTAAAAATAATAGAAAACCCTCCAGATGTATATTAATCTGGATTTAGTTCTTAAAGTTCTTGAGCACAGCATGTTGCTTTGTTCCCATTCAGAAACATTTGCAGGGACCAGAGGGTAATTTTTTTTAAACACCTACCACAAAATTATGCAAGTGGAATAAAGAACGGAATTTGTCCTAGAATTCATTTCCATGTTATTCTTGCGTAACTCTTAAGTGTCCTGCTGGAAAAACATGAACCTCAAAGCCAGGTGACACAAGGGAGTTTATACACCAAGATCTCCTTGTAAGAGGCACTGAACTGCTTCACATGTCCTATGGTCACAATTCAAACAACGCTGCTCCTCTTTCAAAGGGGAAGAATGAAGCAGAGTGATAGAATGGTTTTGGTTGGAAAGGACTTTAAAACTCATCCAGCTCCAGCCCTCTGCCATGGGCAGGGACACCTTCTACTAGAGCAGGCTACCCCAAAGCCTCATCCAACCTGGCCTCGAACACTTCCAGGAATGGGGCAGCCACAATTTTTCCGGGTGATTTACCGAAGTTTCTGTAGTCAAGAAGGTGTCAGGATTGGGAAAAAAATCCAGGAGCTAAATTTTCCAAGTGATTATTCCTTTTGGATGCTCACATCAACCCCTCAAATGCTCTGATTTTAAAAACCCACCTTCCCATAAAAATGTGGCTGAGATGTCACCAATTAATGACTGAGAAAATAAAGCTCACAAGAATGTTAGTAATGTTCACATTCAGCGTCCCAGACTCACAGATATCTGCCTCAAAGCACCAGACTAACCCTGCTACTTTGCCCACAGCCCCTCTGGAGAGGTTACTACATCTTCTCTTTTCCTTCTTTCTCCAGGGACCAGGGTGGCCATGCTGGCTCTACAAGAAGATGGGATAATCAAGCCTCCATGGCATTTTTAACACCAGGCCACAGAACGTTTTAACAGCCTCAGCCATCCAGGCTCCCTCAGCCACCAATAGCTCATTTTCGGGGAGTCAGCCAAGTTTTTGGTGTTTGTTCAGAGGCTGGGTGCAATGCCAAGAAATTGGTTGCCTCAAAAAACCACAATGCAGACCTTCAGCCCAAGGAGGGAAGAGGCAGTGCCATCACACAGGGCAGGATCTGGTCCCTTCATGGGACAGAGCTGCCCCATTTGGTTACTGCTGCTGGGGGACACATCCATATTCTTATTAATCATGGAATTATCATGGTGAAAAATTTAAAACCATCTCCTACAAAGCACAATCCCTGTGAGCTTCCTCCAGCAAGCCTCCCCCAGGAAGCTAACACCTTTCTTAAAGCACCTTGTTGTACTTTGCAAGGGAGAATCATGGTAATAAAGAGGAAAGATCAGACACCATCACTAATTGACAAGAGCTAAAATGTCAATAGGGCTTCTGGCTGGCAATTAATAAAATGAAAACGTGTAATACATCCAAAGCACATCCAGATGCAGCCCTCTGAATGACTTTTTCAGCTGAAAGGATCAATTCAGCCAAGTTGCAAAATTAAATGCTCATTATCGCTTCAATTAAGCTAAACTGGAAAATTTTATAGAATCATCTTTTATTATTTTCTTCAGACATGAGATTCAATAAATTACACCCAACTGCTCCAAAATATTTAACTCAAAATGAATAGCAACAAACTCCCCCAGGGAGATCAAGACATGGATTCTCAAGTTTCCACGTATCACGTAAAAAAACCTAGATGCAGGGAAGTAAAATCTCAGGTGGAATTTACCTGACATCAAAGGAAGAAACTCTGAAAGGTATAAGGATGCAAAATTAGATCCTTTTTTTTTTTTTAGTTAACAAACTCAATAAATCATGGTTTTCATACCAACAGTCTAATTTAGAAAGAAAAAAGCAACCTGCACAAAGAAACCTAAAAGAAAACAGCAGGGATACATTGGGAAGAACAGAACTAAACTGAGTGAGTTCTGCCTCTCCACCCACAATTCCATGCAGCAGCGAAACATGTACTTCATGTAATAAAGGAAGCATGAGCGGGCAGTAGCACATTTTGCCTTGGGAAGGTAGCAAGATATATTCAATTATACAGATGACAGAGTGGATAAGGGAAAACTGGATTACTCACTGTCGAGCACTGGTTTGCTAATTGACATTAGAGACATGGATTTGGTCAGTGGAGATGAAACAGCAGAAGAACAGAAGTTGAATCCTTGTGGCTGCGATGTCTGATGCACCTGCAGAACAGAACAGAACCACACTGAGTATGTCAAGAATGACAGAATCATCCCAGCTTCAGTGCTCATGTTTACTGCAACTTTCACTTTGAAACAGTGAAACAGTGCACAGGTGAAATGCAGCAGGTTTTTTTTTTTTTTTTTTGCCTTTTAAGTGCCAGATAACTAATTATGAAACAGAGAGACTAGGTGTGCTTGATTTTCTTGCAAGGCATTACAAACAGATATTGTTAAAACTCTTTGGTGGCCATGGAAATTGGTGTTGTGATTCCAACTCAGCAGAACTAGATTGTGGTTCAACATGATAAAAAAAATCTGGTGCTTAGCAGTGTGTTCCCCAAAAATGCCATTCCTCTAAGGAAGAGAAGACACAAGAGTTGTGCTGCCACAAAGAATGAAGTAGAAAAATTTAAAATAGTTGGAGATTCCTCCATGTTAAAGATGGAGGATTTTTAATATCATGTATATGTACATATAAGGTGGTTGTCAGGCTGTCACTTGGGAAAATGACTACCAAAATGTTGATGTAACATTTCCCAGACATCCAACAGTAGCTGGACAGCTTTACCTGGTGTTTGTAATCTCTGATTTCTCCTTGCTCAATCTCCTCAGCGAGCAAGACCAGGGACTGATTGCTGGCAAGTGGACTCCTCCTGAGGTCTTTGGAGCTCAGAGAAGAAGCCTCCAGGTTTGTAGAGGGCTTCTTGTTCTCACCAGAGTCTCCAGCAAGGCCTTCTAGGCTGTAACTAAAGGGTGAGCACAGAGGTCAGATGCTGCCAAACTCGTAGGGACCAGTGTCTTTCAGCACAGAGCACCTGCACACTTAAAACACACAGCAGGCACTGAAGTGTGCAGGCAAATGCAGGTGTTACTCCTCAGCATGTTCTTTTTTCTTCAGAGCAAACAGCAACATCTTTGTGCTTCTAATGAGACATAAAGGTTTGTTCATTGCTTGAATAACCATTGAAAGTCCTGGTCAGTCGCCTTTCCTACTGTTTTTTTTTACTCTTTTTAAGTGGAGCACAGGAAAATCCAGAAACACCCCTTCTAAAGATTTTGGCATTTCCACATAGTCTTTTTTCTAGCTTTTTATTAGGTCCTCCCTTGGAATAAAGCCATCCAAATCAAACTACCTTGCATAGCACGGAGCAGCCTGTCCTGGACCAATACTCCTCCACATCAGCTGCTGTAACACTCACCTCTGCAGCCACATCCTCTGAATCTATTTTACATCTTCACACTGCACAGTTTTGGCACCGATAATGTAATTTATTCTGCCAAAGCTGGTTTCTTTTTTACCCATGCTGTGGTTTTGTTTTTAAATTCAATAAATGTTGTCTCCATCACCCAATCAATTTTATTTTATCATCTACTGAGGAAGGTAGGTCTTGCCCAGCAGAGCTGGGCTATAACTCAAAGCTAAATAAAATACTAAACTTTTGCTTGCAGAACTGAATTTTAGAAATAAAACATTTGTCCAAGCTCTGTAGAGACAGGTGCTGATAGACAAGTGACCTCTACAGAAAAACACAAATACACTCTCCTCTCAGCTACACAAAACACACCCTGCCTCACGTGGGACTATTTAATCTGATAAATCTTGACCTAAAAATTCTGCTTCTGGCCCTCTTGCTCCTTGTGCCCAAGCATCAACAAATCTGCTGAAATGCCACTGTGGGGTCACTGGGTGAAGCTTTACAGGTTACTGTCCCAGGACACAAGCACTGGTCCATGGCTAATGTTTGATTTGATACTCACTAAATCTCAGCCCTAGCCTGGATTTATATCCCAGCCTAAGGCTAATCATGACATCTCACTGGTGAACAAGCTGACATGTAAACACATGAAAAAGGAAACATACTACAGGCTGTATAGATGATTTAAACAACTGCAGGAGCTTTAAATTCAGGTAGACTTGCAAAGCTGTGATTAATGTTCTGCAGTCCCTTAGAAGCATTAAAAGGCTCATAAATATGCACCTTAAAAGCAAAACTGCAATAAACCATGAATAAGAAGATTTAATAGATTTATAAAACCTTTTTTCATGATAATTAATGAGAAAAAAGGACGGGTTTAAGCATTTATAATTAAATCTGCTTTAGGAAGATTGTGATTCATCAATGTGTATCAACAGCAGGCATTTAAAAGTTTTTTCTAAAACACCTGTAGGTAGAAATCAGTCCCATTTCTACTGATTATTTAGGACAGAAGAATATCTCTTTTTTACATTCCCAGGTGGCAACAATGATGCTACACAGTAGAGAAAAAAATCATGTACTTGTGACAAAACTTGCTAAAACCTGCAAATATTAGCCTGTAAAATAGTTAGCAATGATACTGGTCTGTAATTTGCTGATTGGCATATACACACCAAACATAATTAAACTGTACTAGGAAGGGCAGATTTACTCCTCAATATCTACTCTTCAGAAGAAGAGTTGTAATAGCTCTACCCACAACCAGCAGAAACTGCCAGAGAAAAGCTATAAAGCCATAAAATCTGGGGGATTGGCTTCCAAACAATATCGGATAAAGATGTGACCTGCAAACAACAATCTCAGCGCTGGGACTTTCTAAAGAAGATGCAAACTTTAAGAACCTGGGAAATTTTCACCTGTGGTGATCAAATCTTTTTTTCAGAGAAGGTTTTACACAATTAGTCTCTTTGAAGAAAAGCCTATGTCTTTCAATTTACAGAGAGCAAATCTGTGTGAACTTAAACCCTTTATAAGACTGATCTGGTACAAAGTGGAGCTGAATCATATTTAATCTCAGTTTGATTGTTTGGCTGTCACAATTATCATCCTGATCACCGCTGCAGAGAAAAACACAGCTTGAAGCCATCACAAAACAGAGCAGCTCAACCCAACAGTGATTCTTTAATGCCAGGGGCCAGTGGAAAGCAGCCACCACCTCCACCTGCAGCCCAGTTCTGAGGATCCACTCCCAAGAGTGATTGCTGACAAAGCAGAGCAAGCAAACAAACACGCGCGCGCTTCAGCCAGAGCAGCAGTGGAGGAGGCGACGCACGAGAAGCTGATGACAGAGTATTTGCAGTGCTCCTGTGCTGCTGCACATTTATTCATACCATACCTTCTACAAGTAAAGTCAGGACCCATGGCAATGTACTGTACGCCTGAGGGACACCAGCTCAAACTGGGAACAGCAAAAGAGGCAAAGAAAGGAAAAGGGCAGTGATTATCGGATTGTTATGGAACACGGGGAACGTTAAAAGACTCTCACTCTCACATATCTCAAAAAAAAAAAAAAAAACAAAAAAAAACCCCCAAACCAACAAATTCAGAAATAATGGAGTAGCATACGTCTGTTTGCACAAACACACCACAGTGCCCCAAATGCCCAAGGTTACCACTGAACAGGGAGCAGGACAGCCCATGCTTCCCCCAAACCGACCCCATCAGTGAGTATACAGTGTACTGGAAAACGTACTCCTTGTGGGGAAGAGAGGTTTTTGGGAAAAACAAGGCTAAAACATACCAAAGCCAATTTTTAAGTAATCATACACAGCCACTGTGTTAGTAATGATTAATATTTTCCTGAGAACTCTCATCCTCAAATCAGAAAAAGAATCCCTTACAGATATTTCACAGTGTAAGTGCCCTCCATAGAAATATTAATAATCTCAGGCTATGCGTGGAAAAATAAGGAGAAATACACATTCTTAAATGCTGCACAGCCAGCCAGTGAAAGAGGCTGGACCAAAAAAACCAGGCTAATCTTACTATTAATTTAGGATTAAATCAAGAGTGCTTCTAACTAAAAAACCTTTCAGCTTCCACTCCCCGAAAGAGTCCCAAAGTTGCATCATGAAAGACATAAGAAATGCAAATACAGAATGCAAATATTTTGGTTGTTATTTTAGACTGCTTTTGTTATTTTTTCTCTGTTAGCTCATGGCCCAATTGCGGGTTTTGCAGAAACAGAGAA
The DNA here is from genome assembly GCA_013397075.1 of Rhabdornis inornatus. Lineage (NCBI taxonomy): Eukaryota > Metazoa > Chordata > Aves > Passeriformes > Rhabdornithidae > Rhabdornis > Rhabdornis inornatus. The sequence goes on along the minus strand of VWZS01005475.1, from coordinate 693,633 downwards.
ATCCATCTTCTTGTCAGCTATGACATCATACGATCCTTAAATCCTGAAAAAGCTGTTCAGGAAGCATACGTTGTCTGAAGGGAATTTTGCATAAGCACAAGTCCTGCTCCCAGGTGCTGGTCTGAGATCCATGCAAGGAGAGGACATGGCCAGAGCACGCTCTGCTCCATGACAGGAGCCTATGAAAAGGGCAGAACGAATTTAAGCCTTCCTGGACAAGGAATTGTGAGTGCCAGAAGCCTCTGAGGACACAGATGAAGATTTAAAGCCACTGAATGCATCATGTCATGCCAAGTCCTCATATTGTTTCCACACACAGTGCAACACTGGAAACGTTCTGGAAGGGTTTGACAACTGGAAACATTCTGGAAGAGTGTTCAGTGGTGGAGTTTAGATAATTGCTGCCTGTTTCATAAAGGATGTTAACTGGGTGAGGATACACCCAAAGCTTTGCACCCCCAGCCCCCAGATTCAACAGTAGCTCTCAGCAGAGTACTATAAACATTCTTTATGAAAACATTCCTTCCCATAACACGTCAATATTTCCAAGTACTTCATCATCCTCACCCAATTCAACTACAATGGCAGATGTTTAAGCATTATTGGGGATGGAAGGGACTAGATACTTGTGTGAACTCACAGAGGAACCAAGCCCTGGCCACAGGACTCCATCACACACAATCTGCACTCTCAGGCGTGGGTTCAGCCTCCCAGTGGGTCACTCAGACCTGCTCAGGGGCAACTGAGAAATAATCCCAAGGAAGGTGTCACACGATTCCCCAGGCCATCTGCTTGTGGCCACAAGAGCACTGAGCTTGGTGGACCCTTTGAGATATGCCTATGTCACCTTGCTTTACAAAGCCACTCATTTTGGTGTGGTCCCTTTCCAACTGAAGGGAAGAAGATTCTCATTAAAGAAATCATGTAATGTTTACAGTAGACTTCAAAAGATGCCTCTATTCCTGACCACTGCCATGTCATGGTGATGATCCCAAATGCTAAAACTGCAGGGGAGGGAAGTAGAAAAGTAGAGGGAGGGAAGAAGAGGAGCCCTACATATGCAGGAGGAAGCCTGGAAGTGTTAAGATGTCAGAGAAGGAAGGAAGGGGGTCTGTTGGCAAAGGCTGTGGAAAGCATTCTTGAAGAATCACAGTCCTGCAGGGGAGCCATCCACAGCCTGTTGGCAGCACCATAAAATCCAAAAAAGATTAATGCAGAGCATGCAAAACTCCTTTACAGAAGACAGCTTGGGGAGGAGGAGGAGCTTTTATCTACATCAGCCTTGTGGGAGAGCACAAACTGTTGGAATCAGTTTCAGGCTCCTGCTCCCCAAGTGGGGTTAGAGAGGATGATTCCAAATTGGTTTAGAGACCAGGAAAAGTGAGAAAGTGTTTATGAAAGGATTCTCACACATTTCAGATATGACCAGGTATTCTAGACATTTTCTACATATAAGCTCAGTGTTTCAGGATATTTTGACTCTAAATACTAACATAGCTCCAACAGAGGACGAGTCTCATGAGACTGCTGATAAAAAGAAGTTCATTTGCATGACAGGCACTGCACTGTTTCCTGCAGTGATGCAAATGAAGTGGCTTCTTAGAAGTAAAAAAGCATGTTCTTGCTTGTGCCTTTTTTTAAAAATTCTTTTTTAAGAATGTTCTTTTGAACTGCACAGCACTGCTAGGGTTCATTGACGCTTATGCATGGTGAGGCACGGTGATTTTTTTGGTCATAGCATCATGGTAACATTCTTTGCACATGTGGAAATGTGGTAGCTTGTTTACACACACATCACCTTATCCATATTTCAAATGAAGTGAAATCCTGTTAACCTGGCACAGAAGGGGAGGTAGCAGGCTATGGGAGGTGAGACAAGGTTGAACCACTGAAGGGCAGAAGTTCAACTTCTCTTTTCTCTTCAGCCTAAAATGTCTACGTGTGGGCAGTCCACATCTGCTGTGTGAAAAATTAAGTATCCTCTTTTATATACTAATAGCCAATGCAAAGGTTACATGAGTGGAACTGCGTATCTGTGGGATGGACGAGAAACTGAAAGTTTGTTAGAGAGGAAAAACACATGCAAGTAAAGAGAAAAACACCTTATTTTCTATTTTTTAGGAAAATGGTTATAAAAACCATCAAAAGAGCAAAATTAAAGCCATTTAATTCAACCAGCTGCAGATCTGCAGAGTGTTCTCCAACTCTGAGATCGTGTCTGACCCATCCCCTCCTCCAGCTGTTCCTCCTGCAAGTCTTGCCAGGAGTCTCTGATGTGGTTTGAATCCAAATCACACACATGCTCCCAGGTAAACCACTGTTTTAACCAACTCCAAATCTTACACATGGCAAAGGCCAACAAAACCGTATCTGAGATTTCTCTTCATTATTAACACAACGTCCTGCAAAAGACAGCTGGAGCATGTGCTCTGTGGGGCACAAAACCTGCCCTGGATCAGACTGGAGAGAGAAAGCAGCCAGGTGGGATGCACAGCTCTAATGCCAACACTTCCACAGGTACTAGAGGTTTACTAACATGAGAGGATGGAGTTAGTAGACATTCAAACACAAAACAGTTAGTCACATTAGTTGGCTTTGTACCTTCTCCTATGAATGGGAGGCTTCTTTATACCATCCCCCAGAATTCGCATTGAACTGAAAATGAATCATGGAGAATGGTCAGCAGCTTGAATGAAAAAAATTAATTAACAAATGGCAGCTAAAGGATTAATATCCCCAACACACAGATAGAGGGAGTGGACATACAGGGAAAACACAAAATGCAATATGACAGGAAGTGATGAGTCTCTGTGTTTCTCCTCTCTTCTGCAAATAAATCTGGGGTTTGGTTGGTTTTATTTCATACAGAAAGAAGGCTGCACAGGTATTGACCATGTTGCAACTCCACTGCTGCCAAAGCCAGGCCCGTTTAAAGTTTAGGTAAGGCCAAACTCTTTGACAGAAGCTGTTAGCAACAGTGATTAACATCAGCTCCAGTTTTGCAGTGCTTAATCCATCAGTGAAACACGAGGGTATTTCCTTCCCCAGAAAATACACCTCTCTGGACATTTAACATACACTGCAGCATTGCTGAAAGACAGGCATTTCAAATCTGCTACCAATGCCAGGAATTAACTGAAGGATGAACATCCTTCTGTGCAGCCTTGTTGGTTTTCTTCGTATTTTTAATAGCAAAATGTAGACACAAGGATTATCTGTGATGTGCATTTGAGGAAAGATGGGAAGCAAAGGGGAACTGACCATTTTTTTGCACTTCATTTAGGACTTTTTTTTCCCTTGATCTTTTCTGTGAACAAACTTTTATGCTCATCCCTCTTAAAAACAGAAAACACGTAACAGTGGAAAAGATCAAATTTTACAAAAGGCTGATTTCTCTTCCTGTAGGTTTTTTGGGTCCTGTATCAGCATCACTATCTAAGCTTGACTTAGCTATCTTTGCCATCAAGGTTAGGACTATTTTTGGTGTGGATGGGGGCTGCTAGTTGTTGCTGGGGCACGAAGCACCTCTCAGAGCTCAGTTGATGCTGCACTCTGTCACCCCATTCCTCTTCTTGGCTGCACAGCCCAGTTCTGATCCTTGGGCTGGTTTTGGTGGCAATTACACTTTATTTGGATATTTTTCTCCTCATTTAGTGGGTGCAAGCTGCTCACCCACAGAGCAGAGAAGTGCCCAGAGGAGGGGAAGGAGCAGCACAGATCCAGCCCATCAGCAGGACAAACCTCAGCCAAGGCTTGTGCTCAGTGTTACTCCACTTGGAAAGTTTGCCAAAGTCAAGTTGCAATAAGGACTTTTCCCCTTCAACTGGAAAAGCATCTACTGCATGTGAAAGAAATGAATAAGCAAACACTCTGAATTTAACTGATTTGAGTGAAAGTCACTTGTTTGCGCTTCACTTCCTCCGTATTTGTTGTTTCTCACTTAGCAACGAGAGTCTCAACATCACAACAGCCACATAAGAAAAGAACAAAGAAAAGAATAAAACGACACAGCAAATAATCCAAATTCCTTTCTAAAAGAAGCACAAAAACAAACATGAATCTAATCAGCACCACAGACCCACCCAGTTTTTCTAATTACCCTACATGACAGCTATCCTTATGTAGCTGCAGCTGTATATGAGGACATATGAGAAGAATTACTGTTCCTTTAACTCAGATTTTCTTACATTTACAATGAATGTATTTTCCCATATCAGAAACAGCCTCCAAAGTGTGATGCAGGAGAATTTAACCCCATCTGTTCAGTGTTAGCAGTGACTGCCAGCCACACAGTTTATTACTCTCAAAAATCCTTATGTATCAGGCCCTACACTTAAAAATAAATATCCCCAAATGAGTTTATGAGCTTATGGACTCATTCTGTCATAAACCTGCAGGTGTGCTGACTCTTTAGTCACTTTTAAAAATTGATAGGCATTACTTAACTTATTTAAATATTACCTGGGGACCAGGAATGAAGCCCAAAAAAAGGTGATAGTGTTAAACAACAACAGTAACAACAACAATTTTTCACTGTATGTTACTTAGAGGATCCTGAATGGGCTTCAGCATTGACTTTAAAACCTGAAGGGTCTATAGTGTTCCCTTAGTGATACCCACAGCTGCTGTGTGTAAAGGACACATACATTCCCGATGGGAGGCTGCTGCCTCTCCCTGGATTATCCAAAGGAGTCAGTAACCATTTTCAGGAACCCTTTGTGAGTGACCAGTTTTAATTTAATGCCATGCAGCCCCACATGCAATGGCTCTGTTTCTGTTAACAGCAGAATGTTTGCCATGAGGACACAACAGGCAGTCACAGAGTGGCACTGCCCTGCACAGCTGGGCCTGAAGCCTCTGTGAGCTATAGGGAGGATATGGCACCCTGACCCTGCTAAAGAAACTGGCCATTCCTGCTCTGAGAGCATAAACCACATTACAAACACTGGCCAAACCTCCACTGGACTCACAATACACAGGGTTTGGCCCCAAGCACCCCACAGCCCAAATGCTGAACAGTGCAGGGCATGGCAGGGAACCTCACACCAGTCACTACTTTTTGTTGTGCATCTTCCTTTATTGCATCTTCTTCCCCACTGAAATGGGGGACTGAGCAACTTTTCTTCCCACAGTCACTTGGCAGCAGCATGGACAAAGTCTCATGGCTTGTACACCTCTCCCTCTTGTACCTTCTGAAAGAACAGATGGGAAAACTTCTCTTTTGAATCTTCCTGAACAACACCAGGGATATCAGTGATAAGTTAAGTTAGGTGGAACTTACTGTCATGAGAGACTGAGGTGGAAGCAATTCTGTGAAACAGGAAGGACCCATCTCACCATTATGAAGAGTTTCCACAGAATTTTTTTAAACCCCAGTGCCTGTGTTATCTCTTAATACAATCAGAGCAATAATGACCATGTTTATTCTGTGGTCAGTGGGATTTAACACTCCAATAATTCCTTTGTACAGAAAGGGATGGTGACAGTTCTAATGCAAGACCTGTCCTGAGGTAATTCCATTTACCCTGGAAAGCTCAAGCATACTGTAGGTATAAAGTATTTTAATCCTGAAAGTTAATTTAGGAAAAACCAAACAAACATACGTTAGGAGATTGTCTTAACTTCTTAAAATGGAAAAGAAATAATCAAAAGTGACGCGCTCGCTTCTGATAAACTCCTCAGTTTTATCACACCAGGTTTAAAGCTCAGATAAATATGCATGAGAGGGTGCAGAGTAAATCAAAGCAGCTCTTCACTCACCTCCTCTGATTGATTTCTGCCTCGTTGGTGGCGTTCTTGCCCGGCCCCCAGCTGTGCCGACGGAAAGGGGACAGCGGCCGCATGGAGCCGCGCAGGACGGAGGAGGGAGCAGGCACGTCCGTGATGCTGTCCAGCTCCTCTTCCTTCTCTCCCCCCTCTGAGGACACCATGTTGGTGCAGCTGCCATCCAGGCTGTGCCTGTCCTTGGGCTGGGCAAAGCTCCCCGTGGGTGGGAAGGGCAGGGATGTGTCGCTGCCCAGGGATGAGTTCCTCTCCAGGGACATGGTGTCATCTGCAGAGGAGCTGGAGCTGGTGACATCGCACGCAGACTGCTCCTCCTCAGGCTGCTGGCAGGGAGAAAAATGAAAAATAAGTTAAAGTAGAATCTTAAGACTGGTTTGGGTTGGAAGGGACCTCTAAAGGTGAGCTAGTCCAACATCCTTGCCAAGGGCAGGGACATTGTTCACTATATCAGGCTGTTCAAAGCCTGGCCCTGAACACTTCCAATGAAGTGAATACATCTAACATTTTAAATAAATGCAAATATTTTGTATTTCACACGAGCGGAGAGATTTCTTAGTGGGTGGCATAAGGCAAATTAACCATCATAGAACTGAGACTTTTTGCTCTGGTTTCAAAAGAGGTTGAAATGCTGTATAGGGTGATCTCTTCCATCCCACAAGTCCCTGGCTGCTGTTACTCAGGCTCCCAGCTCAGACAATCTGCCTGCCTTCCTCTCCCCAACTCCATATTTCATCCTGCACAGCAAACCCTGCTCCTCTCACCATTTCTGGCTAAACCTGTTATCAATCAAGGTGCCATAAAACTGCCAAAGGTTTACTGAGAGCAAGTAATGGGGAGGGGGGTTATCACAGCTCCTGATGACAAACTCCAGCCTCTCCTGTGGTACCAGGATGGGCTCATAGAGCTCAAGGACAACACACGGTTCCACTGCATCAGGCAACACAAAAGGGAGAATTACTCAGTAGCAGAAAACAGAAAAAAAATAAAAGCTTAATTCCCCGTCCCCAACTACTTTCTATTAAGCAGAGCGATAATACCAGGGTTTGCAGCATTTTTCAAATCCAACTGTCATCGAAAAATACTGTTCTGCAGGAAGAGCCGCCCTGTATTAGAGATTTTGAGTCATACTGTAATTTTTGGGTTTAGTTTGCTTCAAAAGCAGTATGTAGAAGCCAAACTGGTTCTCTCTGGCCAAAGGCCACATGCTGACCATACAGCCCCAGAAGAGCCCTCGTTGCCTGTGGCCACAGGCACCTCTCTGACATCACCTCCAGTCTGAAATGGTGCTTGCCCCGAAGGACTGACATAGGAAGTTTCAATTTATCCTCCTCCTGTGCCGTATCATTTAAAATAAGAAGAGGCAGAGTGCTCTGTCAGGCCATACACAACAGAGCATTCAGCAAAGCCCTGGTGGTTTAATTGTCCTCACACAGTGGGCTCAGGGGGCTGGGCAGCAGCTGAGTGCTCCAGGGCTGCAGGCTGTCAGTAAGCATTTGGCAGAAGACAGCTGGATACAAAATCCTGCTCTTGGAAGGGAAAGATGGGCATCAGACCCATGGAGAGAAGGATGAGAAGGAGCAGTGCTAAATAGTCTAGAGACTCTTGCTTTTCTGTGTTTTATTTGATGGGCACATATAATAAGCTATAAGCTTTTTCTTTTATATAACTGAACAAAAAGAAATTGAGATATTCAAAAAGTCTTCTAATTGAATATTTCACTATTCAGAGAGAATACCTGTTTCAAGCTTAGCTATTTTTTATTCTTAGTTCAGATTAAGAGGCACACAATAATGTTCCTGAGATGGTTTAACTAAATGCTGCCACATTGCTTCCCTTCTCACATCCACCAAAGGGAAACAGAGGGGAAAAAAAAAGCATCCACAGCACAACACCCAAGTACAAGAACCTTTTAAACACTAAGCATTAAAAACCACACTAAAAATGCATGTCTCCAAAAACATCCATTTCATGTTAAGATATGTCAAACATTAATAGTGACTTTCAGAAAACCACGTTCTGTAAACTAGTAAACTTTTGGATTTGATAGATTTGAATAGAAGTTGAGGCTTAAAGAAAAGAGAAGTGAAATGGAAGCCATGTGAAGTTTTTGATGATGTTCAGCAGTATTCAAGATAATCTGATATTTGTGTGACTCATGATGAGAGCTTACTGAATTGCTTAAATACAGACAAATCAAGTAGTCATTATGTGGGTAACACTCCTACAGTAGAGGAAACAGTCTGCCACTTTTCTAAGACAGGAAAATGCTGCCAGACATTAGATCAGACTGGATGGGGCTTTGGAGCAACCTGGTCTAGTGGAAGGTGTCTCTGCCCATGGCAGGAATTTGCAACAAGATGAGCTTTAAGGTCCCTTCCAACCCAAACCATTCTGTGATTTTGGGACTGGGGCAGCAGGGCAGGAGAGGAGAGGACTGACTTCACCCCATCAGCTGTGCCATGTATGGGACAGTTTGGAAACTTTCAATCTGGATGCAAATCTAGAAACAATAATGCAGAACACCAAATTATATAGGGAGGAATTACAGTAAAAAGAGGAGTTTTTATTTCCCAGATGAGAATACTGCAGCAGTTTGAAATGCAGAACAAAACCCACTTCCATAACTTGGAAGATTTAGGGCTTTTATCACAAAATGCAGTTCAAGGAGATGTTTGAAAAAAAGGAAATACATTTGGTCCATTTAACTTTTACCTTGAGCGTTCGACTGACGGCAGAACACAATAAACAATTCCCTTGAACTTATGGCCCACGCTTATTCTTCTAAAAATATTCTGCCGTCATTTCAATGATTTTTTTTTTCTTGAAACAAAGGAAAACAGTTAATATGAAAGATGACTCTGTCTGAAAAATGCCAAGCGTGGCTGACACATCTAAAACATCTATATTGCAGTCACCACTGCAAAAAATTAGCTATCTGACCAGTAAATATGCATTGCTCTTTAATCCTATTTGAGTAAGAAAATCCCATGTTTGCAGAACAGAATGGGTTCTTTTCTTATAGGAAAAAGGAAACATTAAAGAAATACTAATTTTCTTCACATTAGGCTTGCTGGATTGCACCTCAGTGAATTCAGGACTTAACTGTGACCATAAACTTTGTGGCCAAGAAGAGCCTTTACAGACACTTGCTAATGGGCATTTTCTTTGCCCTCAATATTTCCTGAGAAGCTTCTAAGAAAAAATAAGAAAAGGTGTAAAAGTGAGTATTCTGAGAAAAGACACATGTACTTCTCTATGAATAGGGGTAACAGAAATCACTGGGATGGTGGGGATATAAAATAACCTCTTCAACTAAATCCCTCCACTGCAGGAGGTCTTGATAAGGGGAATTAAAAAGTTCTTTCAATCATTTCCACAATGACAACATGTAAAGTGCTAAGACACAAACTTTGTTTGTCCCCTGACCTTCAAAGATGTTAAAAGTGTTAGAGCATTTTAAAAAAGAAGATGAAAAAAATTAAACTTTGGAATCCTGAAGTTTATTTGGAATACCATTCCACTAAAGGAGTTAACACCTTTAGTTGGCTTGATATATAATCCAGCAGAGTAATTTTTTATTTGGATTTGCCTATGGCTCCAGGTTCCCTAAAATTAACGTCAATGGTGGCCTTCTATTAATTATTTATCATAACTTTTATGATTTTGGATTGGAGGTGAAAGCCTCTCCCTTAATTTTTTTATTCCTTTGGGTTTGTTTTTTTCTGCACATCTGTTGAGGTTTTTTTGTTTGCCTTTTTTTTTTTAAGAGATACAACAACTCTGAGAAAATAAATGCAAAACATTTATGTATTTGTGTATTTCCTCTGAGCAAACCAAAACAAACGCAGAAATTAAACAAAATTCAAGATACTGAATTGCAACCCCTTCCTTTGGCAATGATCTGTGGGTTCCTGACTCCCTTCATTTGAATCATTTCCCAAGAGGAACATTAAAAACTTCCCAGTAATGCTGGACTTTGGTGGCTGGTTGAAAGTTAAGATGAGCAAAGCGTATGGGCTCCACCCCAGGATGTTGCCAGATGATTGTGAGAAATGACCTTATGCAGCATTAATCATTCAAGAAGGAGGATGCTGCAAAGCCTGCCCAGATGGCTGTCTGGGACAGAGAGGGAAAAGCAGGATGACGAGGACATGGGAATTAAGTGCTGACGCAAAAAAAAGAAAAAAAAAAAAAACCATTTTGCTGAAGCCACAGACTTGGAAGCAACTCCTGCATCCCAGTGACAGCCTGTAAAGTCTGAAAAAAAGGGCAGGTTTCAGTGTTAAAGCTCCCTGAACCCGACAGTTCATGTTCCACAGCTCAGCACACGTTCCTCAGAGAGAGAAAGAAATGAAACAAGCACAGGAGAAGGGAAGGAGATGGGAGAGGAGCACACACCAAACACCAGGGACAGGGTAAGGCACCTGCACATTTTGTGACCCCACAGACCCCAATTCTTCATGGTCCTGGGACAGAACCAGGGCTTTCAATCTATGAATTTCAAGTGATGTCTAAGGAAGCAGCCCAAAGACCCTGGACAGACAGCAACTTGTTCTTCCCACATCTACTTTAATGCATTATGCAGTTAACAAAGAAGGAGTTATTTTTACAATAAAATAAAACAACTCCAGTAGACAGAAGTTCAACTCTTGCTCCACAGAAAGGGGAAACAAGAACAGAACTAGTAATAACAATAATCACCATGACACTGAAAGGTTCGGGATCCTCTTTTTGTTCATAAACATATTCTGTCTCTTCCCAATTTGATACAGAAACTGTACTATTTCATAGGTTTATAAATAATCAACTACAGTCAAGACAAACATCTTACAATATTTTTTGGACAAAAGATTACAGCCACCACTTATTTTGGTGGTCATTAAAAATATCTATAATTTGCATTTCTACCACCTGGATTCAGTACTGTATAACCAAAAAAGATTTAATTAAGGAACAAGCTTGCAACACTAACTTATTTTTTCTAGTCCTTTAGAAATAACTTTAACTGTAGAAAAAATACTCACATAAATCCTGAGAAAGGAGACAAGGAATCAAATTGCTCAGGAAAACAAAAACAAAGCAACTGAGGTTGAGATTAGCTTTGAATAACTTCCTAAACTCAACTCAGGAACCTCTTGAAGCCATTTGAAGACAAAGTCCGCAACTCACTGCATAATGAGAACAATGTAAAGGCTACTAAATTAGGAAATTCCCTTTCTACAAAGAAGAAAACTCCTGCCTCTGCCCTCTCTCCACTGGCATTCGAAGATCTGCTTTCCCCACCACCTCCTTCCTTTGCTATGGCATCCCTGCTACACTACACTGCCTATTCTGGTTACATTTTAATCTTTCTTTCTCCTATTTGAAGAAGGAAGCTTTCCACATAAGAAAGGGGAAACACTAAAATTCTGTATAATATAAAATTTGCTGTGCTCCCACTGAACTCTTCTCCCACACTTTCCCATACAAGCATCAAATCAGGCTGTTGCAATCCTGTCACTCTACGCAAGGGAACTGAAGACAGCCTGCTCTGCCAAACAGCCTTGTACTCTGACAGTCCAGGTCCTTTTGACAGTAGGATGGGAAAGGGTGAGGCTGGTGAGCTCTGTGCCCTACCACGTGCATGAAGGATGACTTTACTGTTCATTTATAGCACATGAGGTCACTTAGCCTGGGCTGTGGTGTTTCCCATCCTGCTGGAAAATATTCACCACCATCTGATTTGATTTCAGCAAACAGAATTGAATACATTGCTCGGAAAGCCATTGTGAAAGCTACTCTGAGAGTTAAGTTTTGCAGAGTAGGAGCTGTGCCTGCTCAAACCCGTGAGCTGCAGCTGAGCCAAAGAGTGGGATTTCATGGAGACCACAGTGATGGCTGCTCTAAAGAAGGGTCACATCCCTTTTGATTCTACATCACTATATTCTTTCTGCGTGCTTTTTCATCATCTGCTTATGCCAAGCAGAATACAAATAACCAGCAAGATGATTCTTCAAGAACAAAAGCCTAACGACCTCCTGAATAAATTCAGGCTGCTCTGACGTAGATGCAAAAGACTGATGCCAAAGGGAGGCATCCTCTGCTCAGGAGGCCAGCTCTGCCTCTCAGGTCTCTCCCGCTCCTCCTCAGCAACACAAAGGGCACAGGGATGACTAAGGTTAGCAATGACTTCTGTTGTTGATTTTAAGCAAACTTGAAAACACTTTCATTCTACTTGCACGCAAACAGGCATTAGAGGTATGTCGCCGAGGCAACAAAACTATTCCCTGGAATTGGCCTGAAGTATTTAGAATGAGTGTTTCCTTCCTATGACACTGAATTTACAGAAAAACACTGGTTCCTCTGAGAATTACAGCATATAAATCTGAAGGTGTCAGCACAGAGGTCACAGTTTGCTGAAAAAAAGCTCTGTTACATGAGTTAAAGATGGATTTCATATTGTCTGTGCAATCCCTAATGACCTTGCAAGAAAATCCACCTTTTCAACTGTTCCTCTGGTGCCTGATTTACTTTTGGACAGACAAAATTACTTCCATTCTTTTAACCATTGGGGGCTGCACAGCTTTTGGAATTCTGCTTCAAGTAAATACATCTCTCATGTTGCTGCATCTGAGGAGGAGACTGGATCCTTCCCATCTACTCGGTTCCAGGATAATGACTTCCAGGTTTCCAACTCACCAGTGAAACCAAGATGATCTGTGTGTGCTGTATGGGTTTATCAGGGGCTTTTTTAACCATATCCCAACAAGGCTTTCTTACCTTCCCAAAGACAAGGTCTTCCATCCCATCACCAGGCAAGGGGAAGAGGTCAGACTCACTCCCAGATTCTCTTTTAAGAACACCCTGTGACGAGGCACAGACACTGCTCAGCCCATCCTCCAAGAAGTTCTCACATTCTGCAGGAGCAAAGCACAAACAGTCACAACCTGAGGCTTTCTGTAGCATCCACACATCAGACTCACATTCCCTCAGTGAATTCCAGGATTGAAAACATACACTTTACAAATAAAACTTTATAAATTTGTTCACCTCTCAAAACTGCCTGTGAATTCTCAAATGATTTATTCAATTTTAAAACTCCTTTTTAAGTGCATCATTGAAGTACATGGTGCAAACTGAAATTCTGCAAGGAACAGCTGTAAACATTTGTAGCTTGAGGTGCTGATAAATATACTACGTATGAGGCATCCCATACAGTGCATAATGGGACATTTCCTATCGATTGCAACAACTGCAAAATTAGATTCATATTCAATAAATATAAAAATATAACTTGTCAATATTTGCCTTCATTCTCAAAGAACCAATTCCTTCTAAAAGCCAAGGTGCTTTTAATGCATACTTGGACCATTATTCAATTTCTTCTTCTACACTCCTTACTGCAAAAGCACTAGTGTGAATTCCATGACAAGCTTTACTTTTTCAAGATTCAAAAATTAAGTGTTTTTTTAAAAAACTCTCAGCTTTCGTAACTCCTGACATTGAAATATAAGCATGTTGCATCTCAAATGCTTCCAGCTGTTTGCACTGGGTTAATCAGGAGTACAGAACTAGACTGCAGCCCCTGCAAAAGCCCTCTTTCCAAAACCTTTAACAGACAAGTATTTGCCTAGGAAATGACTGTACATATTTTATTTGTTCACCCTTCAGGCAAAAGTATTAATGACAATTTTGGCAAAAATTGAACACTCAAATTTCCCAGCTCAAAATATTTTCTAATTATTACTTTGCTTGATTTTTTTTTTAAATAAAGGTGCTATTTTGCACCTCCTCTAACTAAATAGATCCAAAATGTGCTCAGCTGTCTGTAGAAGAGCCAGGGCAATAAAATATTAGTTCACCCTTAAATTATACCTCACTAACTCCATCTTTGGTGACATCAAGCTTAAACATCAGTGAAAGGATGACAGGTTTGGGTAGCTTAAGGTCACCTCTTTGCTTTCCCCATCCTGAGAGCAGCTATGGAACCCCCAGCCACATCCCAACTGATGGGAGTGACTCCACTTCTGGAGAAAATAGCATTTCTTTGATAGTGGTGGGGCTGCCCCCATTTAGGGCAGGGGGAGTCAAAGCCAGTCAGAAACACCATTACCCCATAGAGGAATTTCCACACTGTGGAGAATTGGAAAAGCACTTATTGGATGCTGCAGCTGCTCCTGTTCCCCTTTCAGTAAACCTGGAAAATCTGAACTGCTTTTCCATCACCAAGGGGGAGAAGGGAGGGGAGAGAGACAAGGGGGGGAGTGAAGGGAAAGAAGAGACGGAGCGGCTGCGAGGCCACGGGCCAGGTGCTGTTCCTCCAGCTGGCAGCCAGCACAGCATGTCCACAGCCCAGACTGAAAAACAAAGGGGCTCCAGCCACGTTCCACTGGAAAATCAGTGGGGACAGCTCAGATGTGCTGAGGGATGGACACCTCACCCTGAGGATAAAGCACGAGAGGCAGTGAAGCCTCCTTGGGAGGAGCCTCCCAGGGACAGAGGAGATGAATTAGAGAGGAAGGATGAGGAGCAGGGTGATGGGGACCCCTCCACACATCTCATTTGCTCAGCTCATTTGTGCTGAGAAACTCATTCCCAAGTCCTCTCTTCACTACACTCTCCTTCATTTTTGGTTGGTGTGCGTATTTTCTCAGTTTTCTCCCTCCCCTTCTCTCAGTTTGCTGGGTTTGTTTTGCATTGCACAGGCGCTGCACAAAGCCAGGCTCTGTGTCTCACACCCCTGGCAACACTTCTGTGCATAATATAAAGGCAAAATAATACAGAGAAAAAAGCCCTAGGAAGAACTTTTCCAAGCAATCTCTTCTGTACATTTTCCAGATTCTTGTGTCCTCCAAGCCAGGGTTGAGCCCTTCAATTCCATGCTGATAACTACATATCTGCTTCACTCCTCTGCACATCTAATTTCAAAAGCAGTGACAGAAAATGAGAAGCTTCAATTTCTAGAGTTACCTTCAAAGATCTGAGGTCTCTGTCCTTGCAAGTCATTTCAGCAGATGAAAAAGGCCTAATTACTTATCAAGTACTGTATTTTTAAGTTAGCCACATTGACAGCTCGTGGTTTTATTGCTGTTAAGTGTTGCCAGATTTTTCTTGCCCTCTCTACGTTGACCAGCACCACAGAGCAGCAGGAGGATGCCTGTGCAGTAACAATATTATTTCTAGAAAGGCCAGAACCTGCATAACCTGAGATCCTTCTGCTGCTTCAGTCCATCTGGAGAGCACATTTACTTAAAAACCTATCTCTTTATGCGTGTGTTACAGACATGTATTACTATAATTATTAATATAAATTTGTGTATTTACAGCTACCTAATTACATAATATTTTATTTCTATAGTGTACTATTGCATTAGATAATTAATAGGTGTGCAACTGATAGCGATCCATAGGAATACATGATCATATATTTGGCAAGTCAAATGAGTCCATGTAGCTTTGCAGACAAATGGTCTGCAGTAACTATTGCCTGAAGCATAAAAATACTGTACCAAGAGGCAAAGGATTCACAGATACAATTAGTAAAGAAGAGACACGGCAATACCACAGGTTGTCTTGTAAAAACACTCTTGAAACAGCTGTTGCTATTAATGACTCTTACATAAAGGGTAGTATTTTTTGTTTGTTTGTTTTTAATAAAAAAGCACTTATTTAACTTCAATGTGAGCTAAAACTTCTATTTAGGATAAACACCTCAGGTCACTAGCCCACACTATCCCTTCTTAGCCTACAGTGTAAAAGACCCGAGTTTAAATTTCACACTGACACTCATTTTCTTGCAAGTCTCTCAGATAAACTGAAAGAGATTTGGGTGAGACCAATCCTCATAAGGACAGCAGAGAAAGAGACCTCCTCTCCATGAGCAGCCTAAGCAAAGTCCCTATTCAGTGCCCTGATAAATTACTGTGTTTGTTTCAAACACACATAATCCAGTGAAAGGAAATGCTTTTTTTCTTATCTTGGACACCAACCCTTCTTTGAAGCTTGCCCAGACTAGATTTTCTGTCCCAGTGGAAGAGCCAGAAAGCACCAGCCAGCACACAGGGCTGGGATGGGATCTTGGCACAGCCAGTGGGCAGGGTGTGGGAACGATGGCTCTGAACAGCCTTCCTGCTTCCTGAGCCTGGAATCATGAAAACTTCGGGGGGTGGGGGGGGGCAGGGAATAAAAATCTCAAGCCACTGATTTGGGTCTAAACATGGATTTAGGAGTTCAAATGTCCGGTTTTTCCTTTCATCGTATTATCTTTTCAGCTAGAAACTAAGTATGTGTGCCCACCGCAACATCTTTCAAGTTTATTTAGGAAAAAAAAAAGGGGAGGGGAATCAAAATACTGAAGCAATTGAAATGCAGAATTATTTGAGATGGTGACACACCACACAGCTCCCTGCTAGTCAAGTGCTGCAGCCATGTGCTAACAATGACTCACAGCAGTCACTACACAGTTTCTTTAATGTGTTTTCCCCATCCGGGACAGGATGTCAAAAAGAGGAAGAAAAGGAGGGATAGAGAAGGTGAGGAGGAGGAGGGCTGCTGGTGTGGAGCTGCCCTCAGCACAGAGCTCACCTGGAGACTCCCGCGTGCGCTTGCGCTCCAGCAGGGAGGGGTCGGGACATGGCTCCAGCGGGCACCAGCTCTCACGGTTTATCTGGAAAACACAGCACAGCACATCAGAGAAAGGCCACTCTCACCAGCACCCCTGTGAGTCTCTTCTCCCAATACCCCTCTGCATCAACCAGCAGATACAAAGTTATGGTCTAATTTTTTCCCAATAATAAAAATGTCAAAAGTAACATATGATTTTAGTCTTTTTTGCATCACCAAACAAACCATTAGAATATGCCAAAACCCTTTATTCCTCCATGGAAAGTTTGATCTGAAGGTGGCTCCTGCTCAAGGAAGGAGTTCAGAGGGAGGATGAGTCAGTGTTTAAGCTACTAGTAGAGGACTGGATAACCTTGGCTCCAAGTCCCACCTCTATTTGTAGCTGGACTGCAGGAAAATACTCTTCTGCTTTATGCCTCAGTTCACTACCTACAGAATAGAAATTCCTTACCACCCATACTGCTGTACAGATAATTAGCTCAGAGACAGTGAAGTGCTCTGGTGGCGTGGAATCGAGGGCTTGGGAAGTGCCCAGGTCATGGTGAGAACCAGAAGCACTTTGGGCTTGCATTAACTGAAATGATGATGATGATAGAAACGCCCATTTTAACACTAAGACACATCACATGGTTTATTTCAACATCAGCCCTTATCACCTCACTCTGCCCTTCACCCTTTCCATGACTCCCAGTCTTTCAGCAAGGATGACTGATCTGTTCTCAGCCTCCTCCTCCCTCTGCCTGTGCTTTCATCTTCCTCACTTGGGTTGTGTTGTCCAACATTTTGACTCAGAAGTCTGCTGGACTATCCACAACCCTTGGCTCATCCAACATTCACTTCCCATCACTTCTGTCTGCAGCTGGCAGACTCTGGAAGCCCCTTTACTCTCTGCCATTTTTTTGAGCCAAATGCCTTTACTTAACTGTCAAATGTATGCAAATCTCACCTGTCCCACACCACAAAACCCAGAAGTTATTTCCCCTCCTGACCTGCCTCAACACACAGGATCTCATATGTTAAGTTGTAGCTAAAAGAAAGCTACTGAAATGGATGACTTAGCCTGATTTTGTATGTCAAGTATTTCTCCTACCCACTCTCTGCCTTTCCTTTTATCTCCTGAAACAACTTCCTTTCCTCCCTTTCAAACAGCAAATTTTTACTATTTATTTTTTGCCTCTGACCTATGTTCAAACCTCCTCCATGATCCTGCTCTATCTTTGCAGCCCTTTGCTGTATTCCCATCCCCTCAATGTTCTCCTTTCTCCTATGTTATAAAATGCACTGGTCTTGCCTTCTCATTATTTATTTTTTAAAATAAATTAAAACCAAGCCTCTCCTACCCTTGACCTGACGTGCTGCTTTGACTAATGACCCACGTCCTTGTTTCCTCTCCCACTGAGATCATGGAATGTGTTACTGCAGTCCTTGGCTGGCTCGTCCCTGCTCTGGCTGTGTCCCCTGCCCGTCACCCCAGGGGCTCCTGCCAGCACCTCTGCTCACCTCCTGCTCTCCACACCACACAGGCAACCCTGCACTCCCCCAGACCTGGCAGTTACTTGCTACAGCACATTTTTCTTCTTCAGGTTTTGTCCTCCTCCATACTTATGTGATGACAAAATGGTGTTGGGAGTGCCTTTGACAGGTCAGGCAGTCCCTGAGCCAAGTTAGGCTCAGTTATCATCTGAGAGGTCCTAATCCAACGTGCCCTGAAAATCCTCCAGTGCAGAGGATGCCGTGACCTTCCCCAGTCAGCAGCTCTTGCTGACAGAGACTGGGAAGGAACAGAGAAGTTCTGAGAATGGAAAAATGAGCAGGAGTCTCCCAGGAGAGGTGAAGGAGATGTTGAGCTCTACCAGAGTCAGGCCTTGGGGTGATCTCAGTGCATGTCCCACCTGGATGTCCCTCCCACCTCCATGGAATCTTGCAGACTATTTTTCTTAAGGATGATGTACACTTTGTAGCACTTACTCCCTGACTGCTTTATTCACCCAAGACCCCATCACACGTCTTTATGTACACACATCTAAGATCCCAGTGTTCCCTGTGTCTCTGTTCCACACACCCCTGTATATCCATTTTCTCCTTTTTACATACAATACATCCATATTAAATGAGAGGCAGCGAGGAAAAGAGAAGCAGTCTTCAGTCTGAGAAAGGACTTTTAAGCAAAACTTCAAACCAGTATTTTTTTTTGCTTTCCAAAGTGACATAAGGATGTTGCATTTTAACTGCTGCATGGACAGTGGGTCACGTTCTGATTCTTCCAACAGAACACACTCCCTGTTCTCAGTGAGGCTGTGTGGTATCTAACCTTAGCATCTAAACTTAACCACAGAATTTATTCTTTATTTAGTCTTAAAAGAGCTGCAAAGTCATTAAATTCCACTTCATGACTGTAAAGTCAATAAATATCATGCTATTTTTCTTTTCTCCCCAAACAAAGCAGAATAAATTTGCACCATGCTTTCCTGTATCTTATTAAAGGCAAATCTAGAGGTTGATGTGAACACACATAGAAGGACAAATGCAAATGTGCTCAAGTCCACACAAATGAAGGAATGACCCATTTCAGATACAAAATCAAATTTTGTCTCCTGACTGACTTGCACCTCCCTCCTTCCTCCTCAAGAAGAGTCCGACCCTCCTTAATTTTAAACAAATCACCATCAAATTCAAAGGAACTACTCCTGATTTATACTGATATCCACTACTGGAAATCAGTAATTAAACATCCCATTCAGTAATTAGCAGTAAGAAAGTAAAATACGAAGAGGTTCAAGCTGTCTGTTGAATAAGCCATATTAGGCTGAATTACCATTATATATTTTCTTTTAATAGAACCAATTGAGTCATTCACTGAAAATGCATTATAGACATTGGCATTTTTTCAAAAAAGATTTGAGCATTTTTCCCATTTCCCAGCCAGCTCTCTCCTCAGCCCTGTGGCTTTGCCAAGTATTGAAAACGTCTGCTTTTCTCTATTAAAAAAAAGTAATGAGAGAGTAACACTGAGGCTTAAGGTGCTGCTTCAGATATACTTAATTATTCACAAAATAAAACATTAGAAACTAAATATTTATCTCAGTAGCCCTAATTCAGGAAAAATAATAAGCACCACCAAAACAAAAACAAAGGAAACCACTACTATATACAAATATTCCCCAGGCCAAAACGAGCCCAGACAGGCTTTGAGGGAGGTTTACTGCATAGTCTCAGGGAACTGGGTGGTCCATAGATACTCAAAACACAAACCCCACCATCCACAGCCCAACACTGAGTACTGGGATCCCTCCTCAACACCTGAATTCTGCTTGTGTTTACTCAGGACTAGTGAGTACAGGTACAGACAGTAAGAGCTGGAGAGGAAATTATCTTTAAAAAAGCATCTGAACATCAGGAATTGGACA
Source organism: Rhabdornis inornatus (assembly GCA_013397075.1). Lineage (NCBI taxonomy): Eukaryota > Metazoa > Chordata > Aves > Passeriformes > Rhabdornithidae > Rhabdornis > Rhabdornis inornatus. The sequence continues at coordinate 673,840 of VWZS01005475.1, read as the reverse complement.
ATGGACCAGTATGGAGAAATTTGAAATGAGGCTGATTTGGCATTTCACGACACGTGCGCCTTGCACGTGAGAAAATTCCTCCCTTTTCCCTGCAGTTTCTTGTTTTGCTGAGAGAAGCCCAAGGACAGGACCACAGGCTGGTGGCCACAGAAGATGATAAAAGCCCCACACTCTCTTGCTCGCCCGCACTGATTATAGCTCATCGATCCCAGGCATCCCAAGTCTCTGTGGTGGGAGCAGAGGATGCAGTGCTGTTCCAGTAGCAGAGAGAATATGAAACAGCCTCTGGGAACAGAGTTTCAATACACAGATTTTGAAGAAATGCCAGGAGAGAACCAGCTATTTTTCCATACAGAAGCCTGAATGTGTTTATCTGCAGCTCAGACACAGAATGAATCATGGGAACACATCCCCAGGCACCAAGGACTGAATCCTGCAGGATTTTCTGTTTGCCTGTGAAACAGCAGCAGGCTAAATGTTCAAAGAGGCCTTTAGGACACCAGCTGGAGCTGAGAGCAGCAGATGGTTCCATTTGTCTTTCTGGGCACACACAGGTATTTCCTGACTCTCAGGGACATCTTCCTGCAGACTCTGAACTTGAACCCTGATGTGATTTAACGCCTAAGACAAGGACAGCGATGGACAAGCTGTGAGACACCCGGGGCTGAGGTGCCCTCTGTCCTGCAGGAACTGTGAGTGACCCCAGACTCCACTCCCAGGCTCTTCCTTCATCTCCCCTTGTTCTTGCACAAGGAATTATCTGATCCGCTCCAGTCTGGTGCCTGCCCCTAAAACCAGGATCCAGGACCTCTTTCTCAAAGACACTCCAACAATATCTAGGGCAGAACTATCTGGTGGAAGCTCACACTAGGAACAGGCACCTTGGGGGCCTCTCCTACATTTCCAGCATGGAAAAGTCCTTTTTCTCTCCCTCTGGTTTTATTTTAACTCTTCTTGCCTTCCATTTCACAATAAAGAGGACACACTGACCTTTCAGGAAATCTTTTGCTATTGCAAAAGTTTGCACTTGTCAACCTCACTGGTCATGATATAAATCAACATCTCCAGAGCACAAGGAACCAGATGACTTTAACTTTCACTTCCTAGCAGATCTCCAGAGATTCATCTTCCCTCCATATTATTTTAACTTTGTCCTAAATCTGCAAGTTTCCATTTTTCTCCTTTAATTTTCTCCAGCTTCCAGACTATGATCTACCTTGCAGCTAAAACCAGATACTACTGCACATAGGAAAATATTTAGGAGAGTAATTGTGGCTTGCTTAGTGTATCATTAAGTACTTGGACACCACACTGAGTAATATCCATTTTAAATATCCATTGTAGAATAAAAGTAATAGAGAAAAGCAATACTTCAAGTATAATTCAATTATAATTAGTTATAATTAATTATAACTAATTAATTAATTTATTAATTTAATTTTCCCCAGGCTCGTTTTGGCCTGGGGAATATTTGTATACAGTAATGGTTTCCTCTGTTTTTGTTTTGATGGTGATTATTATTTTTCCTGAATTAGGGCTACTGAGATAAATATTTAGTTGATAATGTTTTATTTTGTGCATAATTAAGTAAATTAATAATTAATTAATTATAATTAAATTCTTCCATAAGCAGAAATGAGACAATGATTTTTTTAAAGTTCTATGGATATTGTAATTATTTTCTAGGAATTTCCTGTTCCTGAAAATTTCCTATAGGACTAAAGAAATTCGTACACATAACTGGAATTCAGTGTTTATGCTGACCAACTTTTAACTTTACAATTCCATTTACAATGAAATTATCCAGTTGCCTGCAATTCCTGCACTAGAAACTAAAGCAACAGTTGACTTACTCCCTTCACAAAAACCACCTTTCAAGATCCTCCGAAACAGTTTGAAAAAGAGCATGAAGGATGGGGCATCTGGGGAAGGAATTTCCACTGTTTTCCTTCAATATCTGTTGCTGCAGAAAAACTCCACACACACAAAACTCACATGAAGAGCAACAATCACTGCTTTGGCAATCATCTTGCCAGACAATATTAAGAGCAGACATATCAATTTGCTAGCAAATTCCACATTTATTTTTTATTTAAATTATTTTGGTAATATCCCTGTGTATTTTCTTAGCTTTGGGGGAAGGTATTAACAGGTGGATGCAGAACACAAAGACATTCTCAAATGCACCCCAAGAGGGACAACACTTGAATTTCTGCAATGATTTCTATGGAGATTTTTCTTCTAGCACTGTCAATATGCTACACTGAGTCTTCTACCTTCACAGAGCTGGTGACACCACATCAGGACATTTTTTCAACGAGGTCCAAACCTCTCTCATAGCAACAATCCAGCAGTGCTATAGAAAACTGTATTAAAGGATTTCACCAAAAAAGGATCCTACAAGCACAGGACATATTACCTGACTAAATAAATTAGCTCTTTATGGTGCAAGAGCAACACTAAATTCCTAGAGTGCATTTATCCTCCAGCAATGTCCCAGCTGGGAAAAGGAACGTGTGCCCCAAGTATGTTTTTTAGCCCTTGGCACTGGGATGTCCTCCACCAGCAAAACTAAAAGTCAACAGACTTTAATTAAGCTTCAAAAATACCAGCACTGGCTTTTCAAAAAAACCTAATTTCTTAACTAATATGGGAGCAAAATTCCCACAACATGTATGTGCCTAATGTGAAAACACAGTAATTTCATTTAAGGTGCCCTCCTGGTTGTAATTCTACATGAGACACAAACAGAAAAACTCAAAAACTCTACATCATTCTAAAGACACTTGTCTCCTTCTGTCCTTCAATGACCAGAAAAGCACAGACAGATGTCAGATTAAAGATCAGTCCTTTGACGCCCACAAAGTTTGATGAATACCACACACCCATCAGCTGGGGACATCCTTTCCTCAGAATATCTCTAAAGAAGGAATGAACTTGCTTATGTGTCAATAAAGAAGAAAAACTTCAACAGAAAATGTAAGGAGGTCTAGTTTAACTTAATTCGGGGACTTCTCCACATAGGATGCTGTAAATGACACTTTGCCTTAGGTAGGCAGGGATTGTTCCAGAGGATCTTCCCTGGTGTTGGAGGAAAGCTACCAGAGTAGCCAGGAAGCAAAACAACTAATTAATAGTGCTGTCCTTTTAATTTCAAAATATCTTGATTAATAATTAATGCTGGTTTTAATTTCATGAATAATGTTCTGATCTTCAACTGGAAGCTGAATGGGATCGGTTCATCTGAAAAGCAGAAAAATCAAACCTCATTGCCCCAGCTGTGACAAAACTTACTCCTGATGCCTACCCTTAACAGCTTCAGCATTCACATACAGAGGTGAAATGCAGACATAGGCAAAAACTGTTAGAAGCCATTCCCAGCTGTGATTACTCAGTCTCCCAGTCCTAAAGCAAGCCTAGCTCTTACTTTGTAACTCTGCAAAGCACTGGCTGTTCATCCCCACTTGAACGCCGGTCTGACTTCACATGTATCTGCAAGGTGCCAGCCAGTGTGGTTTTGGTATCCTGTCCCTAAATAGTTTTATTTGTGGTAGCAGGCACAACATAAAAATAAGACAGGGCTGCCAAGGCACACATGGGCACACTGAGACCTCCCATTTTGGGCTTGCAATAACATAGCACAGACTGCTTTACCCTGCACGTAGCTGCTCAGAGCTCAGCAAAATGTTCAGACAAGCAGACATCCCACACACCCCACAATTTCTCCCTCATCTGCTACAATGCAAACCCAGCAGGAACAATAACAGCAAATTTTTGTGTTGTTTCTGCATCATCCAGGCTTCCCTGCGTTCACTAAGTTCAGGATCCAAGTTCATCAAGGTTGCCATGCTGCAGCAGCCAGTAAAGGACACAGAATCATGGAATCAGAGAATGGTTTGGGTTGGAAGGCACCTTGAAAATGATCCAAATCCAACACCTCTCCCATAGACAGGGACAACTTCCTTGATTGCTCAAATCACCATCCAACCTGGTCTTGAACCCCTCTAGGGATGGGGCATCCCACAGCTTCTCTGGACAAGCCAGGGCCTCACGTCTCTCACAGTAAGAAATTTCTTCCTAGATAAAAGTCCTACCTCCACCAGGGACTGGGACACTGCTGGTAACCTGCTGCCTCTTGCTTTCTCGTATGTGGAGAGGAGGAAGAAACTATGCCAAAGCCAAAAATAATTGCGTGCATCAACCCTCAAAATTGTTGAGGTTCATTTTCTTCATAACTTCAGAAGCCACTGTTTCAGGCTCCATCTAAACATGGAAAATTTGAGCCTCAAGACAGTGGCTCTTCAGATGACACATGCACTGCAAAATAATGGGTAGGAACCAAAAATTCTTTTGCAACTGTATCTAAGAATGGATGCAATCAACGCAAATCTAATCTCATCTATAAACACTTAGTACCCAAAATGGCATAAGATCTTCTTTCTTCACCACGTTGTCCTTTTTCAGCAGCTGATTTTCTCTCCTATGACTGAGTCACCATCCCTGGAGGTACTTAAAAGATGCACAGACGTGGCACTGAGGGACATGGTTTAGAGGTGGACTTGACAGTGCTGGGTTAATGGCTGGCCTATATGATCTTAAGGGTCCTTTAAACCTAAACAAGTCTATGATTACTGAGTTCCCTCTCCTAAAATGAAGCAAAGAACATATTAATCTACTACTCAAGAAATGACAGCTTGTCTGAGTCAACCTGCTGCTAAATTGAAACCTGTTTGGTTTTTGCAGGTATCTTGTTAAAACTTCATCAGCTCAAACACTCTTGATGGATCTGATTTGGGTTTGCTGTTTTCTAAGGACATGTACTTGCTTTTCAGTATTTAAGAAACCCTGTCCTCTTAACTCCCCAAAATACAATGGCCTAGATAAGGTACAGTTTTATTTCAGTATTTTAATGAAAACCAAACCCAACAGAAACCCCACCCTCAGCTCCCTCATTAAGGGCCTGATCCAACTCCCATTAACGTCAAGAGATGATCTGCCACTGACGCACTCGAGTGCTGGCTTGGATCCCTAGATCATCAAAATTTAATTTCATCTACCAGTTATGTTATAGAAACCAGAGAAAACCTGTCTGATGACTGAAAATCGAGCTAGAGTTGATTGTAGCTGTAGCTGTCACTATCACCCTATTTTAAACATCTGCAGGCTGTACAGCCATGTTGGGAGCAGCAATGCGTGCACACACGCACACATATATGGACACTGAGTCATTTGTAGGAACAGACAGTATAACCCACAGTTCTGAAACTCAATTAGGAAAATATCAGTTGGAACTAAAAAGAGCCACATTTTGTTATAAAATCTAAGCTTTGCTGAACAAAAACTAATTTAAGGAACCGGTGACATCAGAAACACTGAAGTTGGATTATTCTAGTGAATCGTATTTTAACCCAGGCATTCAGATACTCTTCATAAAGAATAAGATTGTGCTTTTTATTGGCAACCAAGATTGTCAGAGGTACCAGGTCTCCTCCCAAGAATTATTAAGCAGTCCTTTCATAGAAGTAGTGTGTGCACAATACAAAACATTCTTAATGACTCATACTATGTCTATAGACTGAATATCATGGGATTCAACCCTTAACCAGCATCAGTAACATCAGAGTTCTAAAATACTCAAAAAAATTGAGCTAGTAAAGAAAACTTACAGCTCTCTGTGCCTCCAAAAACCAGTGGGTACACTGAATTAAAGGAAAACACCTTCATTCACAAAAAAGCAAGTTAACAAGAGCTAGGTCTATTTTAGTGCAGATAAAGTAGAACAAGAATTAACTGAAAATAAATTTGTTATATATTCTTGTCTTGACTTGGAAACAAGAGTATGAACCAAAAATCATAAGAAAGGAAGCCATATGATCATGGAGAATCCCACTGCTTCAGCTAAGAAGAGAAAAAGGGAGAGGGAAAGGAAATGCTCTTCCAGCAGTTAAGATCTCTGAATTGGGCTGTGTTTTGCAGTCCCTCTGGCTTCCCTCCTATTTCCATCCACTCTGCCAGGAAACTGCTGAAGCTCCACAAAGCTGTTACAGAGACAGGACATTCCCAGACTGCCATTGTGCCATTTGGTGGAGCACTTGCTAATTTTAGAGTAGAGGAACACACTAGGACAATTAGCCAAGAGCCACTCCTGATTCTTGCTCTAACCCATCCTCACACAAAATCACACCAAACAACAAGACTGACAGCAACCCTTCTAACACAAACAAAAAACAGAGGCAAAGGAAGATCCACCATGCCTTTTTTTGGCAGAATGCATCTTTTGGGGAACATGTGCCTTTCAACCACAAAAGCAAGCACTGGAAATGAAAACCCTTTTCCCCTCATACTAAAAACCCACCTGGGATTTCAAGCCAGGGACTGTTTAAGGGCAGAGGGCAGGGAAGATTGCCAGGGAGCTCTCCCAAAGAGCACATGCCACAAGAGATTATCCAGTTGCAGAGATAATAATATTTGACATGATATGGTTTGATAAGACTCAAAATCATCTCCATACTGAAGGACAAGAGCTCTTCCACCTGTCCCTCCCCTCTGCATCATCCTGAGGGACACGAGTACAGCAAGGAACAGACTGATCCCCCGGAGCTAGGGAAGGGAACCCGTAAATAAATATATACAAACATCATACCTTTAACAACACAACATCTACAGTCCTGTCCACCTTGGAGATGTCGCACAGGCTGTATCGCCTCTTGTGGCGTTCGTACATTTTGTCCAAAGAGCTGGGAGCAGAGGAGCAGAGCCCACCATGAACCCTGGGCTGACCACAGCCCCAGAGCTCTCACATCTGTGCTCAGAGGAGTCCCCGTGTCTCAGCACACCAGCCTGCCCGAGCTTCTTGACAGGAAAACGAAAATCCCAGCGCTGCGCCCGGCTGATAAAGTCTTCTTGGAACAGATTTGCTTTTATAAGCAATGCAGGAACTTATAGCAAACAAAAGGTATTTGAAGACAGCTTTATACATATAGGATTATTTTTTTTTTTTTTGCGACTGCTAAGAACGGTATCAGCCTTCCTGTTACAGTAATAATAATAAAAAGATGTTTTCCAGACAACTTTGATACCCAAAAAAGCAGCAGAATGAAAATCCTGCCTGAAAAGAGAACAAAAGCCAGATGTGTGCAGCAGGAATACTGACGCTCCAAGTAGAAAGGCAGAAGGTAGGCTCAGCCACGACGAGTCTGATTCAGGAAAAAAACAAAAACAACAAAAAAACCGATCTCCGTATCCAACGCAAATACTGTCACCTAAGTGTTTTGTTTTTCACGCCCTCATGCACTGAAAGAAACAACCAAAAAAAAGGACTTTCCTCCTTCCAAGTCAGTTCCCGGTTCACCAGGCAAGACGGCTTGGGTTTGCGTTAAGTTTAAATTTCTAATGACAGCACTGGGCAAAAGGAAAGAAAATAATGAAATAAAGCCACTCCCTCCTGATTTGGGCTAGGACGTCACTGCCTTTTTAGTCCTGCACCAGTGTTCTCCCAGCTTTCAAATTTACTTTGCAGTTGTGAGAGCATGATTCAGAGAGAGGAAAAAAAAAAAAAAAGGAGGGAGTGGGGGAAGAAAAAGCAGCAGCTTTTCTTTGCCAGCCTCTTCTACCTCTGGCTGCAGGCACTTGGTGTGTTTGCTTGGTCCAAAACCAGACTGAGAGCAAAGGGACGTGTTTTTCAAGAGGTAAAAAGACTCTTCCTACCCCCCAGGCCAGGTGAATGAAAGACAGTTTCAAGGTTAATGCTTTCCTAAACCAGGAATGGAAACTTATGATTTAATCAGCACACATGGGAATAAAAAAAAAAGGAAATCAGCCATTTACTTTTTTCTTGGTTTGTTTGCAACACAGAGCAAAGATCTCAGCAACTAGTTGTCCAGAAAATACAATCTTCCCTCTTCTATTCTAGCCTGACAGGCAGAGCTTTTATTCTTGGGGGAAAAAAAACCCCAACCCTAAAGTTTTTTGTCTTTCTAATGCCGGGGCCAGCGCGAGTCCCTCTGCTCTCAATAGCTCATTCACATCAGCTGGGCCCTGCATGCTCACTGCCACATGGTTTCCTGTTTTCAAACTGCCCCCTTGCAGCCCCCTCTGCTTTCCACCCCACCCTGACCTCTCCAGGGATGAAATCTTTCCATACTTCCCTGGCTTTAGACATTCTCTCATTCACCGATTCAAAAGGGAATGGGGGCGGTTCAAAATGAAAGGAAAAAAAGAGAGAAGAAAAGGGGAAGCGGAGTTTTCAGAGACTGGGAGTTGTAGCGACCTGAACTTGCTGCTTTGATAGATGGAAAAGCTGAAAATGCAGCAATTTTTAATCCCAAGCTCCAAAGCAGAAAATGCAGCATTGGAAAAGCACTCATCAACCTGAGGTTTAATTGCCAATCTCCAACAACTACCCTCGGCAGCACCGGGAGAACTGGCCCACCTCCTGCTGCTGGGATTTGCTCCACTCCTGGAGCTTAGTTAGGGGGTTGTAGGTCTTTTCATCCAGTCCTGTAGGGTGGTCCTGGTTCCCCGGTTGTATAAGGAGATTTGTGGCTACCAGCTCAAACTCTGGCAAAGGTGACTCAAGCCCTGCAGCCTACTGGAACGGATAAAACACAAGTTCTTGGCATTTGAATGAAAGATGAGTCTTCCAAAGGAGATCTAAACCCATCTGCTGCAAGCAAGCACTCCAGCTTCTCTCTTCCCAGTGCTACTCAGTCTTCTGACTGCCCAAACACACTGCACCACAGCCTGCCTGTGAGTAACACAGGAACTGACTCCCCTCCATGCCTGTTCAGTAAAACACCAAAACCCAGGAGTTTACAGAACCACCACACACTGCTGTGAGCTCCTGGATGTGACACACCAATCTGTACAGTCAGACTGCACAAAAGCACAGCCTACAGCTTTAGCACTTAACCAAGCAAAGGGCATCTTTTCCTGAGACTTGATGACACAGTGGCCAGCCCTGACACAGAGGTCGGCCTTGTGCAGGCTGGGACCAGCAGCTGATGAGCTGCTCCCAGTGAAGGACACAGGTACACTCTTACCTAGTCAATGCCAGGGTCTCCTCACACTTCCCTTATGCTCCAGTCTCTCCCTCACATCCCAAAGCTTCATCTCCACCACACCACCAGCTGAACTGAGGAGGATTCCTCTACAAGGCTGTTTTACAGCTACAATCCCTGGCTCAAGATCTCAGCCAATGATTCTGTTCTCTCCAACAATGAGCAGAGCTTCTGCTTTCAGTATTAGGACACACATAATGTGGTCGTACTTTGGGGACTTTCTGGAGCCACCAGTTTTCTCCACAAGTAATGAGTCCCAGCAGTCATGTGCCCATGGAGAGGAGGAATCAGAAATGGCTATGACAGCATTCCAGCCCTCCAAACACTACCATAAAAGGCAGGGATTTCCTCAAATCTAAATTTACAAGACAGGAACCCATAAACAAAGTATGTGAATTTAGTTCAGGTGTAGGAATTTGCAACAGTCACAGTGCCTGAATGATGCTCTAATGTCTCATAATGGAGGACCTTTTTTTTTTTAAAACTGATACAACAGATACATTTGTTTTCAAATCAATTTAATCACAGCTGCTGGTATACCCAGCCAAGATTTATCCTAACAACAACTGCACAGCACTGCTCAGACACTCCATTTAAAGCACTTCACCTTTGATCCCCAGAGTTCCTCTGGCAACCAGAAAGAGACGTCCAGCTGCAGAGCTCAAGGAATTCCCACCATGAAGAGGAGGTAAGCATCACTAACTGTGACAATGTATCTTCCACAGAGATAAAAGATGAGTCCAACTTGTAGCTGCATCAACATCCAGTCTACCGTGGCTCACATGACCTCATCCTCCTTGCAGGTAAGGGGAAATGAGAAACATCTCCAGTCAAAGCAGATGGGAGACATGCTGGGAAATGTGAAGCTTTCACAGCAGGAGGCTAATTTTCCTGAGCTATGCACAAGCATTTTGGGTGGCCAAAAGCCACAAATAACCCAGTGTAGGCTTTCATGGGACAGAAGGGAACAGAAAGTTTATGTGGAAGGTGCAGACAGGCGGAGAGAAGCAGCCAGGGAAGCTACCAGACCCACGCCAGGCTGGTGACTCTGGGCACAGGATACGTCCCAGGACTTGGTGCATGTCCTGTGGATCAAGATGATGGCCTGCCTTCCTCCTTAATTATGTGTCTAGGTCTAGTAAAGGTCGTCAGTTGATCTCCTTGATTCCCCCACACCTTCAGCCACAGAGAGAAAGAATCAAAACACAACAAGAAAAATAACCCCTTCTCTCCCTTCTCTTTTTTAATTTGAGCTTCCAAATCCCCTCATTTGTTCCATGAGTTTTTTCTGTAGTTATGTTCCTGACTCACAGCAAAGATCAGGGTGCCAGTGACGACTACAAACACCCAAAGTGCATCTCATCTTCATTTCCAGACTTAACTGTTGAGGGGGGGTGAGAAACATAATATAAACAAATAGAAGATAACGTGCCAGACACACTCTCCCTTGGGAGACCATCACTCTCTGAGCACATTAGGTGGGGCTTTTGCTGCATTGTTTCAGGCTGGAAATCTTGCCTTGCACACAGCCTGCTATCCACACAGGCATTGTTGGGCAGACACAGAACACGACTCAGCCCGGACGGAGCAGAACAAAGGCTTCCAGTCTCTTTCGTCCAGCTATTTAAGGCAGTCCTTGAATACCACACAAGTGTTTAGACAGTATATAGCATTTATGCTCTGAAACACAATGAAACAGACAATCAGAAAATAAAGATTAAATTTTAAAAAAACCTACTCTAACAAGTAAATAATTCCCTCATTTTTTTGGCGAGCTGCTCAAAATGGAGAGGAGACGTGAAGCAGCAGCCCCGGCCACCGGCTGCTGATGCGACAGTTCTGGGCTCTTTATTGAAAACATCTGGAAGCTCTGAGCCACTTTGTGCAGACAGGAGTTTGAAACTATCCAATCATTTCGTATCCAAACCCAAGTCCAGCGCTGTGGATTCCAAGGGAAGGAAAAGAGGGGGAAGGAAAAAAAAAAAACCAAACCCACACTTGATCACACCATATGATCTGTAAGCCGTCCAGATAAAACTCCTCCTCCTCCTCCACCCACTAACAGACCTCTTAATGACAAGGAAATCATGGTTATCCTGAAACAGACTGAACTATTGTTATCTGTTTCAAATTACTTTTGCCATATCGTTATGAAACACTGCAATGATGCAATCTGCAGAAATACTCAGGCATATTAACTTTTTTAACTTCTACTCTGATCGGAACTAATGCAGCAGCAAATGAAAGGAAAAAATTCTCCCTGTTTCAAGCAAGGCAAAACCCACTTCTGAGCACTAAAACAAGGTGATAATAAACTCATCAGACAGTAAGAGAGAAGAACTACAATTTCAGTTGTTCTTTTCTTGAAAGAAAGCAGCCTTTTGGGAAGGCTTTTTAAAATTTTACATTTCTGGCACTTGCAAGGATAGACAAAACAAATCGCTTTTTTCCTAAAACTAAACAAGGCAAAGGAAATCTGCACTCTAATGCTGCAAAGCCTGTAAGAGGAGCATGTCCAATCTGGAAAGGAAAGCATATCCATCGTGTCTGCTGGGAGAGAGGTCAGAGCCCACGTGAGACCAGACCGAGATGGACACTCAAATGTGGATTTTGAAGCAGACCAGACTGCTGTTGACCACAGCCAGCACTCACACCACAGACCTTGGTCAAGAACCCTGGATTTCTCATGGAACTTCTCATGTTTGCAGGAGCACTGCAACACTGAGAGTTTTGTGGCTGACCCAGTCTCACTGTGCCTGTCTGTCTGCATCCCTGTGGGGTGGTGGAATTTTGGTCCAGAGCTGCATCCTTCCGGCCATGGCAGGAGCCACCAGTGTCCCACCAAGCTACAAGTGACTCCAAAAGGCTGGATGTAATTTTGAATTCCTCTACAAGGTAGGGCACAGAAAGAAAAGGAGTCACAGAGAGGGACACAGTCCCTCACGAGCAGACATCAGAGGAATCCCATCTGTGGCAAATCCATGCTACTCTAAGGGGAAGGTCAGTGATGCAGCAACAAATCTTCACAATCCTGGTCCTAAAACACCTCCATCAGTTTGATTTAATCCTTGGGCAAATCATCCACAGTACCAACACAAGTTTTATTCTCTAGCCTGGGACTCTCCCAAAACTTCCCCACTTAATTCATATATTCACACCAAGGTCTGGAGAGAGGCATTTCCTCACGGAGCAACGCTTTGGGACAACACGACTGAGCTGAATTTAACATCAAACAACCCACTGTCCAGCTGCAGCCTGTGTTAGAGCTCAAAGAGAACTGTCTAACAACCAGCTAAAGAGCCATGAGGGAATGAGGAGGGCTTGGAAAGCTGTCAGACATACGGATACATGGAGCGTCTGTTTTGAGAAAATATAAAAACACCTTGAGAGACCTTCAGCCACTTCCTGGCCTTCCCTTTTTCTAATATTTCTCAGAGACACAGTGTACATTTTTCAGGAATTTCTATTGTCTAAATAACCTGCAGAAAAATGCCGAAGCTTTGGTCAGCCACAGAGCATGCCTGAACATCCTTCCAGAGGAAGTCAACTGCCCATCTTACTGCTCCCAAACGGCTACAGGAGAAACACAACCCACACAAGAGATTAGCAACCCCTCAGCTGACTCTACATCACTTTGCAAGATCTCCTTCTTCCTTTACCAAAAATAACCGCAGTTGGGATGTCTAGCTGGCTGAAGTGCTGTGGGATCTTGGACCAGGCCACAGATATTTATTTAGTGTGTTATGGGAGTTGAGAGAAATACTTCTGCTGTCAAGCACTGGACACGTTGCTTTGCTCTGTGAGTTTCAACATCCTGAAAATAGGGAAGGGAAAACATGAGTGGATAAAGCAGGAGCAGTCCCAAAAGAGGCTGTCAAGGAGCACCTGAGCTGTGAACTGCAGCAACAAATCAGCTGCACATCCCCTGTGTCCTCCTGTCAGCTGCACGGGGTCTAATGACTTACAGATTGGGTCAAACACCAAAAAAAGGGGACTTCTGTAAAGAATAACACCATAAATAAACCTGCAACCAAACAAGTGGATGGAAGATAATGCTTTGATTTCACAGCTGGCACAGCCCAGCCTGCTGAAGAAATGACGTTCACTTCCCTGACCTCATCCAACACTGAAGTTGGTCACAATAGATTTGTTTATGTTCTCCTTCATGGTTTTCAGTTGCTGGCAATAAATACGTAAATTTTACATGCACACAATGAGTGATAATCTTCGCTAATTACTGTGATTCTTCTATAAAGGAAGGATTACAATTTTGGGGATCTGGAAGGATAATGACATAAATAAAAGTATTTAAAATAGCAAATTGCATTTATAGGAGTTTTCAAACCACCGTAAACATTATACAAGTCACTTGAAATTGGTTTGCACAAACCATCCCTTAAACACCTGAAGGCCTGCTCAAGTCCAATCAAGCAATGTCTAATAATTTTTGCTACAGAGGAGTTAAGGAAGAGATCACTGCATTTGTCTCAAATGCAAGAAAAAGGGGATGTTTCATTATCTATAAATCTTAAAAATTCAAAAATTGAAGGAGTTTTTAATTTTTATAAAATGTATAATAAAAAAAGCATATTCTGACATCATCGGGATAGATACAGGATATAAGAAAGTATTTATTTACACAACTAAAAACATATGTTCTGTTCTCCCATAACAACATATTCTAGAAAACTGAATCTCCAACGGTTCAAGATATGAGGTTAAAAATTAGCTCGAGTTTTTGTGCAGGAAAACAAAGCCCCTCACATTTCCAGAGTGCAGGAAAGATCTCTGTGCTCTGAAATGACCCCCGCTACTGTGGGCAGACATCGCCTGAGCCACTCCAGGATGCCTCAGCACATGATATAAGTGCCATGAAATGTCTGGTGGATGGTTCTATCTGATGAATTATGTCTTTAGCTAAAAACAGAGACAGGCTAGCAGATTATATAGATGAATTGGCGGATAAAGCCCAACAAAAATGACGCATGGCATGAGTGAATGAAATTAATGGACAATATAAAAATGACACATCTTGAACTGAGGAAATTATTCAACTTTTACCATTCTTTCATGCCTACAGTTTAAGGCACTGTAATCTAACTGAAAAACAGAGACTGGTCATTCAAATGAATAAATCATGCCAGAAAATGATTCAGCTTCCCCCCTTTTTTTTTTTTTTTCTTTTTAACAGAAGTCACTAGGACTCAGCCCTTAGGAAGCCCACCGTGTATTGTCCTGGCCAGGCACTCTGTCAAAAGGGAAAAAGTTATCTTTTCTTTCATCTTGTAATTGAAAATCTGGGAGGGGAAGCATTGGGAAAGCAGAGCACTGTACAAAGGCACCCATCATATTCCCAGGTCAGCTTTTTGCTTGGCTGCTAATGAAGGCAGTGGATTGAGGACACTGTGGCATTTGTTTTGCCCTTCCAATTTTCCTGTTTGCTTTGTGGGAAGGAGGATCACAGACCCTAGGGGTAACTGAGATGCTCTGAGTGCAGCCAAGCCCCTCTCCCAGCAATAACAGACACTCCAGATCACCCTCCTACCTACACCTGCATCCAACCAATATTTTCGTGCCCTCTCTCCATGCGTTTGGAAACCTGAAACGAAATCCAAGGCAAACTTTGAGAGGAGGCATTTTGGAATCCAGCTCCCGCCTGGGAGGTCTGCTTTAGGACCACATGAATATTCCTTTGCTCACTGTTTTATCCGTTTCCCTGGTAGTCCTCTGTAAAGAATATTAAACAAACATGTCTTTACAGCTCAAGAGCCCAGGAGAGAATGTTGACCCTGTGGAAAAAAACCCTGGTTTTATCCATTTTTACCCCACTTTCATCCCTCTGGACTAAAGATGTATATACAAGGGTAAGGATTCATTGGGTCCACAAAGCTGTCATTAAGGACTGCTACATCAATCCATGCTGAGTATGTTCTCCCCATAGCCTGATTTTAGAAAGTATTTTTAAAGGAATTTCAGGGCATAAAACATGTATAATTACAGCTAGATATGTGGAAGCATCACCATTAGCGAGGAGTTTTCTCAACAGTTGACACTTCTCCAGAAAAAGAATAAAATATTTATTCTAAGGCTGTAAATTAACATATCCTATACCTCCACCAGCTTTTCAAAGATCCCTCTACAGTAACATTTGTTGTTGCAAGGTTAAATCCTAACTGGAATAACTGGTCCCAAGCCCTGCTCCTATGTCTCTCCACTCAGTAACAGCTAGGGAATGTCCCTGCAAACATGGGGAGTGTCAAACCAGTACAGGTGCTTTAGGAAAGTTTTAGTTGCTGAGTTTCTGTGCTCCCCTCTCACACCCCAGCCGCCAGAGATGCTGCATTTCCGTATATTTAACAGCTTTTTTCAATAGATAAACACATTTAAGACAACGGATGATAATAAATGGCGCCAAAAATGTCAAAAAAGCAGCATTTATTATATCCTGCAATTTCCCTGAGTTATCCTTCTTATTTGGACTGTCCCAGAAGCTGCAAATTGCTGTGCTGCAGATAAGGAAAGTGGAGAATCTGAGATTTCTTGCCAGTGACTACAAGGAAAGGGTTGGTTTTGTTTTCTTAGGAAGAAAGAGGAAAATGTTATGAAGGTTTCTCTTCAGGCTAAAATCCAAAGCATTTACAAGACTCAGGAGCACAAAAGCTTGCAGATAAACCAGCAGAACTGATGCCAGTTCCATCACAGCAAATCAGTAACAGCAACAGGGAGGAATGCAGATTATGCAGCATCCTTCTCTATAGAAAAAAATCTGTTATACAACAGTTAAATAATTTAACTACTCCAAGTTATTATTCCTCAGTTAGTCTTTTCTGGCGATCATGCAGCACTAGTCTCTTCTATTTCTGAAGTTTGCCTTTCGGAGAAAAAAAGGCAACTTCAAAACATGCAAAAATTAATGAAACCCATATGTGGGATACTGTCATTATTCCATGTTTATAAGAGGATCAGGTTTTGTTAAATGGGCTTACTTAATGCAGACGCATAAGCAAAAAAACCCAGCAAAAGATCTGAAAGCTATTGAAAACGAAGTATTTTCACAATCTAAACTAAAAGTCACCATATATTTTGGTGCAACTTTGTTTATGGCTTCTCTGACAGCTTATAAAGTTGTCCTAACCAGAGAAACATCTCCTAGATAAGATTTTACCTTTTTGACTCTTTTCATCCTCATATTGTATTTAAGCTGGGCCAATCTAAAAATCAATGGCTTATGGAAACATCTGTTGACACAGGCACACAACTCTGACTTTTTTCAACAGCTGTTGTTATTTTATGCTCTTTTTTGGCTAGGCCAGTAAGTAAGACTGGAAGAAAATAAAAGTTGAGCTCCTTTCCTGACTTTGGTTTCTCTTCAGCAGCTGCAGTCAGCATCTCATTCCCTCCCCTGTACTGGGAGTTTGGGGGGAAAAAGGCTGAATGTCCCCCAAGTCTGGTCTTGCCCACCAGACTCAGACAAGAAATAAAGGAAATACATCTCACCTAAATACTGGCTTAAAATACTCCCTGCTGTTGCTGCTTTCTGCCCATACAAGGGGCTAAAACACCCTCCACTGCTCATCTTCCTGGCTCCCATTTCTACTTCCAACAGCAATCCACAATAAACCCCAGGTTTGTCTTGTCTCCCCTCCTGCTATTTCATTGCTGGGATCCAGACACCTGCCAACATCCTCCATAAAAGATAACACACAATATATTTGAAGAGCCAAGCTGCCACAAGGTATTTGGTGCTTCAGACAATGCTACTTCCCAGACAGAGAACACACACTGCTCACAGGAAGGCTTGCAAAAAACAGAATGTACTTTTCTTGTGAATCTAATGATTGCCTAACAAAAAACACCCCAACAAATTCAACCAAAATATCCTATTTTCAACATTTAATTCAGCTGCTAGTTGAAACAAGATGTTTCTATCTAAATTCTGTTTTCTTGAAAGAGAAGAAAACAACTTACAAAGCTTTTAAAGAGCTCCAATATTTTCAGTGTACATTCAAACTGTCAAGAGCTAAAGAAAGCCAATACCCCACGCACAGATTTTCTCTTTCCCCTTGCTTTTTTAACAGAGAGGACTTGTTCAATCTTACCTTCAAACTTCTTATTTCCCTGCCATGCACTCCTAGAGCCTCCATCAGTTGTGCCAATGCTTGCCAAAAAGGACAGTCATAAAAAAAACCAGTTTAAACAGAAACTGCTTATCTTGAGGAGGGAGAGCCCCAGGTTCGCAAGCAGAGGAGATATTTCAGCATTAAAGAATTCTCGGAGCTACTCCAAGACACAAATTTTTGTTGTCTGCTGCAGTGTAAGGATTTTAAGCCCAGAAAGAAGCTATTTATTTAGTCTATATACACAGATTTATAACAAAGGCAGAGGATCCATCTACAGCCTTCTGGGTGCTTTTTGCATCGTTTATAGCATACAAAGTAAAACTCAGCTTCCTCAGAGACAGAAAAGAAGAAATAAACAAGGCTTGACAAGAAAAATCAAACACTGTTCCCCAAATATACAGCTATGAACTAAAAAAGCTTTTTGAGATGCCTCTCGACGTCTTCTCAAAACACATTAAAACACAGAATTTGCAAAATGCCCTGAAACCCATTTCTGCCCACATTGCAGGGAGGAGTTTCGCTCACTCCTTCCCTTTGTAAGACCCCAATCTCTACAGTCATGCCTCTCTTTGGTCATCTACAGGTAGGAATATCTGGACATGATGTAAGCAACCTTCATTCTCTTTTAAAAGGCTCAAAAAGGTACATTACTGCTCTGTTTTAACCCTGGCGTGCAGGCATTTGAAGCTAAAACTTATCTGCCTCCTCCTGGGCAAGCAGGTCAGCGTCTCCTCACCTTGTTATGGCCAGTGAGTTAAAAAAAGAAACAATAGTGGAACAAAATACCAAGGAATCCTTCTTTAGTCTCAGTAGATTTCAACAGCCCATCCCTCCCCATGCTTTTGGTAAGAATCAATCCCATATTTTGGAAAGGCAGAAGAGATTTCATACTCCTAAACACAAGATCTCAGGCTGAAACTAACATTTCAGAGAACTGCACCCCCAGCCTTTGAAAATGTGTATTTTGGAAATATTCTTCCCAACCGCATTCAGGCATTTAATATGTCCAGCTGTGTTAAGAAACCAAGCAAAATTTAAGTGTCAAGTAATTCAGGATTATGATCTTTTTTTGATTTACGAAGGTAAGCATAGTCTCAGACACAAGAAAAACAAGTCACTTGATGCTAAGCAGACTCAGTACCAGGGCTCAGACTAATGAGCGAGCAAGGGCGCGGCTTCACGTTCCTGCCTCTTATCTCAGCAGCTGGAAGGACACCACATGAGGAGGGAGAGCAAAGCCAGACGGGGCAGAGCCAGCCACAAGGTACCTGCAGACACAGTATTGGTGCTCCAGTGAGGAAGATGGAAATGCTCCAAGAGAGGGAGAGTGGTATTGGATAAAGATGCATGGAAGGATAACTATGCTCCCAAATAGCTAAGTGCAAAAATGAGGAGAAACTACTAATAAGTGGCTGCAATGGTATCCAGGCAAAGTCTTTAGGGAGAAGTAATATCTAACCAGCCTGAGGAAACCATAAGGCACCTATCAGGCCTTCTGCAGATGTGAAAGTAGAGCAGCATAACTCAGGTTAAACACAGAATAGCAACAATTCCTCTGTTTCAAACTACACAAACAGAAGAGAAAGCAAACAAGGTAATCCAGAAATATTTGCTCTATTTTTTGGATTAGTCTCCTGGGCACAGCTACCGCCTTCATTTACACTGAGTACATCACTGGCACTAAGAAGATAAATACAGCAAGTAAGAAGGGAGGGAGCAGTTAAGTTCACCACTGCTCAAGAGAAAATCAGAAACTTTGCTACATCAAGTACATGCTTATTTAGGCATAAATTTAATGTATAAGTAAAGCAGAAAGAGAAGCGGAAGGAGAAGAACTTTATTAGCTGCAAGAGACCATGTACAAAATAAAGTCTAGTTTAGAATTTGCTCCCATCTGCTAATTCCTATATAGCTGATGAAGTATATTTTATTAAACCACTGCAAAATGTTTTATGTTCTTGTTACAGTCTCCTTACTGGGGTTATTCCAAAGCAGAAGCCCAAAACACAGACCACAGCAGTAAAAAACCAAAGTGGTGATGGAAAGGAGATACAGCAACACTGTGAAGAAACTTTTATCCTTTGTGTCTACGTGCTCTGAGGTCCCAATAAAAAAAGTCACTCTTCTCCATGCTTTGTACATGTCATTTGTAGACGTCACCTCTTTGGCATAATTTATGACTAAATTCTTCTACCAAAATTCAAAAGTTTCCTATTCTTGAAACTCTCAATTAATTTGGTATTACGACAGCAAGGACAGCTGTGACTGCCCAAAGCCAAACACAACACCAAGGCACTGCTCTGGCCCTGGGGGTTTTAATTCTGACCTGCAGCTCCTCCAGCTCAGCCAAACCCAGTCCCTCCCAAACTTTTATTTTAGATATCACATGCTTGGATACCAAATCCCACAGTCCTTCTGGGTAGACTATGATATTTGAATTATCCACAGCAACATTAACCATCTGTTCTTGTTTCACAGTCCCAAGCTTAAAGACCTCCCCATCACCACCATTCTGTCCTGTACAACTGCAAAGGTGTCCCTGCCAAGCCAGAGAGCCATCAATCTGCTCAGTGCAAGGATGCTGCATGAAGAGGCAAACATTTAGTTATCACCCAGATTTTTATCTCGTCTGATGTTTTAACAGCAATTTGAGCCCAGAAACATTCTGCAACACAGCTGAGTCACCCCGGGCCACACCAGGATGTGTATGTAACATCAAGCAGAAACAAACACTGAGCAGAAACAGCTGAGATGATGGAGGAAAAAAAAAACCAGATTTCCATCTTTGCATGAAAATAATATAATAAAGGAAGGCAAATAATCTAAAATAAGCGGGAAAAGGCCGAGAACAATAACAAAAAGGAAAATCTGTGAAAGGACCACAAGGTGACATGCATTTGATTCCATGTTTCCATGGAAAAATTTTAACAGCACTTCTTATCTCCTTACTCCCATCCTTCTTTTCATCCTTTGCTGGAAGTTAAAGTCAGGAATGCTGTGCCTGGATATTGCTAGAGCCTGCTTCATCAGTGGCCAAGAGTTCCTGTTCATCTCTCCTGTTTGCCCCATGACTACTCACAAAAACCCAGAATAAATGTATGGGAATATAATTAAAAATCTATTTCTTGTATTTATAAGGTTTTCCTCTAAGGTGGTGTAACATCCAATGAACTGCAAAACATGTAATCTCCAGAAAAGCATAAACGGTGGCCTGTCTACACTGTAAGGGGCCAACTCTGGCTTCCAAAATACCAGAATGGAACTAGGTAAGTTCCTTCAGAAGGATAAAACCCCAGTGATCTGATACACCAAAGTACCCATTTGTCATAATAATGCAGCCTCCATCCAAAGTCCACATTTGGTCTCCCATGTTATCATTAGTTTTATCTATATTTAGACCAGGAATTCAGTGTGCAGTAACCATGTCTACTGTACAACAGTTACGCCACAACTTCTCAGATATTTCGAACACAAATAAAAGAACCCATAGGAAAAAGGAGATTGGACCATTCAAAACCAGCACAGTATTTTCCTTCATAAGGTACAATATTCAATGCCAGCATTCCTTTGCTAGAGTAACAGTATTATACATCCTTTTTTCTATGGAAAGTATGGATCCATACTTTCATGGCTGCATAAAAAATGAATGTATCAAACCACTGGAAGAGAACTCAAAACCAAGGATTTTCTGTACTTAAAATCTGTTAGATCTGTATTTTACAAACTTGTAAAATAAGAGTCCTGATCCTAAAAAAGGTTTCTGAAAGCTACTTTAATATACTGATGTAAAATAATGTGTGAGGGAACCCCTTCGTCTGAAGCAAGCCATAAGTGAGCGTTGCATAAGAACTGTAGTTATTAAACAGTTGTCTTCAATCTGAACCATCTCAAAACTACAGCAAGAATACACACATCACTCTGCCTTTGAGGCAACAGTGTCTGCAGATGAAACTGCAGGTAGGTCTTGATGCTTTTAACGATGAGTGTCAAAACACAGAGGGATAAACTTCGCTGCAATTGAGAGGACGGCAGAGCCAGATGTTTTGTCAGAGAAAATGATGAAAAACCAGAATATCAGGCAGCAATCTTTGCCTCTGAAGAACAGTGGCTGAAGGGGAAGGCGTAGGGGAGGAGAATTAACTCGCCATCTCCAGAGATCAGCGGGGGCTGGCACAAGCCCTGTGGCCACCGTGGGGGGAGCACAGGCGCCTTCATCTGCCCTGAGCCAGACCTGGGAGCAGCATCCCTGCACTGAGCCAGGGATTTGGCTCCGTGTCCACGCTCCTGCCTCACCCCTTAACACCCGTGAATCCTGTGACTGAGCTTGGAAACTACTGTCTTGAGCTGGGGATTATCAGCATTCTGGATAAAAAGGCATCGGAAGTGCAGCACCCAGAGAAATTCAGTGCGGGACAAAAAAACCTGCCACAATAGTCGTATAATGCCTCCGAGGCATGAGTAATGGTAAAGGCTAAAGAACCCCAAGCTGGTTTGAATTTATCTTTCTTTTCCTTCCCCCAGCTTTTATTCTGGCTCCCTGCAGCTTGTGTAGAGATGCCCAGAGCAGCCGGGCTGCTGTGCCTACACAGAGATGAATTCACTCAGGGCTGGCCAGCTGACACCATTTCCTCACAGAGCTCAAAGCCTCTGCTCTGAGCATCCGGGGCAGACACAGGATGCTGGTGGGTGTGAGAAAGGGCCTGGCAGATGACCAGCCCAAAGCCCTGAGCCGATGGGTAAGTGTGTGTCAGCCTCCAGCATTAATGCCAGGCTTAAGGCAGGCTCCCTCTTGGCTCGGTTTTTAAATGTTTACTGTAGTTACAGGAAAACATTCGCAAAGTGAGGGTTACACAAGTGATTTTAAAGAGGCAGGGTGAGAACATAGCCTATTGTTAAGGCTGCACGTTCCACCACCAGACCCAGCTCTGATTTGTTTCCAACACTTCAGCCACTTGCTCTGAAATAGTCCAAGCTGTTGAGGAGAATCCTATGCTACTCTGCAGGCCCTTTGAAAAAAAGAGATTTGCAACCCCATCCCATAGCATGTACATGTGTACAGACATGCAAATGGAGAAAATGAACTTCAGTGCACACCGACAACCTGGATTTTGTCAGGTCCTCAGGGTGAGCAGTTTGTTCAAACAGTTAATTCTTAAGAAAATAAATTGGAGCCTGGAGAATTATAACAACCCCTTGTCTTGGGTCACCAGCAAGGTTCAGTAGTTTGGAACCATGAAGCTCCACTTGATCTGACAACAACTGCACCAAACTCTGCTCCTCAGCAGCAGCCACAAGAGGTGGGTGACGCTGTACACCTTGGCCAGAATTTTATCCATTTATCTGATGACTCCAAGGAAGACAAACATGAGAGATTACAGTTGGGGGGAAGGAAAAATCTCTTTCACACCTACTGTCCATCCCAACACTCATCTCAGTGCCCTGTGGGTCTCTACTCTCTCCCACAGGCTCTTTTCCATCCCATTCAGTCCATCCCCTTCTTCCCACCCTCATCTCCTGCAGTCCTGCCTTCCCAGTCCCCTTCCTTTGCTCACCCTGCCAGACTCCGGCCAAGCAGCTCCTCGCTCTTCTCCCTGCTCAGCAAAGCACAAACCTGGAGGCCTAGAAAGCAAAACCAATGGGCAACAACAGACCTGAGGCTCTGTCCTGACAGCATCATCTCTCTTATCTGTAACAACTCCCAGGGAAGGAGGTTTCCTGGCCTCCCTAGGTGGTCTTGCAACAGTTTTATGATGGCAACAGGATGTTTTCACAACATCCAGCCTAAATCATCCTGGCAAATTAACAAATCAGTAAATTAAACTGCCATGGAAATCTGGGACTTTAATAACCACCATTACATGCTGGCAGACTGCTGCATTGCACAATGGTTTTCTTTTTGCTGCACCAAGTAAATTTAGTTCTTTCAATCTCTTCTCACGTTTCTTAATCTCTTCTCATTGTTTCCTTCTGGACACTTTCCAACCTTCCAATACTGTGTCTTCCTCTGAGCAGGGCACCCCAAACTGGATTTGATGGCACTGATGATGGCTCCACAGTGCCACACATGAGTAAGTCACCTCCTGCACCTTATGGAGGACACTCCTTCAAATATAACCCAAAACAAGATTTGTCTCTCTGGCAATAGCTCTTGCTGTTGATTCACTTGTAAACCACTAAAAATGTGCAGTCTTATTTTAGCCTATCCCTCTCCAGTTTAAACCTGAGCTGGTAAAAGTGCATTTTGCTTTCCCCTTTGCAAACAGCACTCACTGTCTGCTTTTATCTCTTATCTGGATGTGCTCTCCAATTTCTTAAGGTCACTCTGAACCCTGACCCTGTTCTCTCAAGTGCCTACAATCCCTCCTGACCCGATATCATCTGAGTGTTATAAACATACCTCCATCTTTCAAATAATGACTGAAAATATTGCAAGTTTCCCCCCAGAAAGTGACCTCGCTGATATATCAATTGTTGCTGCACTACTTGGATCAGTGGAGAGATGAAAGTTTTCTAAGCTTCGTTCTCTGCAACTTCTGAAAACACAGACATTAATTAAATACTGATTCCTCTGGTAAAGGTAGGATGCATTCAATTCAATACGAACTAACTAATACAGTTAATAAATGCTAAGGGAAGGCTATTTCCCAGTGAACTCTGCTCCTGATCTCAGCCAGCTACAATTCCTCAGTCACAGGTTCAGACAACCGAAGCTGTCAGATGAACCCAGCAGCACAACCTTACCCATCCTGCCATGTGAAGACAAAGATTCAGCAAATAATGAATCACAACCATTTTCTGGGATCAACACAAGAGAAGCATATCAGGGTACAGTTCATTTTAAACTGCTGCTTTACTATTACGGTGCTGCAGCCACAGGCTCCACTTTAAATTATCTTAATATTGCAGCATGCAGAAACCAAACCAAATTTCTCCTCAGAGTTAAAAATTATTCCATTTTAAAAATGCTAAAGTCTTATTTTAATAGATCACATCAAGTCATTGTCCCAGCCCTACTCAAGATTCACAAACTAAGCAGGAAGATAAGGACCAGGACAGTCCCCATCAGGGTAAGCACCCACTGCCCACCATGCAAGGAGCCTGGGAAGTTCTGGTTACTGAGTTTTATAGCTGAACAGATACAACCTCTGACAAAAGATTCTGGAAATTTAAGAAACAGATTATTTTAAAATTCATTTTATTCGGAAAAAATATTTTTCCATTATTTTTTCTTCAGTGCTTATAACCCTACAGACCATTGCTTTCCTCAACATTTTTTAGCAGCAGCTTTTCCATCACATGCACAAGAGTTTTCTGAAACACCTATGGGAGAAAGTGTGAGATCTCACATATGCACACTGTCATCACAGATACAGCTAATTCTAAAAATTCTTCACAATTTTTCATTTTTCAGAACCCAGCTTAGAAAAGTTTTCCCCCTTGTCCCTCCAGAGTACTTGAGGTACTGTCCTTCAGCCTGACTGAACTATACAAGAAATTGTACTTTTTAAGCTCCAAGACTGCTTTTTTCAGTAACTTGTGCTTATGAAAAGAAGTGTGGAAATTTCTCACCCATAAACCAGAAGTTAACAATAATTCCCAAGACCCAAAATTACTGACAGCACCACCGATGCTGCAAAATACCTGCAGTTCCTGACCAGGGGCAAGCAGCAACACTTCTATTTGCAGCAAGTTAAGAAAACCACCTCTACTAACCACAAAATGTCTGTAATGAGAAGCCAATGAGCACCTGAAAAGACCCCTGGCTACAAAAAGAAGCAGCACTAAATAAAACAGAGTCAGGACGTGGCAGGAGAGGCACAAAGGGCCAGCTCTGACTCAGCCCATATGTGTGAATGTAGCTCTATTTATAAGCCTTCCACTCCTTTTTTTTTTTTTCAAAATAACCTTAATATAGTGCAGTTGTTATTTTGTTTCTGTGTAGCAACAGGAAACCCTGTCAGTCCTCCAGCAAACTTTCCATGGCTCTGGCACTCCCATTCCTGCCTCGGAAAAGCCAGATTTCTAAAGAGGTGTTTGACAGGGTGGGAGGGAGAGGAAGAAGAGAAGAAAGCTCACACACAAAACCCAAAATTCCCATAAAACATGCAAAATGGGAGCCAAATTCAATAATTTTTTAATCTTTTGTCCTTGCTTGAAAGTAAAAGGCCTTATCCTAATTTTCATTTTCTAAAGATTTCTTACTTCACTACCAGATTTGGAAGTATTCGTCAGGAAAATTATCTTCAATAAAGGGTCAGTAAAAAAAATATTCAGTAGCATCTTTAGACTAACACATTCCCATAATGAGAGACTTCCACATCAGACAGCACAAATTTTAGCTTGGAAAGTTATTTTCTCTAGTCTCTGGCTAACTCACCAAGCAAACAGCTACAGAAATTAAGCCTTAACTTGTTAAAAATATAATAAACCTGATTTTATTACAAGCTTTGGCAAGACTGTTCTGCTGCTCAAAGAGCTTTACTGCATGATGAGCAAAGATTTTTGGAGCTCCACCCTGCAGTGTAAACTCATCCCCACAGTATTTTCTCTTTTAACAGCTGCATAATGGTAGAGGAAGACACAAACACAGCTGCTCAAAGACAACGTGCTCCAACACAAGGCTGCCATCAATTTACCATTTACAAAACACTTTTCCAGGAACATGAAACCACACATAAAATACAGGAGCAAATACAAATCCAGCTAGGAAAGGGAAGACCAAAAGAACCACAGTTATTGACAGAGTAGAATTCGTATTAGTGATGCTTTAAATGAAAAATATGTTCATGTAAAGCTAAATTTCAAAATTTCAACCTTTTTTTTTTTTAATCACAGACAGTCCTTAAAAATGGCAAAGCCCAAGTAATAAAATACAATACCAATGGATTCCTGATTCCTGGGATGACCTTTTTATATTGTTTCACTGACATGAGGAATATGGCATTTCCCCCCACATTTGATCCCTATATATCCTCCAATTACTCATTTTTCTTCCAGCTAAGGCACAAACACCCCCAGCCCATGATGCCTTTAGACCTCAGAGTCTGTGCACACACCAAGAACAACCACATCCCTTCTGCCAAAAACTCCCTGGAAACACAAAGCATGAGAAGGATGGACAGACTCTCCAGGACCACCTTGAAGGTGCTGCTGGCACCCACACAGCACCACCAACCTCAAGTGCATTCCAGGCTTTTGTCAAATCATACAGAGATCTTGGTACAGCCTTGCCCCATGAGAAACCTCTTGGCTCAGTCTTGTCACAGGCTGAGAAAATGTAAATGTGCCTTCATCCAGCGGTTGAAAACGCAAGGGCTAAAAAAGCCCAGGCTATTTTTAAAAGGCTGAAACAACGTCACTGGACATCGTTCAGCTTTGCAGAGGCTGCAGAAAGGAAACCAGCAGGTCACAGCAGTGGTAGCATTACTTTAAAAAGCACAGCAAAGGACAAGGTGACAAGACCTGCACTCACCAGTTCCTCCGTGCCATCCTTCTGAAAATCCACCTCGTCCTCAGTTTTCATTTCCAACCTCCCTGTGCAAACAGAAGGTCCACAAAGGTAATTTTAAAACAAACTTCTTTCAGCGCTACTAATATTTTTTTGTTTACTCGAACCAGTCCCATCCCCCCTCCCCATAAAAAAGAAAACCCAACCCCTACGACCCTTCAACAAGTCCATCTGAACTCCTTCAAGTCCATTTGATTTCCAAATTCTGGTTTCATTACTGATTTCGCTGCATCTGGGACTGAAGGAAACTATGAAACAGCAGCAAGCATAGGGTGAAACTCCTGCCAACCTGTAGGTGAGGCCAAGCACATCTGCAGGTATTTGTTCACGTATTTTTTTGGCTCCCATTCATCTACATAAAGAACCAAACTTTTTGCTGTTTTTCTCCTCACCATAAGAGCTATTTTTCTCCTTACCATACCATAACCCAAAGATAATAAAGGAAACCAGTCTTTTCTGCCCTCAACTAGGTATTCTAAGCATTGCAAAAATTCAACCCACTTGTACTGCCTTACAGATATGAGAATTACTCCCTGGACTAGGAAAGCAAAACCTTTGCTGCTGGAGTTTACAAAGTCCCATCTGACTTTCCCCTTCTCCACGCTCCCGTGATGGTGTCACCACCACAGTTGTACAAATTTCATGTCCCAGCTGCTTCCTCTGCCCAGCCAAGTTTTCATTAGTCACCATTCATTCCCCAGGGATTCCCCCTGCTTACCTTTTTCTGGCATGAAGTCAACATCGTAATTCTCTTTCAACCCTAAGCTAAGGACTCTCATTACACACAGGACACTTTTAGGGGAGTGAAGTGATTTGACCAAAGCCACCCAGATGGAGAGTGGCTGTGTCTGGGCTAAACTCTCCTCTAATCCCACTCCCTCTCTCATTTCTACTGAAAACAAACACTGGATGGATGACAACGCCTTCTAAAGGGTGACGTACACTTGCAGTGAGTTTACCCACACAGGAATTTAGCAAGAGGAGCCTCCCATCCTCATGGGGAAATCGTCCTAACAGTAGTCACTAATGGTTTTCCACTGGCTTTAATGTCTACCCCTGTTTTTTGGGACCACCTGGTTTCGCAATGATTTTGCCTCGATTGCATGCATTTGTGGGCAGACTCAAAAATCAGAGGTAAGGCTACAAATTTTGGCGAGTTCTATTTGCTGGGAGATCTGCTTGGGGTCACGGCAATGCCACCATGGTTGAGATCCTGATCCAAAGACAGAACACACAAATAAGAAACATTTGGTGCACTGAGGATGGGAGAAGCAAGCTCACCCTGGTTAAGAAATGGAGGATGAAGATATTTTGCCCTCAGGATGAAATTCAAGACAATTTTTTTACTCTGTCACTTCTTTCTAAATTTATATTAAGAAATATCCCAAAAGAAAAGCACTATAAAGCTATCACAGAGGTCTCCTTATTGCATGTGTGGCACCATTAATGACATTTCTTACCTGCTCATTCTGCTACTCTAACAGGGAAAGGAAATCGTACCAAGAGCTTTTCCATAGGGAAAATGCCACTTGTAAGAATGAGGTGAAGACTCATAAGGTGATATTCTTCCGTCAAGGAATATTTTCTTGAAATGCTGAGATCTACAGGAGATATTTCTCCCAGGGGAATAGCTAGGGAGCAGTAATTACAGTATGTGTTATTTAAGATGGCAGAACCCCAACCATACAATCAAACCTTCCTTGGTTTGGTTTCTGCTAAGAATCTGCAACTACTCTGCGGTGTTTTGCCAGCACAAACCCATGGCTCCGCTCCTCTCCCCTCACCTGGCTACTGTGGCACGATTTCATAATCTAACTCCCTTCTTTCTTAATGACTAGCATCTACCTGCCTGACTTGCAGATAATGTGCTTGCAGAACTCATTACTCAGCTCTAATGCAGCTCTGAGTCTAAAGCTAACAGTAGGAGGAGATGCCTCAGGAAAGCAGGATCTACCTTCATCGGCTTCCTTCACGGTTGTGACTAGTCACTAGATACTTGTCTGGATAAGGAAATTAGCCTTTTGAAGTCTTTGTTTTGGGCATAGGCAGAAAGTAAGCAGAGGCAATGATATAAACAGGTGTATATTTGAGAGCAGCTTCTCAATATAAATGAAAAAATTAAAGACCTCAATGATCTGGAGTAATGGCAACAGCAATTACCAGCTGATTACCTTGCTGATAAATTACCATGACAATAAACTCCTCTGACTACACATGTTTCTGAGAAATGGCCTTGTGACCTACACTTCCCTTAGGAAGGTTTTATTGTATTCCACCAAAAAAAGAAGTGATTCATTCTGAGAACTGACGAGTCCAGAATGGATATAAAATCCTCTGTACAAGCCCAGACTTCAGGGAAAACTCCCCAGAACTGGCACAGCAGAGAAAAATTGAAGGCTGCCACTGAACTCATACAAAAAAACGTGCTACCCAAGGCTAGACACCAACACAAAAAATGCACACAGCAATAATTATAAACAACAAATCAGTTCTGTTGAATTACTGCCATATCAGAGTTCTAGATGGTGCTTTATAGTAGATCAGTTTCAGAAATATTCCAAATAGTGAGTTTGGATTCATAGCAGTCACTCATCTCTGCTTAAAGCAAATTTTTTTATTTGGGCTTCCCTAACATTTTGATTCAAAATAATCCTAAAGAACTTAACAAAAAAAACCCCACAACTGAAATGTCATTTTGTTTAGTATCCCATTATACATAAACAATTTCTGCTTAAACGACAGGTCAGACCATTTTATTCCAAGACCTTTCAGCTCTAAATCTATATGTATTTTAAATCAGTAACAGGATCACCTCCTTTTTTTCTCCCTTTTCCATATCCTAATACAGAATGATGACTTAACATTACTTTCCTACTTTAGCTACTATCATATTGGACTGTCTGGTCCTTTTTTCTTTTCAAACCTCACCCAGGCAATGTCATGGCTCTGGGAATCCAGCCAGAGGTAAAGAACCGGACTGTACAGATAAAGCTGGCAGAGCCAGAGGTTCCTAGGAAAAGGAGCCTAGACAAGTATTGACTTACAGCCACTCCCATCTATTGAACTGTCAAACCAACACAGCATCAAAACAGGTTCCTTCTGCAAACAGCTTTCTAATCCACCTTTGGATCTTTCTACTTATTTACTAGTGATCTCCTGACTCATGTTTACTGCCTATC
This sequence comes from Rhabdornis inornatus, assembly GCA_013397075.1. Taxonomy (NCBI): domain Eukaryota; kingdom Metazoa; phylum Chordata; class Aves; order Passeriformes; family Rhabdornithidae; genus Rhabdornis; species Rhabdornis inornatus. The sequence goes on along the minus strand of VWZS01005475.1, from coordinate 643,974 downwards.
TCTTAACACACAAACATCCTAAAAAACCCGAACTCAACAAAAAACTGATTTGCTGGACCCTGTGACACCCTCTTCCCCTCCAAGCCTTTCTCCTGCCCTCAATTATTCTGCTGTCACATATCAGAACAAACTCTCTAGCATCACTCCATGATGCACTTAGACTGAAGAAACAGCTCTCAGCATTAGAGCAGTGAAACAGCTTTATAACTTCACAACTTCATGATTTATATCAAGGCAGATTTTCTTTTAATCATTTAAATGCTTTTGTGTTTGTTTGTTCAGTGCTGGGAAAGCAAGAGGCACTCTAACATTTTCTCATAGCAAAGAAAAAATGGCAACTGAAAAAGTACAGCTGCTTCCATTTAACAGCTGCCTGAACAGGTGGGATACACAGATCAGATCAGCCCCATTCTTCAGTACCAAATTCACCTACCATTAAATCCCAGGCTGGAGCAACAAACCCATTTCTTTTTCATTCAATGCACCCCTTTATCTCCCTTCCTGGAGTTACCTGGTAATGTTTTCCATCAGCTCCTGCTGCATGGACCCGAGGCTCCTATGCTGTCCCCCAAGTCCCACCGCTCTCCCCCATCACCACTCATCCACGGGGAATGCCAGTCCCACTTCCCAGCCCACAGGAGCCAGGGAAACTCATCACCCGAGTTCCAGCACTGCTGAAATGCACTGGCAAACACCACTGGCTGCTCTGCCTGACAAAAAAGCTCCTAAGGCCGGAAAAGGCAGCGGGGGTAGGGCTCACTGGCTGCTTTAAATGACCTAATGCTGCCAATTAGGAAGCAGCTTTGGGCAGTTCAGAGGGACACTGGCAGCTGGTTCAAGTCGACAAGCAAAGAAAATCAGGAGAGCCCCGTTGCACCCGCTGGCTCCACATTAGTAAAAATAAAGGGGAAAAGCAAAGAGTAGCACCAGGGAAATAAACCCTCATGCTCACATGGAAGCTTGTAACTTGAAGATAAAGTAATCCAAATAGCTCCCCCCCCCATTCACGTCTTCTCCAGTGAGGATCTGCATGCTAGAAATTCTTCTGTACCAATTCATAGGAGATGATGCTCTGTTCTTACCTCCAGTGCCAGACAAGCAACATGTATTTGAATTGGAAGTTTTTATATATAACTACAAATTTTTTTTTCTCACAGAAGAAAAGCCTCAAACACTTCCTCTGCAACATAAGCCTCCAGCTCTTACTTACTTTGCTTTGCTGACGACATGACAGACACGCCTGCAAAGAAAAAACTAAAAAGTAGGAAACAATTGATTTTTCCTACCTGTAACAGGCTCAGCTCCTTGCACTGCCAGGCTGACATTCTTATTCTTTGTCGAGGAACTTAAATCCAATTGTCCACTAAGGCTGGCTCCAGCATCCACTGCAGTCTGGGGCTCAAGCCCTACTTTTTCTGTGGCAGGTACTTCATGGGAACAAGGTGTCTCTGCTGCAAAAACCACTGCATCAAAACTTTTTACCATTTTAGGAACTTTATCCAGGGAAGAGGCATCATTAGCTGATACCAAACTCTTCACTCCCACATTTTCCAGTGACTCAACAGCCTGTAAGTGGCAGGAACACGGCGAGAAGGGCACTGCAGGTACAGCATGGCTCTGGTTTCCATGGGGCTCAGCCAAGCCCTCCCCCTGAGCCACTGTCAGGGCAGGGGCAGTGTCGCTGTCGCCGGCAGGACAGACGGTGTCGGTGCTGGAGTCACTGTCACACGTGGGCTCCTCTGCGATGGGCTGGAGCGCTGCCCGGGGCAGCACGCTGTCCGTGCCCTCCTGCTCCTCTGGGTACACTGCAGCAGGGGCTACTGGCACCGGCCTTGGCACCTCCTGACCCTCACAGGCATCACTCAGGGCTCCTTCCTCTGAGGCATCCTTTAACTCGGGGGTGCTGCTGTGGGGGCAGATTGGTTGTAGGGTTTGAGTGGGGTCTTGTTCTTGGTTCAGCCCAGCATTCGGACAAGGGTCACCCTCTGCACCCAGTGACTCATCTGCTGATGCAGGTCCATGCACGGTGCCTTCTGCTGCAACCGCTGCTCCAGCCTTGCAAGCTTCTTCAGGTTGGACTGAAGAAGTTGCTTTCAGCCCAGCATCCACATTGCTGCTGCCCACCACAGGACCCCCCAGACTGCAGGCACAGGGTTTCACAGCAGCAGCATGTTCCTCCGACACAACCGGCTCATTGCCATTCACATGAGCCTCCTGCCCGGGCTCAGCTTGGCCTCCTTCAACCTGCTGCGAGTGGCCCTGCTCTGGGGAGCCCTCGTCCCCAGCATGGTGCCCAGGCCAGGCAGCAGCTACCCTGCCATGCTCCCCACCGTGCTGTGAGGCAAGCTCTGCCGAGCCTGCCCTCGCCGCCATCGCTTCCTGGTTTTGTTTAGATTCCTCATTATGACTTGCAGAGGGTGTGCCTACTAAATTATCCTCGGCACCGTCTGCGCCCCTGGCACATGGAGCTGATCCAGGGTCATTACCTTGCAGAGCTGCCTCCTGCCCGGGAGGTGCCACTGCAGCATCTCCCTCCTGACTCACAGCCAGCCCCTCTTCCCTGGGTAGGGGAGAGGGCGATTCCACCTTGCTGCTCCTCCCCTCCTGCTCTGAAGCACTTTCTGCTTTCTTTGCCCCAGCCTGGGCAGGCTCTTCCTCTGCCAGGCCTGTGCTCACATCCTCTGGAGGGAGCGATGCAGGCTCACGTTCCTCACGTTCGCCCTGCTGAGCAGTGTCTGGTTTGAAGCTGTTGTCCATTTCACCTTTAATGCCAGTTTGAGCAGCAGAAGGATGACAGGCAGCAACTTCCTGACCACTGCCTGCAGAATCTTCGCTTCCTCCATCTCTGCAGCTGCTGGTATCAGTTCCTACTGACTCCTTTTCACTGCTTTCCATGGCTTCAGCCCCATGGTCAGTGATCTCACCACTCTCCTGGCAATGTGCAGGTTCTGTACCACTTCCATTAGATCCACCAACATCTCTGTTTTCAGGTTCAGCATCAGGGCCATCCGCTTCCACACTGCCTTCCAGTGAGGGCAGGCTGGATTTTCCATCTGTACAGCCTCCGTCCACCTGTCCTTCTTGCTCCTCACTCTCACTGCTGCCATAGACTTCCAAACCAGGAGCAGGTTTTGATGCACAAGCAGGAACCTTCACCCCATTCACTGCTGGCAATGTTTCTCCAGTGCTTGCAGTGACCTGCCTTGCTGTGACACTGGCATCACCCTGGCTTCCCGTGAGCTCACAGTTTACCTGAGCAGTGCACGAGTCCACATCAGTCTCTTTGTTACTGCTGGTCTTGCAAAGGTCAACAGAGACACTGCCAATGTTACCACCTGCATTTGCACTGTCACAGGCTGGTACCACTCCCACATTCGCATCGTCCCCATTGGAACACTCAGTGCCGTTGAAACCACTGAGTAAGGGCTGAGCAGCGCTGGATGACTCTCCCTTAGCTGGGTATTTCTCTTCCAGGTTTGCAGTCCTCTCACCAGGCTCTGCCATGCCATCCTCTGCCCGCCGCTGGCCCTTAGCCCTGTCAGGTGCCCCGGCACAGTTCCTGCACTCAGTCTGGCCCATGGCCACATCCAGGCCCTCCAAGGAAGCTGGGGCTTCACCTGCAGCTGCAGCCACAGCAGCGGCACTGTCAGCAAACTCCTCAGCAGTTTGCACTTCCTGATGGGCACTGTCTGCACTGCCCACGCCAGCTTGATCCAGAACAACTCCAGCCGATGTCATTCCAGCTTCCTCATTTGTACTTCCAGAGGATGGAAGATTTACAGCACCATTTGCACTTGCATGCAGGCTCACAGCGCAATCGCCATCTGATACAGTCCCAGAGCCCTCTGCAGATCTTAGCCCCGCCTCTCCTTCCTTTTTACACAATACCACTGTGTTTTTACTTTCACAGAAGCTCGTTGGGCTGTTTGCACCACCCAGGCTAACCATGTCCTTTGATGCATCACTAAAAGCTCCCAGTCTGCTGCTGTTGCATTTCTCCTCCTGCTGGGTTTGGTCTATGAGCTGCCCAATGTCCAGGTGAACCAGATCAGGTGGATTTTCCAGCCTTTCTTCTCTTGCCATTCCTTCTAGGCTCTGAGAGGTAGTGGTCAGATGACCCTCTGCTCCTTTAGCACAGCTGTCCCCAGAATCTCCCAGTACAGGCTCTGTCTGCTGGCTTAAACTCTGAAACAAGACACAAAAGAGAAAAAGAAACTCCTTCATTCTCTCATGCAGTTACTCATGGTTTTATTAGCAGGAAGTAATACTGAAATTACTAGAATGAAAGAAACATTGGTTGAAAAGAACATCTAAAGGTCATCTACTCCAACCACCTGCCTGAAACTGGCCTACTGCCACTGCAGCATCAGGTCAACCACGACTTTATCTTGCCAAACCTCCAATGATGGAGTACCCACAGCCTCTCTGGACAATCTGCTCCCATGCCACAACATCCTCCCATGAAGAATTTTCACTAAATCTAGCCTGAACAGCCCAAAGCTGAAATTTGTCTCCCTACTCCTCTGCTACACCATCTGCCATCACTGAAAAGAAGAGTAATCTTGGTAACTGCTCTTTGAGAAGCTGTAGTCTCAGCTCTTCAGTGCACTTGAATTCAAGACCAGTAAAGAGCAGAATTCAGTCTACCAAATAATGCAAATATATACCAGCCTAGTCCCAAAGGACTTCAAGAAAATCCTGCTTAAGAGCACCTTCAGATCCCTACCCAGCACTCCCCAGCTCCTGCCACTACTCCTCAATTTCCTCTCTATAGATGGAAATGCTACTTCAGACATGGGCATTGGCTGGCAATGTCCAAACACACCAACCTTCTCCTGCTCCCAGGACTAAACTAATAATCTAATCTGTTCCTGAGAACTGCAGGCATAATTAAATATCTGAAATTTATTTCCTAACTGGAAATAAAAATTTCAAAATTATGACATATTATTAAAATTAATACATGCATTATCATGGAACAGTAGGATCTTAATCAATTCCTCTCTAATCAGTGTTTTCCTTCCAGAGCACCTGCTTTGTCAAGCTTTAATAGTTTGATACAAACAAACCTTAACTTAAAAAGAATTGTCTGTTTCAATATTTCCTTTCATATTCTCATCTCTCTAGAATAGAACATATCAATGTTCATATCTTAGAAATAGTGGCTTATTAAATTACTGAGCAACCCCAGTTCCTCAGTGTACACCTGACAGAGCTCCCCATAGGTTTGCTTGGGGTTTTGTACCACAAGCTTTCCAAGGTCACACTGGTTTCTCACTAAGTGCCTGAGACTCTCCATATATATAAAACTCTAATGAAATATGTAAAATCTGAGCTTTTCTTGCATTTATTTGTAAAAGGATTAAAAAAAATACATGCATACTAGAAGTTTAACTTGAACAGTTACCTGCAAATTTTATTTAAGTTTTTACTTCTCAGAGAAATAGAACTTCACACCAAAATTGTCATCTTAAACACCCTGATAATTAAAGCAGCCACTATGATGCATCACAGGGAACTTCTGGGTATTGCACATACTAATAGTGGCTAAAATCATCACTGCTACCTTGAGGATATTGCATTTAACTTGTCTTTCCACACTCTGAGGTTTGCAAACATTGAGCAGTGCCACAGACTCACCTAGTCACAGACCACTAAATGTACTTCTGGTGTTTGCCACGAATTTCCCTGCTATTCAAAATAACGCTGCTGCCCAGCTCCCATGTATGCTGTCAGCTATGCCTCCGTGGTTTTGAGGCATCCCAAGCCAGGTTAGCACTGGAGGCAGCAGCATGGCATCTTCATCCCTTGTGCAGCATCAGGGATGGGACACGGGGCTCTGTGTGCAGTGGTACCCACAGGCAGCAGATATTTTTTGCAAGGGTAAACAGTGTGCCAGGCCTTTGGCGGCTGAAACCCCACAGCAGAGATGGAGACTGTGCTCCTGGGTCCTAGCCAGGATGGACAGACAGACGACAGTGACACTTGCTTGGGAACAAGCAGGGTTTTCAAAAGGAGGGGCCCCAGCATCCTCAGGGTGAAGTCACTCTGCTGATAGCCGGAAAAATACAGCCATCACCAAAGGAAGCCAACAGGCTTTCAACTGACCCAAAATAGACCTAAATGAAATTATTACAGGGCTGCTTTCCAAATTCAAATCAGATTAGATGTGAAGTAAAACAGTGGTGGAAAGTGAAGTCTATTTCTGATTTCATTGTCAGGCAAAATGTTCCCAATCTGGCATTTGCATGAACAAACAAGCAGTGAGCTGGATATGCTTGCCATGGGTTATGGTCTTTTGATGGAAAGGGGAAGAGATTTCACAGCCTGGATTTGCCACTCATGCTACCAGTCAAGACTGGGAGTAATTAACATGTCAGGTACAAAGGGAAGGCTGAAAATGGCTCAGCATGGTCTGTTCCTCTGCTCATCCCCCCAGCCCACTGGCTGCACACAACAGTTCTCCCCTCCCTTAATTAAAGCAAAAAAAATATCCTGTTATTTAGATCCTGCACCTCTGCAGCCCCGGATACGTGATCTGATGAAGGAACACCCACAAGTGATGCCAACTGTGACAGACACGTGGGTGTTTCTGAGAAATGGCACTAAAGTGTTCTGATGTCTGACCTTCCCAACTGAGACCCTGTGGCACCGATTCTAAAGCAGCAGGAGGAAGCCCCACAACTCCTGTGGTCCAACCACCACAGAGCTTGAGAGGAGCACAGTGAAGGGACCATTACGGACACAAACCTTGTGTGGCCAAGGCAGGCTTGTCCTCAGAGTCCTACATCGAATTGCTACTGAAACAGCCATTTTTTTCATCACCCATCCCAGAAACTTTCCTCTCAGTCTCTTCTCTGACCCTGAACTTTCCATCTGAACAGAGACGTCTCCAGTGTGATTATAGCCCACACTCCCAGCCTCACTCCAGAGCCTGCCTTAAGCTGCCCAATGTCTGCCAGACAGGCAGAAGGTCAGCATGTCTCCAGGGAGGTGTTCCTGCCCATCCAAGGGGGTCCAAAACTAACAGAGCAGGCAGGAGCTGGGAGCAGAGAGAGGCAAACCAGAGCTGGTGTTGCATAGCCCGGAGCCTGGTTCTCTTCTGAATGAGAACATTTGCTGCCTAATACAGCTTAATCAGATCTCCCCATGCTCAAATAAGAAGCAGATGGACAGGTGTCCACCTGGATGCTTAATAATGAATCCAGAGAAAACGCCTAGGGAAACATGCCCTGAAGGATGCTGACATGTGAAAGTCCTCCCCAGGTTCCAGACCGCAACCCACCAGATCTGCTTCTCTGCCATCCCCTCAGCCTTTTGCTCACCTGGTGCTGGTGGCTCTGCATGTGCATCCGAAGGTGCTGGATGTCCCTCTCCCAGCTGGCTGCTGTCCCCTCCCTGGTCTCAGCTGTCAGCAGGTACACGCCGAGCCCGCGGTGGTGCTTCACGCTGTAGTCCCCCGAGTGCACGGTGTGAGACAGGGTGCTCCACGAGTCTGGCTCCCTGGCTCCCTCCCTGCAAAACAAGGGTGGGTCAGTGGGCAGGCAAGCAGGGATCCTGCACAGCAGGACACACATGCTCCCTGGACAGCCAGCTAATCATGGGAGCATGGAGCATGGCACTGGCTCCAGGGCCAGACAGGCACATAAACACACACTCCTCAGTCTTGAAAATAATGTAATTTAGTGCTAATGCCAGCCACAAGCTTTATTTCACAACATCATTCTCAGGTAGAGATCAGTGGTTTTTACCCCAGACTACGACAAACTAGCAGCTGAGGGCATGACAACTGCATTTTAAATCAAATTTATCACAGGTGAAGATCACCAAAGCAGCTGTCACAGAACAGCAGACATCTGAAAGGCAGAACAGCAAAGGGATATGTTGGAAGGAATGAGAACTATCATGGTACAACTTCTACACCAAAGCCAGCACACTGCCCACAAACATCCAACAGCCATCAAACTGCAGCAATTTTTTCACTCCTGAAATGAACTGAACTTGCTCTATGAAACTGCCTCTGTGCAAGATGTTCTCAGTGTTGTAAGACATGCTGTTTTTCTGCAGCACTATCATGGGCTTTCTTTTTACCAATCCAAAGAAAAGAAAGGAAAAAAGATGATGTAGATCAGAATGAAAAATAACCCATTAGTGGGTAAATGCAGTCAAAAGACTAAAATTTCTATTTCAGTCATCTCTTTCTGAACATCAAACACTGATTTTGCACCACTCAAAGCAGTAATTCCTCAGGTCTCACCAAGCTGCACAGCAGCTACACAGGCCCACTGAGGTGGTGAGCAAACACTGAGGTGTTCAACACCTTCAGGTGCACAGATTTCATTCTGAATCAGAACTGATTCAGGAAACCCAAAATCTTTCTTGATCATCCCAGAGAGCAGCTTGTGCACCACCCCACCAAGTCCTGCATCCCCCAGGAGAGACATGGAACCAAACCCCAGGAATGTTGCACGGACAGGGGATGACACTGACCTGCTCAGGGGTGCAAGAAATGGGAATTTCCCTGTCTTCCTCCTACCAGGGATGCATCTATTGATACCCAGCCCCCACCTATGAGCTGGGTTGGGGATTGGACTAGATGACCTTTAAAGGTCCCCTCCACACCAAACTTGTCCGTGATTCTACGATGTCCCCTTCCCTCTTGCAGAGACTAACCATTTTCAGATCTCTCTTTCCTGCTCAGTTATGAATTTCCTTGGAAGGTGCAGAGCTGTGATTTTTTAAAACTAATTAGGAATTCAAGAAGGCACATAAACACAAATGCATGCCATCAACCAGGTAAAACTACACATAGTTTTCAGAATCTTTGCTGAGAGGTCTTGCTTTAAAATTCGCAAACCTTTCTTATGTGCAAGGCCCTCCAGCAAGCCACAGGGCTATCTCTCTGGGAAGCCAAGCAATCTAGAAAGCAAAGTCATAACGAGCAAACACCACGATCAGCAACAGGAATGGGCAGAGCAGGGTGGGGAAACGGTCAAATGGTTCATGAGAGACAGAGAAACCTGTGCAAGCAGTGCTGGTGGCAATGGCTGCCCCTGCTCTGCCCCAGCACAGCCACCCACCCCCTGACTCATTTTGGGTTAAATCTGCAAGGAAATTCAGACAAAACATTACTATGGCTTCCACCATTCATCACCATTTATCTCAGTCATGACTTGACTTCAGCAGAATTACACTTGATTTAAGCAGAATCAATATTTCCACAGAGAAACAGAAGGAAGCAGCCAGTTTCTGGCAGTGATTGGTACAAATCCACAGAGCCACTGAAGTCAACTGAGCCATTACAAGTAACTAAAGAAATGACCTTCCTTTATCAAGGAAATACAGACATTTCTGTCTGGAGTGTTTTTTTCTTCAGCTGTCATGTATGAGAAACTGCTGTACTCAGGGCCACTCTCAGAGTACAACGAGGCAGTCAGCACAAAGTCACCCACTCACGGGGACAACAGCAGCCGGATTAAAGAACTGCGCGCGATCAATCCGCTCCACTTTCTCAGCAGCTTCAAGGACCCTCACAGGCATCTCCAAATCAGCACCCACAAAGCTGCCTGCATGACTTGGTGAGCCTCAAAGGGCCCTCAGCAACTTCAAAAGGCTCAATCTGGAGCAAGATGACAGGCAGAGTCCCCTGCAACACTGCAAGTGCATCCACCCCTCCAGCAATCCGCAACCTTCACACGGCCCAGATGGATCAAATAGTCACTTCTGCTTACAAAGAGAACAGTTTCTTTTCATATTCAAGCTGTCACACTTTTTGAAAAGCTTTAAACCTTTTGAGAAAGCAAGAAGTTTCTTACATCCAGCCAAGTACAAACTCCAAGGTCTCATGTTTAGTAGCAGTCACCTTCGTTACACAAAATTAAGCAGTGAGATAGTGAATGGTTCAATCTACTGCCTCCTTCAAACCATCTCCTTCATACTCTGCTCCATCCCAGCACTAATGGTCTGAAGCAGAGAGGACAAATGAGAATTCACAAGCATCAACTCATTTTCCCACCACTGTTCCTGTTGTTCAGGCAATCACCTCCAAGGCCATTTGAGAAGACACCCCTGCTCATTTGCCCTCATACAATGAGCTTCACTGTTTGTGCCTTTCCTGCATGTCTCATTGCAAGTCCTGGGTTTTACTGAGAGATGATAAAAACACACTTTCTTCCAGGAAAAAAAGCTTTGCTGTTACACATTTTGTACTTCCTGGCTGTGAAAGATGCTTATTTTGTCCAGACTTGGAATTTTTGCAGTGGTTGTATAAGAGTGCATATCCAAGCTGCTCTACTAGGAGATAAAAACAGATATGCAAATACTTACTGAAGATTTATTAGCAAAAATATGTATACAAACTCCAGCCTTCAAGAAGTTTGAAAATCTGCTTTTGTTCAACATAAAAATCCAGTTTGCTGCACTTTGCCAGAAACAACGGAAATCTGTCTTCTTACGAGATTTAACCATCCTGGGTCAAATCTTTCTTCCCTTTTCAACAGTTTCCCATCAAAATATGTAACAGATACCAGTGAACTGAACATTTTGTAAGAAACATTTCTGAGCTCAATTTTCACAAAAGAAACTATCTTGGTAAAAATAGCAAGGACTGCCTGAGAAGGTTGATAGCATTCACTAGCTCTACTCTGCACAACCATGCCATGGCCCACTGAAAAAGCCTGGCAGAAGTCCTCCAGCTGTGGCCAGTCTTCTGTCCCATGAAAGTAAACCCAGAAGGGAAATTTTTGGTTGAAATGAAGAACAGACTTACCAGCCCACCCTTTATCTGCAGAAAGGTGGCTTAAAGGATGACAACTTCAGAGAGAGAGAGAGGAGAAGAGAAAACACTTCAAAATACCCTCAGGCCATGTCCTGCTCCATCTGGGAGCTGATTAGATTGCTGAAACTACAGGATCACTTCCTGCCCATCTGGCATGTAACACAAGATAATAGATCATGGAATCACAGAATGGTTTGGGCTGGAAGGGACCTTAAAGATCATCTAGCCTTCCACCAGACCAGGCTGCTCCAAGCCCCATCCAAGCTGGGATGGGATAATAAGTAGGAAGTGTTTTTTATTGAAACCTCCCAGCACTGCCCAAGCAGACTGGTCGCTTTTCAAGGCAGAGCTGTACTGTAGTCATGTGCTGAATCTCTCCTCATCTGGCAGGGGAGCAGAGAGTGAGCAGCGGAAAAACGAAAGGAAAGCCCACACCGCACAGCTCCTGGCTTCCGGCAGATATGGGCGAGAGATTTTTAAGAAGAGGGAAGATAAGTGAGAAAAGGAGAACAAAAAAACCCCAAAAAAACAACAAACCACCACCTGATCAAAAGCTCTGCCTGCCCTCAAAAGCTGCAGAAACTGCTCAGTAACAAGGGTCTGAAATTCGAGGTGCCAGCACTCACAGCGGGCGTGTTTTCCAGTACCAAGAGACAAGTTTTGAGCTGGAAGGGAGAGGAAGAGGAGGGAGGAAGAGATCAGAAGACGAACAAAAAAGCCTCAGTGAGTTACGCAAAATTTAGGAAGATTTATCCCACAGTTTCAAAAAGGGGTGAGGAAGGCAGTGTGGGAACTCAAGGTGTTATTTCCTGGGGATATCCCCTCCAGATTTCTGAGCTGAAACAAAACAAGCTCAGTAGCATTGCCAGCTCTTAGGATCTGACTGCAAGCCTGACAACAGCTTGGGTTTATTCTGAAAGCACCAGCCCCTAGATCCATGTGGCAAAGAAAGAATGAAAAAAAGGAAAAATCAGTTAAGAAAAAATTAAACAAAGCCCCTACCATTATGGCTGCATGAAAAGCTAGCAAAAGGCCAGAATTTAGACACTCTTATCTGTAAGGTAAATAAAAATGTAACTAAATTGAATTCTAATCTTAAATTCTTTTTATTACTATTATTATGGTATCACAGTGAAAATACCAGATCAGACAGACAGTGATCTGGGATAAACAAGGAATGGTGCCTACAGGGATAGGACTGGGGGTGATTGTGAAACATGCCCACAGCATAGGCAATTTAAAACAAGCCAACAATCCCTCCTGGGAAAACCCAGCACCCACACTCAATGCAGTCACCAGCGTTTGTTTAAACCAATCTTACAAATCTGACCAAACAGAACTTCAGTGTTATTTGCAGAAGTGTTGGGGTAATGGAGGCTTTGTATCTGTATGACCAACTTCGCACCCAAAATCTTCAGTGATACACAAAACACTAATGCACACAAACACTTTCTTGTTCCTCCTCGTTTTTAAAACCATCCATATGCATTGTGTATGAGACCCAGAAAACACATGTAACCAACATGTGCTGGAATGGGTTAAAATAAATCAACTATTTTCAAATTTGAAAGAGGTTTAATAAACACAGAATTCATACTTCAGGTGCTTCCAAGTGTTCCAAATGCCCCAGGAAAGTAGAAAAAAATTATGTTTCTCATATAAGAAAAACCTACATATTGCTCACTAATTTGAATAGTTTTGATGTTGAAAGAAAGAGTTAAAAGTTCATCTGATGTAGAAATAACGACTAACCCCTTCCAGTGCCCTGCACAAACATGAACTGCAGCTGTAGGTTCTGACACCAAACTGAATTCAGGATTGCATAACCTACCCTTCAGTATCAGATTAAATATTTAATAACTGGATTCAAAATATGTAATGCTAACTTCTCACTGATCAACACACTATACAGCAGCAAATCATAGAGGGAAAAGCTGGCTTGGTCCTCCAACAGTTGTCTGCAGATGCACACATGTTAAGGGAGCATGTCCAGTATTTTCAAACACAATGAGCCTGTACTTCTAAACCTGAGCATTTCTTAGGCTCCAATGTTAACTATACATTTAAAAAAAAATACAGCTACAAACTCTCATCAACTATATTTGCCAAAAACTACAATCTGCATTCCATAAGAGTAACTGTTATTAAATGCATTTTCCATTAGTTTTATTTTCAGAGCAATATGTAACAAGAAGGATGCCCTGCTAAGGATGTGGAGCTGTAGGTCCCACATAGAACCCAATGCCCACCTGAAGACTCATCAGTAAACAAACGGAATTTAAGGTGAATCTATGAAACACACTCAAGAGTGTAAACAGATGCCATTTGTTGCATTTGAAATAAAAAAAGCACCATCATGGAGAACACTTCAGCAAGCAGTGTTTATAGCTAAAAACAGCACCTCAGATCAGGACAAGTGATATGGAAGCAGAGTTGTCTCTGCAGAACATCTCCACATGCTGCAAGCAGGCGTGCTCACTGGCTCTGCAACACAGCCCTGAGAAGCCTTTGGCTTTTTTTGTGGCCTTTGGCTGCTTCTGACACAGCAGTTTACAAAGACTTCTTCTACAATCATCTGTTCAAACTCCAACTCCTACCATGCATGTCACTGCTCGGAGCAAATCTGCTCCAGGGACTATATATGAGCATCCTAGCTGAGTATCCAGCTAGCCCATGCCTGAGGCCAAAACCCCAGCAGTTCTGGGAAACCACTTATCTGCATTTTCTAAATTTATCTTGAAAGAGAGCTGGTCTCTCACAATCACTCACCAACCACACAAGGCTGTCCAGCACTTACGGCCCCTATAACTTTTGGGAACACTTCCAGATCAGGATTGCTGGTGGAAGGAAAATAATTTATTTTTATATCTTACCAAATATTCTCAAATCTCTTCTAAATCTCTTCTTTCTCATCCTCACAGGTCTGTTTCCATGATCTCCCAGGACCACAATTTCCAAGTGGGAACAGAGAAACATTAAAAAGCTGTTTCTATCACATGGACTAAGCCTTCTCTCTCTTCTGTATTCAGAGGTGGTTACATACAAAACAAAAGACAGGAGGGAGCCAAAGAATGAAAACTCTTCATAGGGATGTGGGAACACAGGAGGAAGTCAGTAAAAGTTGGAGCATGATGTGGGGTGAGTAGGTGGAAGAGAGAAACACAAACTCTTCCTGCTCCATCACGTTCACACCTGGTTGCCCCATCCTCCCACTCCCAGTCTGTTCCTCTGCTATGCCAAAAGAAACCCACAGCACCTCAGCATCTTTCTAATCATGATATTAATTAAATGATGGTGTTTCAACTGAAAATCCTACACCACAAATCCTAGACCCTGTAGACCATTGGCCCTCCCACACTGCTCCAGACACATTACTGTCTGTAGCTAAACAGCATCTCCTTAACACACACCTCTGAGCTCTCTTTCAGTGCCCTTCTAACATTTTTGAATCCCTCTCAACACATTAATCTTGTGCCATCACTTGTAGATACAAAGTCAACTGTTCTCCTGCCACACCACAGCAAGCCATACCTCAAAATCCAGTTCCCCAAATAGCTATCAAATGGATTTGTTGCTTGGTTAGGAGTGAAAGAACAGATGGAGAAACATCAACTCTAATTCAATAAACCTTACAGCCTCTGATTCTGCTTAGCCAGAAATAAAATGTATGTATACCATGTGACTGATTCCAAGATCATGCTTAAACACTCTGCTGAACATAAACTGGGTATTTCTGAAATTAAACACTTGCTTAAAGGGCCTGCTAAATTGCGGTGCAAACAAAATAGAAAAATAAAAGGACGCACAAGGCAAATCCTCTTGCAGATCTGGCTCAGAAAAGCAGAAAAGTGTCTTTAGCTATAAAAGTAAAGTCACTGAAAAAGCATTCTTATTTGATTGGCACCATGGAGATTACAGCCCAGACTTCACCAATTACTTATGTAAAATCAGAACAAGAGCAAGTGATAATCATGGATTGAAAAACATTCACAAAACCCTTCTGCTACCAGTGAGTTATTCCTCATGTGTGTTAATCAAATCATTTTAATTTTGGAAATACAGACTTGTACTAATTCACAGTTTCACAGACTGAGCCTCCTGATTGTTACCAGGAAATCTGAAGGGAAGAGCAATCCCAGAGCTGTGAAGAAACACTTTAGAGCAAAAAGCAGAGAAACCAGCAAAAGTAAAAAAAGTTTACAGTAAAAAACTCAGATTGTTGCAACTCTTCGCAGGGATTAGAAAAGTGCCATTTTATTTTTCTTTTCTAAATAGGCTTTATTTTTCTCTTGCTTCCCTTTTTGAGAGGACATAAATCACTCTCGGCTGTGAATGAAACATTTGGCTTTGCTGGGGTAAGAAATGTTACTAGACAGAAATAAAATCAGCAACCGGATCAGGGTTTGTATGTTTTACAAAGCAGCTCTCTGCAATCCTGCACGCTCCTGGTGCCTTGAAGCCATTTTCCCCACTGCTGTAGAGTCCTGCAGAACATGGAGCTGGCAAGGGATTGTGTTACTGCCCTGACTGCACTGGGAAACACCATCTCCTGCACTCTGCAGATGTCCAGTTACTCACAGAATCCCGCCAGCCTGTTTAATGACTGTGCTGCCTCTCCAGAGCCAGCACCCTGCAGTCAGCATCACCCAGCTCCAACACCATGGAGAAACAGGCTTCGACCACAGACCTCCCCTCTGGAAACAGCTGAAACTCAAAGAAGGCTTTGCAAACTGCACCATTTCTGAAGTTATCTTTACATATAAATCTTTATATATATTTTTCCCCTATAAAACTACTGCCTTTCTGCACTATCCTATTCCATTTGCACTGCAGGACACTATTTACTTACTGCGCAGTTTTCATCTCGGAGATAAAACAAGTCCCCTCAGGAATGATACACAAGTGATGAATGTTTATTGATGATGAATATTTATTTATTTATTATTTAGTTTTTATTCTTTTTTTTTTTTTAATTATTTATTTATTTATTTATTTAGGTGAATATTTAACAGAACATTCTATTCTATTCTATTCTGCTATTGACTCTCAACCCCTGGTGACCTACATGGGCTCTGTGGCAGCTCCTTGTTTGGGTCTCAAAAGAACCAGCCCATGCACCTTTGCTGTCTGAGGATGAAAAGCCAGTGCACATCACAGAACAGAATACTTCCAGGGATGGAAAACTTACATAGGAAGCACCTTTTATTTTTTTTCAACATGAAGTACTGCCAAGGCTGAGAAGGGGAAGTTCATCAGACAAACAGAAATTCAAAATGTCACCAGTGAAATTATTAGTTTTTGAGAAAAGTATTTACACTGCAGCCGAATCAAGCTATTTTGCAGACAAACCAAGGCAAAACTACAACAACGGGGAAGGTTTTATGTCTGCTCTTTAATAACTGTATCCTAATTATGGCAAAATTTCACCCCTTCCCAATGCTGGCTGGGAGAATCATTGCAAAATGCAGGGTCCAGCAAATTAGCAAGCAAGAGAACAATAAATTCCCCCCAAGGATAATGCATCACAAAACATTCTGCATTCATTTATTTGGCATAGTGCAGTTTAATTACTTGTAAAAATAATGACTCCTTTGTAGGGGCCCTCACTAGCATACGTTGCTGCCCTGTGTTTTGCTGAGTGGTATAAGCTGTGTGCCAAATTTGTGTGCATGGATTATACAGCATGAGCATAGGCAGAGGGCAGAAAAGAGGTTGTACAGTGTCCTTTGTGTTTTGACAGCACATAAATGACACTCGCTCTCTTAATGGAATTTTCTGTATTTTGAAGCTCAGTATTTCTCCTCCCAATAGGGATTTTCAAGTCTTGATCCCATCTTACTGCAGAAAATGCTCAGCATAATAAAAAAAAAATCACTGCTGGGGAATCAGGATGTGCCCATTTTGTCACCATCACCCTCCCACAGGGAAGGGCTGTGGCCATCCCCGTATCACTGCTCCAATCAGTCCCAAAGTCACATCATGATGCTCCACCACCATCCCACCCACTGAGAAAGGGAACCAGGATTTCCAGCATCCACAAATTTCTGTTTGCTGGGCTTCATGGGAATAGAAGAGTTTTCACTATGGGACCTGTGGTATGGCTGTCAGATGTTTATACACTGTATTTCTACCCAGCAAACCAAGAGGAAAACAAATCACAAAGAACAGGTTAAGGATATACCAAGAATAACAGGAATTGGGACCTTGATGGTAACTTTTCTTCAGTAGCTTGTGTCTTATTTTCAAAGACAAATTGCAAAGGTCATCAGAGAAATTCCATGGATTGGGCCAGCAGCATTCCTTAAAGCCATCATGGAATCCCAGTCCTCTTTTCATTCCATTGAGTGAGAACTGCCATTCCAAAACTGGAGCCAGTTGTGAAATACTTCATCTAATACAAGAATAGCTGTTGTAATAGTTTTGTTTACTTCCCATTTTTATTTAAATTACCAGCTCTATTCACATTCGGGTTGCAGTATTTGCTGTGAGCTCTATAATGAAGTTTTAGCCAGCTTCAGCTTCCTGACAGTATGTAAAGCTTGTTAATGTGGTTAGTCTCACCTTGGAGAACCTTGCTCCAGTTACAGGATGAATTTGCACACCCCTTTTTTACAATATAGCCTGTGAGATAGTTGTGCTTTCACAGTATGACTGTTGACCTTGATGGAGAAAAACGTAACACTGTCATCCTCTCTGTATTGATGCCAGCAAGGGTGGCAGGAAGGTATTTGGGTATAGGTCCCATCCTACCCTGCACCTTCTCCTTCACCCTCACTTTCCATGTGGCTGCCTGAATTTAAGGATAAAAAATTTAAATGCAATCACTCCAGCAATACAGATCAAATTTTCTGCCCTCCAGCACTGCACCCAACAACTACAGAAAGCAGAGTAATTTACAATTTGTAACAGGGAATGTTGCGTGATAATGTGGACAACACAGCAGACTCCTAACATGACATTGGGTCACTCAACATAAACCCCAAGTATCTGAGAAGTCAATCCAGAAACACAAAGTTTATAACAAAGCTTAAGAGAACCAGGCATCAGAATAACACACACGGAGACTAAATCTTTTCTCCTATACAAACAGACCCCTTGAGATTTTTTTAAGGTCTTTGTCTTTATTAGCCTCAGCTATTATAGCTAGATCTCCAAACATCTGCTGCTCAAAACTAACTTGCCATCTTCCAAATGATTCCTTGTAAAGCAATAAATGCTCATGCCACTAGTTACTTGCTATGTGTTGTAAGACCTGGCTGTTTCTCAAGACCATTTACAAGAGACCTGTTTCTGTTAAATATTCTGTTCTCCTTTAAATATTTCCATTAAGTCTTACCTTATTTTTTTTTTAACCTACACTGGTAAAATGCCTATTCTCTACAAGATGCTGCCTTTTTTCAATATAATGATCACTATTTCATTTAATTTAAAAACTCCCTCTCTAAAAAGTAAGAACACAACAATCCACCACCACAAAGCCTGTTAGCTCCCGTCTTTTGGGCAGTCGTGCTTGCTTGAAGAAAAGCTTCATTTGTGTTTGCATAAGATTTGTCTTAATTAGTCAGTATTACAGTGACTCACTTTGGACTTTTCAAGACAGCTGGAAGCAGAATACTGAGCAACAAGAAACCCCCCCCAAAAAATATTATTGCATTTCCCCTAAACCCTCAGGACCGCCCCCACTGCTTCTAGCAAGAACAGTAAAAGCAAAATTACACCAGAATTGCCTTTAAGGATGAAGTATAGCCCTCAGACACCACTGAGTGATAATGTACAGCAAAGCCAAGCACGGTAGAGAATGGAAAACCAGCAGAGGAACCATCAAATCATCCTTACTCTGTCAAAAGCTGGTGCAGCTTCTGGTAGCCCCTCTCCAAGGCCAAGCTGACGGGCGTTGCCCCTTCGTTGTTGTGGATGCTGAGAGCTCCTCTTCCACCCGGCTGCTGGAGCAGAAACCACGTCAGCCGCAGCAGCCCCAGCCTCACCGCAAAATGCATCAGAGTCTCCCGAGGGATGTTCTCTGGGAAGGGAGAAAAAGAAAGAAAGAAAGGGGAATTTGTAGGCTTGTGGGTTAGGGGAATGTTATATCCCCACATCCCAGCCCCGCCACACTGCAGCTGGCATGGAGCTGACAGCCCAAAGGAACCTGCAGCACCTGGAAAAACAGCCTGGCTGCCAACATCCAGGAGACACCAGTCTTAGAGTGAGGGACACGCTTCGGTGGGACTGGCAGTGCTCAGGACCTCTCATGCTGAGACTGACCACAGAAGTCAATGTGAAAACCCCACCATTTCCTGAACAGCCACCACCAAGCTGCAGCACACACAAACAGAGGCGTGGTCAGGTGGGTTTTCCTGGATGCCCAATACTTCTCCTCACACAATCAGGACCACGTTTTAGGGACAGACGAATTTTGTCATCTAACGGGATGCTGATTTATCCCAAGGCATGAAGAAAAAAAACAAAACAATTACATCTGATGTGCACCTTCAAAGCAGTTATAAAAAAGAGAACTGTTTAAAAACTCATATAAAAATTTTTTAAAAATTAAAAAAAAAAAAACAACGGTTTTCTTTTCCTGGTTTGGTTATGCCTCAGATCAACTTTCCTCAGCTTGATACAGTAGCTCTGTCATTCTCAGTAGCAGCATTTATAAACTACCAATCTCCACTTCTGCTTTTTCTATTTAATAACTGCGACCTTCTAATTTGGTAAAAGTCACTCTTGAGCCTGAGCTTTTCATGTCAGAAAAATATCCCCCTACTCCAAAAGCTGCAGCCCTAGAATGATGCTCTGAAAAGCTTTAACCAGAAATGAGCTCCAGATGCACTGCTGAAATCCAGCATTTGCAGATCAAAGCTTGTTATTTCTGTATGAAAGGCAAAAGCATTTGGGTTAAAAAAACTGCAAGAAATAAAAATTTGTTCTTTTAATTAACAAAGGATTTCAGTATTGACTGACAGAAACAACAAAAAAACACCAACTGGGTCTCAGAAAGCCATGCCAATGAGCACACTTGGTATAAACCCTTTAATATCACAGAAATGATTTATTGGGTTATTAATTTGGGTGCCAGCCAAACCTATACAACAAGTTTTAAAATGCATGCACATAATGGCTTTAGGATTTAATTTTGTATTTTTTTCTTTAAGAAGTGTGCCCCAAGAGAAATCACTTCTTCAAAGTGCTGCTATTTTTCTTGCTTATTTACTTACTTTAGGGACGTCATTAAGACCTTTGGTGAAAAA
Organism: Rhabdornis inornatus; assembly: GCA_013397075.1. NCBI lineage: Eukaryota > Metazoa > Chordata > Aves > Passeriformes > Rhabdornithidae > Rhabdornis > Rhabdornis inornatus. The sequence goes on along the minus strand of VWZS01005475.1, from coordinate 623,949 downwards.
CAAAACAAAGCAAAAACAGGCAGTTATCCCCTACCTCACGCACAATTTTTCACAACTCTTTGGATCAAATTCTGAAGAACTAATCTGTATGCAAGAACCAAAGGCTTTCTGGCACCATTTCTCTTCTGAATGACTCCAAATTACGTCTCTGGGCTACAAACCAAGTCTTCCCCCTAACCTCCTCTTGATTACCGTAAAGCAAAACCAAGCTGTCCTGAATACATGAGTGTGTCTGAATGGAGGTTCCAGCTGATCAGAGAAAAGGGAATAGCTGAGCTCTCCCAGAGACAAATTCTCAGCCTTTGGCTAAGTAATGAGAAGGATTTGGGTATTAAATGTTACAGAGCGTAATGATTTAGAAATAGCACAACATGGACGTTAAGTAATGGTTGCAGCCCTAGATTTAAAGAAGAATGAAAAACAACACAGCATATAGCCAGACACAAAAGAAAGGTTGCAAAATATAGACACAGGTAGGACTTTTCCAGAGTGAAAGCAAATGTTTTACTCAAAGAACTTGTACACGCACAAAGCTCCCACACTACCTGTACATAATTAATCTGGTGTAATTCTTCCTACAGAAGAGATGCAGGAGGCACAAAAGCACTCCTGTTAGAGCAAACAACTGCTATCCAAATAAACAATGTGTTGCACTGGTCTGACCATGTTCTGTTCTCACATGGGATCTCCTGTTATGACTGCTTTGTTAAAAGGGAAAATCATCTTCCTAAGTAGAACAGACAATCTTGCCCCAGAGCTGAGCAGCACAGACCTGCAAAGCATAAGCACAGATCCCTGGGCCAAAATGCTTCCTCCTCCTGCAGCTGAGAGCATTACCAATAGAGAGCAGCATCTTCTGCTCACCAGCTCATGGTTCACCACTAAACACACATTACCAACTGGAAGTTCTGCAAGATGCAGGCAGATATTCCTCTTGTCCCTGAGCCAAATGGGTGATTCTGTCTTATACATCCAAAGATGAGATGGCCCCTCCCAGTTGTCACAATGCCTCCCCAGTTGTCCCAATCTGCTGATATGACTGCACCTTCTGAGAACATCTTTCCTGTTCTATTGAAACAATCTTCTTTATCACTGAATCAGTGGACAGGGTAGTTCCAGAGTTTGCATGGAGGTGTCTGAAAACACAACTGAAGTGAATGTGGCCCTGCCCTGATGCCTTTGGGCAGTGACAGTGTGCACACAGGATCTGTACAAGAAGAGGTGGCATGTTGCCACCAGACCATATTAAACACACAGGCTCACTATCCACTTTTGGAAGGCTCTGCCTGACATAGAACCTGGCACTAGGCCACCCTAACAGATGGGCACAGATGATGGCAGCAAAGAGACAAAGTACTGTACATCCAGCAACTGCAGGGGCCCCAGGCAATGGCTCTGGAAGGTTCTGGAGTGTGCAAAACTCACATGGTGACAGTTAAAAAGGCATGTGCCATCTGTGGGCCGGATTAACTACTAATACATAATGAAAATACATCTGTTGGTGTATGGTGTTGCTCAAAACTAGACAAGAGCTGGTCTACATCAAGTATGGACATTTTGCTGGATGGAGAGGGGAAGAAGACAGACAGACCCTTCAGACTTCCTACCTTTGAAGGGACGAAGCTTGTCACACAAAATGTTGGCAATCCAGTCAATGATTTTATGATCTTGCTGTGGCGCAAAATGTTCCACGCACAAAAGAATATCAAAAGCTTTAACATGCAAAAGCCAGAGCTCCTTCTCCTACCACATACCAAGCAAGAGCTCCTCATCTTAAAATGGCTGAAGTTTGAATGTCAACAAGAAGCTTCTGTTAATTAGGAAATTGTGGAAATAGAAGACACACGATACTGAAAAGGCCAAGACTGTTTTGTTCCTTTCTCGTTTCCTAGTAATAGACAAGAGTTGAAACATATGATTATTGCCCCATAATGGCAGGGTTCTCTAGTCCAGCTGGCAAAACACAAGACTTTGGATATATTATTTTTGTGTAATTTTTTTCTGCTGTGATACATGAACAGACAGCTTATCTGCGCAACTGAAGACCAAATTTCCATAGAGGACTGTCATATATACTTTGCTAATAATAAAGGATTAAGGTTTAAGGTGCTATTAGCACAAAACAAATAAGCATTGCATGAAAAAACCTTGGGTATGACACACCCAAGAACACTAGGTAAAAAATTTCCTTTTAAACCTGATTAAGTAACAAAAAACACCAAAAAATCTACTGTTCCTTTATTAAAATAACTTTCCAGACAGAGTAGCCTACAATCATGCTCAATTTATCCCCATGCCCTGAGACATCTCATGAGCCAGCCATGGAATGGGGTAGCATCGCTTCATCTTCCTGTACTTGTGACCTTTACTTGTTTCTCACCCAAACTCAGGCACACTCAGCAATTTGGAAATCTACCACCACATCTGGCCTCAAAATCTTGCTTTCTACTGGAAATGTTCTCACTGCTTAGGTCAACCCTTGAGAAACAAGGGTAAAAAACCCCAGAACCAAGCTGCCACCTCACACTGAGGTCCTCAAGGAAGGCTCCAGCAGACAACTGCACCGCAAAAAGGTCAAGGCAAAGATGTTGTGTTTGGAGTTATGAGCTCAGTTAATAAAAAGATGTGTGGGTAATTCCTTTTCTAATCTGATAAACAAGGAATTTTTCAAAGCACACCAAAAGATCTCCATGTCCCCATTCCCACTAATATCAAAGGGAACAGGAACATTCTCCTGCCAGCAATTGGCCACAGACTAAAGGGTACATCTCAGTCTTCAGCAGCACATTTCTGATGCTGTCTGAACAAGAATTGCTTTCTGCTTCCCATTTTCCACTGCAGAGGGCACTAAATTTAGTTTTGGAAAAGACTTTTTACATCTTATCAAGGACTTCTGCTGAACAGAGCACTTCATGCTGTTGGCACTGAACAGATCATGCTGATTTATACCATACTGTCCTTTATCACAGAGCACAGAAGCTGAGCAGCAGACTGGAAAAGATATGAAACCCAACCAAAAGAACACCTGTAACTATCACACTGAAAGGGTTCCAAGAGAAACTATAACAGGAGTGCAGCAGATGAACAGATTAAAGCTCCATGCCTGAAATACATCATCAGTAGCATAACTTTACCATCCTCCTGTGGGAAAAAAAGACTAGGTACTAATAACCAAATTCTGAAAAATTTTAAAAGTTTTTTTAGGATATTTTGTTTAAAATAAGGGGTTTTTTGCGACTTTCTCTCTTCAGACATTCTCCCTTCATGCAAAAAAACCCCAATTTATGGTCTCTCTTCCTGGTGACACTCATGTTGTCCTGTACATCGAAATCCTACTGGTTTTGCACATGAAGCTATTAAACCCATAATCCTAATACATTCAGACTATTTCAAACCAGGGCAGAGAGTTTCCCTCTATATCCACCCCCCTGGTGAGGTCACTGAGTTTAATTTCCCAAGCAGCACTTACCGAAGGACCATGTTTATCCCGGAGCATTTCTGGGAAGCTCTACATATTCAACACATCAGTAACTGCAATCAGTTACGTGTTCTATCTAATCTGATGGTCTCCTGGCTATCTGCTTGAAAACCTGGCTCACTATCTCACAGCAGCCCTTACACTGGCAGGTGAATTGCTCCATATCACGGTGATCACTGAAACCCTCTGCTAACATTAACCAGTTCCTGAAAGCTCACACAATCAAAAATCGACCACAGCTCTGGGTTTCACCACTCACTTTTAATAAGCAAAATGGAAAGACTGTTTCCTCAAAAGTTTTGTCAGAATATTGCTTCCAAGTTATTTTGAAAGTGATCTGTTTACTAGTGATAACAACTAAGCTCTCTAAGCTTTTCATACCTGAGCCTCAGATCCTCCCTAATTTTTTTCTCCTTTTTTTTTACCCCACTGCAACAAAAACAAGCCATAATCATTACTCATACCTCAAAATATTCAGTTGTGGTTTTCTAGTTAGCTTATTTTCTCTTCAGCAATTTAAAATAGAACATCACAGTCCTGTATTTACATTGCATACATCCTCAGGATACATATTAAATTTTGATTCCTAGACATGAAGTGTAACAATCTGTTCCACTTAAATAGCTGCCCTTAAATGCCACTGAGAACAGTAAATAGCCCCACTTTTGACAGCAGTAACAACTATGTTCTTCAGAAAGTTACAGTGCACTTGTAATTATTAAGACAGACATGATTATATGGCACCTGAAAGAAATGCTGGGTTTGGAATACCACAGTAACAAGACTAATCCTTAATTATGGATATTCTGAAATTGTGGATGCCATTGCAGTTCATACAGATAGATAACTAAGAGCAAGACCCAGGAACTGCTTGCTATGGAGTGCCAGTGTATGCTTAGTGAAGAGCTCAGCTGTGTCTCAGGGACTGTGCTCTTCCCCACACACTGCCCCGAGCTCTCTTCTGCCTCCCAGTTCATCCCACCAAATGGCTGAGTACCCTCTGCCTGTCCCAGCAAGAGAATGGAGCCCAAGGACCTGTGATGTCAGGTATCCCAGGTGCTCACATCCCCAGTTCTGCAGCTGTGTCTGTTGAGTGACACAGCAGATGAGTTCAACAGCCTCAGGAGACTGAGGTGGGTGAAACTTTGAGCAGCCTCTCTGCCCTCTGGGGTGACAGCAGTGAACTCCCTGCCCTCTGCTCAAAGCCTGGGTGCAGGCAAAAGCAAGGAGAAGCCTCTACACAAAGCCACCCCTTCCTCAAAATTCAGCCTGGAGCTGTGCTCAGTGGCAGATCTTGTACCCAGCATCTGCCTGCAGAAAGCCATTGCTTCCTAAGTTTTGCAGAAGTTAGGCTCCTACTTCTGGCCTTTGAAAAGTCGACCTTTGAACGTGTTTGACAACAGCAGCCTCCTCTGAGCAGCAGCTCCCCATCAGCTGTGGCACTCCGGGAGCTGGCGGAGGCTCCCGGCTGGCTCCTGCCTGCAGAGGTTTTGCTGAACAGCAGCGTTTTGTTTCCAGCCCACAACAGCCCATAGAGACATGCCAGCTCAGAGGCAGTGCTAAACATCTTTCAAGAAGGGATCTGACATTTTCTTTCGTTCTCATTTCTTTAGTATTTTCTCTGTCGAGAAGGTTATTGGGAGTTATCTGGTGCTGACATTTAGGGAAATGTGAAGCATGAATTGCAATAGCTGTTCATAGGTAGTGAAGCAGTGCAGGACAGGGTGTCCCACTGCAGGCATTGGCCAGAATGTGCCTAATTGCTCCTACACTGCAATCTTTGCAGTGCTTTTCTCTCTCCCACACACAGATTAACACACAAGCACCAGTATAAGGGTGCTGTATTTTAGCACAGAGGTTTTTTTAATCTAGCACTCCATTATAAACAACGGACATCTCTTCCATCTCACTCTACCAAAACAGTTTTGTGACCAAAAGGATGCTTATGCATTCAAATCCTTCCTGTCACAGTCAGGAAATTCCCCCAAATTCCCTATGTATAAATATCTCACTGCAAAAAAACTACCAGATAACCCTGCCTCTAACAAAAAGTAACACATTTTATAGCACTAATATTATTGAATTAAATTTGCATTTAGCGACATTATTCACTTCTATCTACACACACCTCACCACAAGATGCCACAACACTCAAGATTTACAGAATTTGGCACTACAGAGCTCCCCCTTCTCACTGTGAATGCCACAGATGCTCCACAAGTCCATTAACATACACAGCCCTGCATAACTTCCAGGCACAAAAGGACAGGCTGAGCAAACCAATGTAAATCTTATGGTCTGGTTTCCCTAAGTGATGATTTTCCAAAGAATAATCAAAGTCAAAAAGAGAAACCAGATCTCAGCCTTCCTGCAAAATCAGCAACAATTCAGAGTTTCAACGTTTTCTTTAAGATCACTGTGACCATATTCATATCACTTAAACCAGAAATGTCTGCATTATCACAACACTTTTCAAATGCAAAAAGAAACATCAGTGACTTCCACACAGAGGAAAAGAATACCAAGTGGTTATCTCTTTGTAAACATATGACAGCTGCTGAATTTCAATCAAGGAGCCATTAAATATGATCAAATATTTTAATGTCTGCTAACACAGGAATTGCCTGTCCTTGTATTGAGCTTTACAAAAAAAAAAAACAAAAAAAACCCAAAGAAAAACAAAGAGAAAAACAAAGCAGGAAAATCTCCTGTGGAAAACTCTGTTGCAGTGAGCAGAACCTCACTGCCTCAGAAGCCTGCTGTGCCGATCAAGCCACATCCCAGCCCTATTCAAGTATTTGTGCCATTACATCTCATAAAAGATAACAGATGCCTCACAGTCGCATTCCTGAAGTGAAACTATTTGCCAAAATACCCTGAAAATTTACAGCAAGGATTTGTACATACTGGAACTAGTCTCCACGTGTGTTTCCTTTTACCCCTTGTGACAAAATAAGCAGAACTCCAAGGACACAGACACACCACAGCACCCTGAACACCTCAGCACTTCTGCTTCAGCAACCACCAGAGACTTTGGGCCAGCCTTGAGGTTTATTTTTAAGCTCTCAGTAGCCTTCACTGCTGTGATTAAGGGTCAAGTTTTCCCACCCTTCCCTTCTTTAGTTTGCAAAATTGTCCAGGCTTATTTTGGGGAACTGCAGTGTTAACCTGTCCTGTGTGCAACCAGAGATGTGATATAAACCCTCAGGGCTAGAGCCCCAGGTTCTCCAAGGAAAATCACATGTATTTTTCATGTTACAGTCATTTTGCACCTGTGCTATAAAACCAACATTTACTACAAGCACCAACTTCTGGCACAAGGGTATTTCCAGGAGCATCAGATATTCTACACACAGAAAGAATGGGGTTCTTTCATTACATAGCACTGTGCTCATACACATACCATTGTTATACACACAAAAAAACCCTTTCAGGGTATATGTGAAAATACTGACTGTCAGCTCATGCTATTTCATAAGAGAAGACCCAGAGAAATAACGAGTTATGATTATATATTTTATATTATATATTTATATTACATATTTTATACTGCATATTTTATACCTTATATATTTTAAGGAGGCTGAAGGGCAAGATATGGGATGTGGATGGACATCACATCCCATCTCTGAGCACAGAGGCCACCACACCCTTTAGAAGGCACATGGCAGGTTCCCAAGGCAGGGAATCCTTTCTCCCAGGCTTTTTACCTCTCTCCCAACCTGCAAATCTCACTGTGCCCCACAAGTGCTCACCGGTCAGGGACTGGTCTGCTCCCAGCACGTTCCATTCTGCTGGCAGCTTCAGGTGTCGAAATGCCAAGGCCACTTTCTCATCCAAAAAGTCCACGTCTGCAGCAGGTGGCCTGGAGCGGTCCAGGAACCGTGTGAAATTCAGAGCCTGCTGGTTGCCAGCACAGGTGGCCAGAAACTGGGCAGCATCGTAGGCTTCGTCCTGGACAAACTGGAAACTCTCCTCTGCCACAACCAGAACGGGGTGACCTTCTCTAGAGGCACAAAGTGCCACCTTCACTGTCTCACAGCAGTCATGGCCTGCAAAACAAAATTCAGACAAATGCTAAAAAAAAAGAGAAAAATGGCATGGGCTGAGGAAACACAGCTGAGCAATTCCTTTGACACACACACTCTGCATTAAATCAAGTAAGACCAAATTATTGAGAGTCACAACTCTAAAATAACACTGTCTTTGGAATTTATATGTATCATCAGAGATAAGTATTTCTCATAGATTTTAAAAGGAAAATATGTATAACTCTTCTCTGTCCCAGTATAACCCAAGAACTATAAGCCACCCAGGCTATTTATATTCAGCAACAAGCAAGCTCAAGAGTTTTAAGTAATTTAAGTAAAAGATTTTGCTAACGTACCAAAAGTCAGGTTACATGGACAAACTTTTCTTATGCAGCTCCACAGGACTCCAGTAACTCATCAGAAACTGGAATCTGAGTGCTACAAAACTACATACTCCAAATGCTGTCACAACACTTGGCTTGCACTGAAAGCATTGAAATTTCACCTAAAACAAAAGTTTACATGGCTACAAGAGCAGGACTTGCCTCGGCATGCCCTGCGTGTGCTCACTGCTGCACCTGCCTCTTGCATTTGGGTTCACATGACAAAACTAAAATCTAAGCTGCTTCTGCTAAATAAAAAACATAGAAATGGCCACTTTTCCATATTTACAAAACAAGAGGGCTGCAAGTTTAGTAATTTAATTATTTATTTAGGGCAGGGGAAACAGGAGAAAGGAGGCCCTGGCATGGCAGCAATTTCATTGACTCAGAAACTTGAGCGGGGGGGGGAAAACCAAACACCAAACCAAACACCTTTTTGGAGTCTTAAAAGGAAAAATATACTATGTGTCCAACACAACCAGAACTTGCAGTTGTCAGACATGCCCCTTCAATAATAAGGTTTGTGTTTCAAGTTCACTGTGTGGCACAGTTTCTTGTTCCAGCCTCAGACTGACATCATGGCTGTTTTTGCCAGAACAGCATGGACCCTGCACTAATTACTGGAAAAGCTTCTTTTTGCCCATGACCTCAGCATACTACCACATTCATGAAACCCTGCCTAATTAAATACAAAATGACGATTTATTTTTAAAGGCTTGAAAATTTAATTTAAGCCCCCATTTGTGGTCAGTGGGAAAGTTTCCTTCTTCTACTGGGGCCTTTTGCTGTTGATCTCCCTGACAAAAGGGAAAATATGTCCCTAATCTTCATGGTCTTTCAGCCAACCTCACAAATCTGTTCTGAGGCTTTTGGCATCTGTACAGATTTTGTCTGCTGAAAGAGGCAATCCTGAAGTTAATTGAAAGGTCAAAACTGCTATTAGGACACTGCGGGTAACACCAAAATTGTCAGAGATGAGGCTGTGGCTTCCTAAGGAGAGCAAATGCAGCTGGAAAGGTATCAAAGGCAAGTGGAGAAGGGGAGGAAAACACAGATATTGTTGCAAGTGCTCAATACAACCAGGATGCTCTGGAGCTGAAAAGTGAGAAAACTTCTTTCCTTCCAGCACCAGGTACCTATAAGCAAGAGAATAATGTGAAAGCTGAAGGAGTAGATTTACTAGTTCTGTTGTTTTGAACAACAGGGGTAGGAAGAACTTCTACTGCTGCTGAAAATAGTGCATGTGCATTCTCATACATTACTGTATTAGTACTCAGCTACTCAGATGAATCCCATTCACAGACTGAACAAAAGTTCAAGGCAGAAGTGGGGGGAATGATACGACTTTGGGGTAACTTGCCTTTAAAGCCATTCAGAGCTGTACATGCCTCCCCCTACATCTTCTTGCTTTGCTGATCTTCCTAAGGACATCAAATACAGAGCAGGTAAGATATCAATTTTTGTTTCCAGCCTCCACAAAAGCAGTGATCTCCATGCACACTATGCATGAGAGGACTGTGCCAGCCTACAGGAGCTGACTCAAATCCTGCAAGCTGGGCTCTCCCTAATGCAGAGCATTGGAAAGTTGCTAGAATACAGAGTTTAAAAAAAACAAACACAATAAAAGCTTCCTTAATAGCATGAGGACAGCTAAACCTTTGATTCAATTTTTAAAAAATATTTTCTGCCTATTCCCATAAGAATCCCATCTGCAAAATAACCTCGAATACGACTACTCTGCCAGCGGACTTTCAGGATTGAAGCAGCAGGCAAAAATGGCTCATGAGCAGCTACAGAGAATCCATTTGGGACAGTCACTTCCTTTTCACAGTGCCAAAAAACTGCTGTGGGACAGCAAAGGCTCCTCCACTGAGACAACAAGTACAGAAACCTCCATCAAGACGTGTGGTCTCCTTAAAGCAGCACATTGTGGATGTACACGAAGTTCCCTTGGATGAATCGTGTTAAATACCAGCTGCAAAATGCAACACAAGGGAAGGTGATAAAAAGACCATGTGCTGACCATGGCCAACAAGGATTCTACTGAAACTTCCCCAGATATTGAATGCAGCCTAGAAGAGAAAGTGACAGACCTGCCAATCCATTTTTATCTAACAGGATCAAACAAGCATCGCGCTAAACCCTAGGGAATGTTCTTCAGAAGAGCAACTGCTTGCAGTGCTTTGATGTTCTGCTTCCTCACATCTGAGAAGATGTCAGACGTAGGGGTAAGAACATGGGACAGGTTCTGACTCTTGGCAAGCAGTTCAAATGAAAGGGGAGCTAGTATGTAACAAGAGCAGACAATATTAGAAAGATTGCTCAAGAGGTCTCTGCCCCCTGCTTTGAAACGGCTACAGGAACAATGTGAGCAAACATGTCCCCAGTACAGGAACGTTCTGAAGGAACCATCAGTGGGGCAACACTTCTCACCACATCAAAGATCCAATGGCCTGGACTAATATCCAAACTTTTACAGCCCTTGTCCCAGAGCACTACCAGAAGGGAGCTGAGCTTTCTGGCACTCTCAGGAGGTAAGTGGTTATCACTGCAAAACCAAATCTGTTATCACGAGGTTAAGTAACTTGTCCACAATCACACAGAGCTCCAGGCAGTGCCAGAACAGCCAGTATTGCTGCTGTGCCTCACCTTTCTGCTCCCTCTGGCAGATAGCAGGGCTTTCTTCTAACATGGGTTAAGCATCAAGTTATGCACTTATCACCCATCAGGTTCCATCATCTATGTCCATCCACTATGGACTACTCTAATCCCCTCATATACCTGCCAGGACGTGGAACAGAAAAAATGTCTGACATTGAGAAGGGAAAAAGAAAAAACTCTGTGTGTGTCAGTGGTAGAATAAAGTTAATTTTCTTTGCAGTAGCTTGTGTGGGGATTTGTGCTTTGGATTTGTGCTGGAAACAGTTTTGATAATCCAGGCATATTGTCCTTCTTGCTGAGCATTGCTTACACAGACCCAAAGCCTTTTCTTCTTCTCACCCACCCCACCAGTGAGCAGGATTGGGGCACAAGGAGTTAGGAGGGGACATGACCAGGACAGCTGACCCCAAGTGACCCGAGGGATATCCCAGACCATGTGGAGTCATGGCCAGTGTATAGAGCAGGGGAAAGAAGGAGGAAATCTCCAATACATGTGACGGAGCCCTCCTGCCCTGAGGATGGCTGAACACCTGCATGCCCATGGAAAGTAGAGAGCTAATCCCTTGTTTTGCTTTGTTTGCACGTGGCTTTTGCTTTATCTATTAACCTAGCTTTATCTCAACTCTTGAGTTTTCTCACTTTTGCTCTTTCAATTCTCTTCCCCATGGCACAAGAGGCAGCTGTGTGGGGCTTAGTTGCTGGCTGGGATTAAATTATGACAGTCAAGAGCAATGAGCCTATTTACAAAGGTTTGCATTTCCATAGGCTGAAAACACATGGAACTGAATAAATCACACAGATGAGAGCACCTCAGAGAAGGGATGAGAAATCTCCATGCTTTACAATGCCACCAGGTTCCCAGCACTGCCCAGCACCCCTTCTGATTGCTATCAGTCTTCTCCAGAAATCAGCCCTTTGGCCAGAATAGCAACAGAAATGATGAAATGCTCAGTATCATCATGCTTGTACCATCCAACAGTACCCTTGTTCAAGTTTTAACTGTCCTCACAAACTTAACAATGTTTCTCACTAGCTGACATCTCAGACTGCATGGCTACATTTCCCTTCTTCATCCATTTTTTTGGCCACAGCATCAAATGTGGTCATTTGTATGCTGTCTTGACTGTGATAAAAGTCAAATAATCCATCCCTTAACTCCAGCAACATTGCATTTTATCCCATTTCTCCTTTTGCTCCTCACTTACTTTAAATCTAGCTTGGAAACAACTCTTGACTTGGAGCTGTTTTGAGAAACACCAACATATTGCAGAGAAAATACAGAAATTAAAAAACTATTTCAGTCTATGCAGGAATGGGTACAGTGACTAATTCTGCTGCTATAACGCCAATTCCTCATCTACACATCAAACCATGCTTTAAAAATTATTTTTAATGAGACAACAGCTCCTGCACTGAAGAATTCCTTACTGGGAATGAATGGGGACACTTCATGAAGCTTGCTCTGGGGAAAATAGGAGAATGAAAAATGAAGACATGGTGCTCTGGTCTTATCCCTGAAGAGATGAGATGTATCAGCATGATAGCAGTGCTTCCTCTGCATGGTACCACTGCAGATCAGTGAGCACCAGAACAGGGGGAGATTTCTCAGCTACAAGTCATTAGCAGATAAGTTAATGTACAGCTTAGACCTGTCCATCTAATTCCTACCTGTGCCTGTGATCTGGGGTGCACTTAAAAGGGCAGCAGCTGAACTCTTCAGACTTTTTCTTGTTTAACAAAGCCTACATGGAGACAAAATACCCCTAAACAGAGCTTTATTAAAATATGGTTTCATTTCCTACTCCTCCAAAAGTGGAAATCCTGTCCAAACCTCCTATTTTCAGAATTCACACTGGAGCTATCAAACAATGGGCCCCCAGCCTGGACAGCTATTTAAAGCCCTGCTGGAAGCACATGTTTGGGTTTGCTTGGTAGGTGACTAAAGACTAATTGCATCCTCCAAGTCACCATGGTGGAGCTGGGTTGAAAGAGGTCTTACAGAGAGATTTAAGGTCAGGAAAACCAGACAACAAACGTTGTGAACCTCGTGAAGGATCTCAGATTTGCACCCAAGATGTATCCAAGAGATGTTGCCATCTGGTGGAAAAGGAAGCCAAGGAACCTCCTGTGACCATCCAAACAGTGCTTCTTTTCTGCTTCAGAAATCCTGAGTTCTGGTTCTGAAAATCAGAGCTTGTCTTTGAAATGCATTTGTGAAATGCACACAGTTACTGTATTCACTCTTGCAACACAGGAAGCCTTATGAAATACACAGGCACAGCACCAGCAATGGACAGGAGCCTCTGCTTTTCCTTTCACACCTTTCACTGGAAAGGTGAAAGAGAGATTGAAAAGTGAGTAAAGGTTTTTTTAAAGGCCTTTACACACTGCAGATGCCTTAAAAACTCAGAAGTGTAAGACCCCACACATTACATCTTAAATAATTTCAACACAGATTCAATCACTTTTTCCTGTGACTGATGTCATCTAGTACTGGCATCACTTCCTTTTAATTACACTGCCTCAAGCAATTAAATACACCGAAGAAGAGAACTGCAAAAAGTCTTCCTGGCTATGCTGTTTTAGTCTATTTTAAGGGTTTTTTGTTTCATAATTAAGAGTATTTCCAAATCCACAACTGGTATTGCCAAGTAGCCACTTGTTATGCAACTTGTTTACCCTTCTGGTCTACCAGTACAAAGATTGTAATTCATGAAATACAGCTTTTTCGATGAAGAGTTGTTTCTTAGGGGAAAACATAGTCTGTGGTAGAAGTGAATAAAGCATGACCATACATAAAGGATTTCACAGTAAAAGGAAAGTTTGAAATGAAGATATTTCCAAGCTAACTGAAATTAATTTTTGTCTGTCCTTTTAACTAGCAGAAAGAAAGTAAGGAGAAAAAAAGAACCAAAAACACCAACTCTGAGAGCTATGGAATTAACAACAAGTTAAAGACTGAAGCTGCTTCTCTGCCTTAGCTCAAGGATGGAGAGAAAGCTCAGAGTGAGTCAACAGGAATGTGTCAGCCCTGTGGAAACTGCTGGCAGGCAGCTACCAGCAGACAGACAGTCTCTCAGACCCTTTTTCTACTTCCAGCTTTGATTCTCCCCGCCTTTGAAACCCACGCAAGAATCCTGCACCTTTTGAGTTCAATGAACATGAGAAAAGCAATTTTGGTATTACAGAGCTTGGAGAGATACAACACATTGCAACAGTACTCACCAAGACAATTACATCTCACAAAATTTACTTCTTGTTTAGGTGACCTGGCTTACAGACAGGGTGTTTCTTACCCTTCACTTATTTGATCAGGAGCTGCTGCAGCTCTGGATTTACGGACTGTCTCTGCCTGTTTGAAATTTCATTTCAAATTTCCCCTGTGTCTCCCACGCTTTCCAGACCACCAGTCACTAAATATAAAGCAAAATACCTGTCCAATCATACAGCTGCTATGGTGATGGCATGCAAACTTTTGCAATAAATGCATCACACAAACACTGGAGCTCCCAGCACATCAGCTCCTGAAAGAAAATTTCCCCAGATCTCCCCAAGAGCTTCCCGATGCTCAGAGGCCTCCACTGGCCAAGGTAAGCTGTAGCTGGGACTTCTGACTTGTGTGGACAATGATGAGGTCATTCCTCCTTCTGTGGTTTGTTTGCCACATCATGATTTGAGGATTTTTATTACTGGGTTGGGTTTTTTCCCAGTTGGGGAAAAAAGCTGCTCTAGCAGAGAGGCAAGAGATGAGGCTGCTGTCTTGCAATGAATGTTTCACTTCCCCGCTTTACACAGATTTCCTTCACTACCACATGCAATCTGCTTAGCCTCAGTTACCCCCTCTACCCTGCAGAGATGGTGGGAAGAAAAAAATGCATTAGGATTAGGGCAGTCTCAGCTGCTGTAGGAATAAGGACTTGCTGAAAAGCTCAGTTAATGACCAACACCAGCAGGACGAGCATCTGTGACCTAAGAGGACATAACCATCCCCAACAGCACAAATTCAGCAGCAACAGTTTAACAACAGCAGCAGAGATGGTATCGTTTCTCTACTTCCTTCCCTGCTCAGACTTTTGATGCTTTCTTAACACCCAAACTCCAGTGACCAAGCTTTTGCACTGAGATTCCCACTGGAGTAGTGACAGTGCCTTTACACCTCCACCTGCCACCTTAACGCTGGGTCTGATAAAACAGTGCTTGAAATTATGCTGAGAACTACACAGTGCCTCTGGTACTGAAGAAAACTGCTTCCATTAGGGAGAATTTTAACCAGATAAATTACAAATAGAACTGTAACAGTGACAGTAAAGCCAACAGTTAAATAATATTTTGATAGCTTTTTAGTGAAATAAACAAAAGCTTCGTTGGATGATATAACCTGGCATGTCCTCAGGCTGGCAAAAGAGCTACTGAAAGCACACAAAACATCTCCTCGCTAATTCGGGGCTCTCAGTAGCTAATTTTCACACTTTGAGTTATGACTGATCAGCTCAGATAAGAATCTGTTTCTTACAAGGGAAAATTACTTTCCTTAAATTAACACAGCCAACAGCAAGGCACGGCAGGATAAATAATCCATCCCATCCTTCAGAGCAAGTGCATAAATACAGGTATGTATTCTGTTGTTTGAAGAGGTGATGAATCTGTATTTACCCACATCTTCAGGTAAAATAAAACTGCTCCCATAAATTTACAACCAGAAGTCCTTTCTTTTATTATGTACAGAAATAAAAGCTCACATTTGAACAGTAGTATGGACTATATATATTTAGTGTTTAAGGCTGATGATAAAATAAGCATAGGAAAGAGGCAGATTGCTCTAGTAATTATATAAGATGCAGCAGTCATTTAACTCTGCAGTGATAAGCTTTTATTTAGGTAAAGGCTTTCAGGATATATAGAATTTTCACATACAATGAGAATTTATGAGGTTTTTTGACAGCTTCTATTTCCATTCCATTTTCTCTAATTTTTCACCTAAAACAACATTATGTTGTTAAGATTTCTTTTTAAATGTGATTGTCTTTGAAAGCTTTGCTAAAACATTCTGATTAATCTTGGCAGCAAATGCAACGAAATCATTTGTCTCTCTTTTACACCTCCATACATCAAAAAACCCACTGAAAAAGTCAAGAAACAAAAATTACAAATCTGGGGTTGTTTTTACTTCCGCGTTAACAGAATTCAAGTCACCCCTTTCACCCCAGCTGCTGATGGACTTCATCTGAAATCTCCTGGGGACCACACGAAATTTTGAGGACTACAGGCAGGAATGAGGGAAGAGCCTCTGAGTCCAGAAGGGATGCAGAGGAGGTTCAAGGAAGGCAGAGATGCTGCTGAGTGCATCAGCCCTTCCTTCATGCATCTGAGCTGTCCTCAGGAGCTGCTGTGCTCACAGGGATGTGCAACACTCCCTGCATGGCAGGAACAAATGAAAGATGCTCAGAGCTGGAAGTAAAGGAGGAGATTTTGGCTAAAAGCTGTTGGCAGGAGTTTTCTTGCAGAGCCCTTGCTAAGTGCCCAGGGCTGGGTGTTTGAACAAGGGCTGGTCTCACACACACTGTGTGTTGTTCATGGCTAATCCCTTCGAGGTCAAATAACGCTCTGAGTCACTGCAGCCATCACCAAGGCAACTGTGGAATATACAGAGTAAACACATGATTACAGATTCACTGTGCGTCCAGGAAGGAGGAGGAAGAAGAGCTGCACTGAAATAAGTCATACATCCACTGAAATCACTGTAGTCAGTGCTGAAGCAACACTGGACAAATGCACGGGTGTCAGCAGAGGGTATGAAAAAAATTAGGCTTTTCCAATTTCTAGCTTTGCCTTTCCCCAACAACCTCTTCACCACTGAAGCTTTTGCTTTTTTTTAGGTAGTCTCACCAAAATGACATATGAGCACAGATGAGGGTGCTATCCACATGGCTACTTTACACCTAGATGTCACCTCTTCCTTACACTGCAGCCCAGGACAGTGCAGGAATGAGACTACCTTTCTGAAAGATCCCTGAAAACTCTGTCTGAAACAAGCTGTATTTTGGGACAGCACCCATCCTGGTCTAGCTTCACACGCCATAAGATCATGACTACACTGGGTAAAAAAAAAAACACAACAAAACAATCCATTATTGCTAAAGGAACAATTGGGAGAAATTCCCTCTTTTCCTTTCCCACTAACAGCACCACAGGGAGCTGCAGGGAGCCCTCCCCAGTGACTCAGTTATATCTGGGGCTGGCAGGACAGGCAGTGCTCAGAGCATCACTCTGGTACCACCTGGCCACATCCAGCAGTGCTGCAAGGACAGCAGCGATGGGAAAGCATCGTTCCTGCCCAGAAATCCCATCCATGCTGGTTCCCACATGGGCTGAAGGGAACACTGAAGCTTTTCAGTTCCTTTCTTGGCACAGCAACCACGGCCCTGAGGGAAGGGTGAAGTCATTGCAAGCAGGGCTGGCAGAGCCCCACGCCCACCACACAAAAGCAGGGAAGGAGTCACCCCCTCTTGCTCTTCTGGGAGAAAATAAGCACTAATCTAATTGATTGCACGGGGCTCCAGTCACCAGTAGCCATAAAAAGACTTCTCTTCCCAAGCCAACTGAACAACATGAACACAAAAAGAGGAGGAAATAAAAAAAAAACCTGAGTGGCCAACTTTTAGCGACTCATTCCCAAGAGAAAAAGACTCCAAATTTTACTCCACGTGCATCTCTCACAAAACAATACTTAGGAGGTAGATGAAAAGACAAACCCAAGAAAAACACTTGATGGGCTGAGTTACACTGTGTGCAGTGAAAATGTCAGGCGTTTTTCTCACACTGGTAGCAATGTGCTGCATAGCAACAAGTCAGAATGAAAGGTTAATGGTGAGGACTGCAGCCTGGAACATGCTCATTCCCACGGTCCTGAAGTCACCAAAGGGAAATGCCAATTTGTTTTGTTTTGTTGGATAAAAGATAAAAACAGTGGTGGGCTTTCATGTAGAAACCCACCTCATCTGAACCAGCCATGGAGAGATGGCACTGAGCAGCACATCACCTGTACTGCAAGAGCTCCAGAAATGCTGTGTGGGCTCTGAGCTGAACAGGATTTAGGGGAAAGGGTTGTATTTCACCAGGAAGACAGCAGTGAACCTCATCAAGTCAAGAAGACAACGAGTGTAGCTAAAACTTATTGGGCTGTCCCACATGTGGGCAACAGCATTGGTAACCTCACAAATGTATCTTCCACCACATCCTTCCTGCATTTAAAAGCTTTTTACTATGTGTATCTAGAAAACTGTGAGTTTTCTACAATAGCATCTCATATTTACATACTGAATAACTGCAATCTCAAAGTCATATAATTCTAGCAAAATCAAGAAAGAGGTTTTTAAAAGGGAAAAGCAATCATCCAAACCACATGTTCTATTTCTTGTGAATGTGTAAACAAGGAAAGACAAACAAGCAAACAGCATTACATTCCAGTCCACTTGTAGCAATCAAATTTCACAGACTGATACACTGATATGCAAAGAAAGGCAATTTTACCAGGAGAAATTGTCTCCAGACTCCCAGGATTAATCTTTCTCGTGCTTGTGCAGTGTTGGACAGTCGATCCAGCGAAGACCAAATAAAAAACTACATCATCTTCAACTTTATCTTCCTCAGTCAGCTGCACTGTAATAACAGAGTCACCCTAGGAAAAACGACAAGAAACGAAGTTAGGTTTACATGACCAATAACTGCATCATCTAAAACAAAATTTCTCTCCTACAAGGCTCACACTCTCCATTCACACACTCCTTTCATAGGAATCAGTGCCCATCTTAATTTTCAGACATACAAGTCAACCTCAGCATCAAAGCCAGCCAACATCTTGGAAACATGCTGAATGCAGCTCTAGGAAGAGATGTGTAGAAATCTCCAGGGTATTTTCAAAATAACAACCTAATATGGTGAAATCACACCTAGTCTGACAAAGATGTGCACACCTCATACACGTTTTTTTGTATACACACACATATATAGACATATATATCAGAATATATAAATATATAATACCTATCAGAATATAGATATACATAACAAAAATGAGATATTGGCCAAAATTGCCTCTGCCCTCAGAAATTTGAAAAAATGCCCTAATTCTTGCTTGAGTGCTCACATTTCCCCTGCCCAAGCTAGTACGGTAATCATACATCCAACCTGATCACTGAACACATCTCTCATCCACAATCCATAAACACACAAACGTACCAAAATTTTATATCCACTGAGATTTTTTTCCACCTTCCTTACAAAGACTATGGTGGTACAGAAAGTGGTAGCTCTTCTCACTCATCCAGAGCTCATGCCTTGGTGAAAAGCCCTGTGTGTCAGCAAAAACAGCAGTTCTTCAAGTCTTGAGAAAAAAACCTCTCATGATCTGTTGGTTAAACTCTACTGCTTAGTATTACGGAGGGTTTACTTCAGTACCTCAGCTTATTTTATCATTTAGCACATCTCTGCTCTCAGGGAAAATTATATTTATACAAGGTGCACATGGTTATCGTAGTTAACCCAGCAAAGGGTACAGTAAATACACCTGAAATTCCTACATCTGCATGGGAAAGAACAGGCGCAATATGAACCAATTTCAGAATTCCATGGGGAAGGGAAAACAAAGAAAGAGGATGGCTTACAGTTACCGCAGAACTAAGTGAAGTATTTTCATTTGATGAAAGAATTATGGACTCATTTAGGTTGGAAAAGACCTCCAAGATCATTAGGTCTAACTGTTAACCCAGCACTGTCAAGCCATCACTAAACCATGTCCCCAAGTGCCACATCTACACATCTTTTAAATGCCTCTGGGGTCTCCCCATTCTTCGTTTATTAGCCTGAAAAAATTATATAAACTACAAAACACTGAGGACAACAGTCTGTGATGTGACCTTCTGTCCCTCTTCTGTTGAGATCAGAACCAGGTGGATGCCCCAGTTCTACACTGCAGCTGTGGCTGCCAGCTCTCTGCCACCACCCCACTGAGCATATGGTTACAGCTGCAAATCTGGAAAAGATTTTATTATTATTATTGTTATTGCAGATTATGTAATTCTGATTTGCATATTCAAGAGAATATACATGTCATTTCCTTTAAAACCTCCCCCTTAAGATCACTGAGCTCATCCCTTCTCTTTGTCAAATACAACTATTGTAGAAAATTCCCAGACTTCCAGGCCATCCTGTACATCCGTCCCGCGTTAGCATCGCTTCCCACGCTCTGCCTCACGTCTCCCTCCTCTCTCCCTCAGCTCCTTTTACGTTTCCTTCTCCAAGTTTATGTCCAGTTCTCCCCTGATCCAGCCCATCTGGCACTTCCTGCCAGGGGCAGGACTGTACCTTATTTTATGCAAACAAGATTTTGCGGGGCAAGTACACGACCAGCCCTTAAAATCAGCTATGTGGGTCAGTGCTCTAGCACAGGAAAGAAAACCATATATTAAAAAAAAAACAAAACAATACCTAATGGAGCAGTGAGTGTATTTTGCATTTTCAGAGGTTGTAGAGTTACAGATGTAAATTTTAGAAGGTCTCACATGATAGTATCAGACCAGACTTCCAGCTGGGGAGGAAGGAACCATGTAGCAGAAGTCCATCTTGTATAGAGTCAGTGTTAAAATAAAAACAGGTGCAAAAAGAAATAAATCAAGCTTTAAATTCAAGCATGACCAGTTCACATGCTGAGTTGAAAACTAAATATTCCATTTCAAGCAAGTGGATCCAGATTTGAGCTGATGTTCAAAAAAACAAAAGCTTGAGTTTTAACCTACAAACCCCTTGTGCTTTGTTTTTTGTATCTTTGTTCATACCGTTTCTCCCTTAAGGCATGAACATACAAAGTACTTAAACAGATTTAAAATGCAGGTGACACCTCAGAACACTCACCAACAGCACTGAGTGTTTAACATGGTACCTGTCAAAAGAGATTTTTCGTTTATTTAACTTAGAAAACAAGTACAGCTAGTTTAATTTTTGTGAGATCAAAGCAAATTGACACAGAGTTTTTGTGAGAAGACACCTGTCTATCCATGCAAACTACTCACATTTCTAGGAAAAGCAATTTAATTTGCACCAATACTGCAAATGACAATTTGTATATTTAGTTATTTACAGAAAACATAGTAAATACACGTAAGAAAACTCAACACCAGAGGTTCCACCTAACCTGAAATCTAAGTTGGAACTTAAACATACAGCTGAACTTATTTAGATACGTGACCTAATTTTGAAGGTGGAAGGTGGTCAGACTGTGACCTCCAGCAGATCTTTCCAAGCAACTTGTTCCACTCCTTAGATTTTAATTCAGTTAATTTCAGTGATTGTTTAAGTCTAGGGAGAATACAAATTATCATCAGCTGGTATGAATTTAAAAGGTTCTTCAGCTGTGTCTAAGCAACACTTCATGGTGGGAGGGTCTCCACCACCCCGCTCCCACCTCTTCTGGAGGATCCTTCAGTAAAGACTGTGGAACACTGAGCATCTTATTAATTGGATTTTTTAACTTTAAGTTGTGTCCAAATATCTTTGGTAAGACTGATAATGTGCCACTTAATTGTTGTGTGCTTCAGTTTACTTGCAGGTGTCACCTGAGCTAACTCAGCCACTGTACTGATCCCAGAAGCAAAAGACCCTCCTTCTTCAACACACCTCTCTACCTCCCAGTTACTGACAATTTCATTGTTCACTGCCAATTTTAATTTGATTTTTAAGTTATTCAAACAATGTATTTATTTGGAAAGGAAATAAAGCACGGAACAAACCCCTCTCTTTCCAAGATTTCTGGAGTTAAAGAAAATCAGTCACAAATGCAGCCAAATTCCTCCAACCCACATAGAAGACTTTCCAACAATCCTATTGCATTCAGCCTCCAAAAACATTTTAATTGAAGTATGTTTACCTTTATTCATTTAATATTGTCCAAGAAATGTCATCTGTTCAGTATCACTGCCACACAAGGTGGTTATTATAACCCTTCTTTCATCCCAAATGTCTAGAAATGGGAGGCTGGCCTGCCAATATCCCTTTGGTGAAAGTACAGACAGATCAAAGCCATTCTCTGGAATGCTCCAACAAATAAGAATAATTTAATTTCAAAACTAGTTTGGATCGACTAATATTTACTTGGCTTAAAGCCCACTGGAAATGAAAACATTCCATCTTGGTCCATTCATGAAAGAGGCCACCCTGTCCCTTGTTTGGATCTGAAAAACCCCTGGTCTCAGATGTAATGGGATGTAAAGAAGGTGGATGGGGCTTTAAAATAGAAAACAACACAGAAAGGGATTTTAGAGTGGCCTATCTCTGAAGTTTTGGCTTAGTTAAGGCACCAGAAATACAATTATCTCTAAAAATGCCCAAATGCTGTCGTTAGAACTAAACCCCAAAACTATCTGGACCAGGCACCTGTTTGTCAGCATGATTTGTTGGCATAAGCACAATTCCACCTTTTTCAGTAGTAGTTTTTCCAGCATTGCAGTTAAATGTGTGTGGACTGTGCGTAGACAAAGCACAAACAACTCCAAGTAAGCCTGTTAAAATGGACTATTTACCTTCCAAGGCTTTTATCTAAATAGATGACCTCAGCAATATTTGGAAATGGCAATGAAGTGAACAAAATATTTAAGCTCAAAATAATTTAGATCACTTATGTTATCACCTCAAAAATACTATCCACCTTCCAAAAAGAAGCAATAGCTCTAAGCATATAAAGACACCTTTCTTTTCCACTTCAGCCTCTGGAAATCTGGCTGGCTGGGGGAATTGGTCATCATTTGGGACCACAAAAACAGCCCTGGCAAAAGTAGAATTCCAGGCTTCAAGATGAAAGCCATGAGTTTAGCTGGCACAAGGGAAGGTTCCCCGAGGGATATCAGCTCTACCAGAAACAGGTACACTTGTCAACAATGGACTGAAAATAGGAAAAAGTATTCTTAACATGCTGGCTAACAAATTTTAGTATTTCTGAAAACAAACAAGGGAAAAAAAAATGCAAGCTGTATTTTTATAGCTGAAGCATTTGATTTCTAAGCAAAGAAGCCATGGTTCATACTGGGAATTTTAAAGAACATTACTTAAGCCACTAACCAGTCACTCTGACCTCCACACACAGAATCTAAAAATACTTACGAAAATTAAGTGTGCATTAGATGGCAATACTGCAGCACTCAAGTGTTACTTCAACATTCTGCTTTGAATGAGAGAACACCAACAACCAGTAATTATTAATTTGTTCTACCCAGAGAAGCAAAATGCAAAAATTGCTGCTGACCACTGACAGAAAACTGTGGCTGTTTTCTCATGCAGCAAAAACCTACTGAGTGGGAAGTCCAGGGTTTAGATGGGTTGGAGATGCATATGAAGAAAAGGAAACTTTTCTCCCAAGGTATTTCCTTCTAAGTGTTGTTGTGGATTTTGGGGTTATGGTGCTTTATTAAAGAGGCTGGATTAGATGAGTAAATGTAACCTGCCATTGTAACAAGTTTTGTTTTGTTTCCGCTACTCATAACATGAATCAGGCCCTTGTTGAGTCATTGCTTTACTGCATTTTTGCTTCTTCCCTTTTGGGAAGCCCTGAACAGCTCCCAGGAGAGCTCCACTGTACCCAGTACAACACAAAATCACAGCTGTGGTTTCTTCCTCCTCCTCCTTCAGTTCAGGCTCATTGGTACCTTTATTTATTCATTTTTAGATGGAGTTGGACTTGCTGTTACCCCAGCTACTGCTTGAGACAGAGTACCCAGGACCGGGCTGTAATTCCAGCACAAGGCAAGTTCTTTCATATCCCTGTGCTTTGAGTTTCCCCACCAAGGAAATGGGGATCGTGGTCCAAACACACTGAGTAATTTTCATCCAAATGGCTTTTAAAGGAACAGCTGGCTTTTCAATCACATGACGTTTTCTTTGGAAAGTGCGCAGCACTGACAATAATTAAGCTAGACAAAATCAAAGGGAAAGTTGAGACAATTCCACCTCAAACTGAGAACTGCAGAGGAGTCTGAAAGCAGCTGGAGCATGGAAAAGGTAACTGCAAGGCACCCTTATAAAATATAACAGAAATCATTAAATAAAGAAAAAAGTACAATACAATTGCTTAGACGCTCGGTGATCTATTACCATCTACCTCTGTCAGTACACAACAGGATCAGCAGCTAAACTTTTGCTCCCAGACAGTTCCCATATCTCAGCTGAGCACCCTGGAAGATCCCTCCCATCTAAGGTTACCTTGGGTTGGTGCAAACTTGTGCTTAAACCCCCAGAGAATGACAACTGGAAAAACCACATGGACATCCCCACGCAGAACAGAACCACGCACAGCCACACAGGCTCCTGACTGCAAAAGGAAATGGTGTTTGGGGCAACTATTTTTAGAGCAAACATGACAGTGCTCTCATCTCCTGGAATAACCCTTTTGATTGAGAAAGGCTTAGATCCCAGTTTTTCCAGGTCTGAGTAAGTGTTCCAGCCAGTCAGCTGTGACAAATCACTATCACTGCTGGCTTCAAAAACCACAGGATGCTCTTCTTCCATGGCAAGAAAATAACCTACAGCCAGCAAACTCTTCCAGGCTGCTATTCCCACGTTAACAGATAAACAGCTCAACTTGAGGGGCAGAATCTGGGGAAGGGTCCTACCTCCAAAACACCCAGCAGAGGTCCCTTCCCTCTCTGTCCTGGCATGGGGCGAATTTGTCAGTGGATCTCAGTGCCTCAGCCTGGAACATCCATCCCCTTTTCCAGATGTGGCTATTTAGCCTGCAAGCTCCCAGCACATGGATAGAAAAGGAAGGGACCATGGGAGGAGGTCAGAGGTATCTGTCACAGCGAGATAACAGCAATCATTACAGACATCCTCAATTTCACCACTATGGATTGACTCAGAGGAGCACTTAGTGAGGAAAGGGAAAAAAAAAAATCACATCAAACACAGTTTATTCTGCAGAACTCCAGGCCCCAGGAACAAAGGTAGGGCTGTGAAATCTGTCTGAACATGAGCAGCTCTAGAAATCCCTCCTTGCCTGGAGATATCCCCCATGATAAAGGCAGTGACCTGGGTCAGGAGCAGGGAGAAAGATGGATGTCGTTGGGGTGGAGTGTTGCAACCTCCTGCAGATAAAACCTTCAGGGAAAGACTCCAGAAATAAATACAATGGCAAGCTGCCAAGTTTTTGGGGCAGATTGTGTCCTTTTTTGTAGTCAATGACTTCAAACTCCTTGATCTTACAGCATGAAGCAGAGAGAAGTTTTCCTAATTAAAAAAAAAAACACCACACAAAAGAAGACAACAAGAATAACTCCTGTGGTTTAAATAAAATAAATAAACTAAAAAAAATAAAAACAAAAACAAAAAACCAACGATCTCCAGACCTAACCTTATTTCCTTTTTAAATTAACAGCAGTGCTATTATTTCTACTACTGAAAGGTTTCAGGTTAACAGCACAGATACTGAGCACCTTTGTGATGAGAAAGCCAGATTTTGCAAAGCACTCTCTCATTCTTTGGAAGATACAATCACAGACCATTCTGTCTTACCCACAGGCCACCAAAAGAGCAGAATGATGGTACACATTTTTCTGCCAGC
The DNA here is from genome assembly GCA_013397075.1 of Rhabdornis inornatus. Classification (NCBI taxonomy): domain Eukaryota; kingdom Metazoa; phylum Chordata; class Aves; order Passeriformes; family Rhabdornithidae; genus Rhabdornis; species Rhabdornis inornatus. Next base: position 598,794 of record VWZS01005475.1, on the reverse strand, counting down.
CCACAGAGCAAATCAAGGTGATACCTTCCATATTCCATTAACACTGCACTGAGCCAAGTGATCTCCTCTTCCAGTACTAGCCACAAAGCCACGACTTGAAACACTCACACAGAGACAAAATAACTTTCTTCTCTCTACCACTTTCTTTCCTCAAAGGTGAAAAAGATTTTGGTCCAAAAATAAGATTAGCTTAGCACATTGATGGATAAAATGTTGATACAAGCACAGAGTCAAAAGGCCATTTATTCAAGACTGGGCAAAAAACGAATTTGTGGGAAAACAAGGACACTTATGATAAACAGCCCTGAGCTGTTGCCTCCAGGTCCAAGCTGGCCCTGATGGATCCATCCTGAGTGCAACCTGTGCTAAAAAACACAGCATGGACGTCCTCAACTTGCCTGTCTGCAGAGCCAACATTGTTAGGGCTGATTTATTAACACCATCTCACAGCTACAAGCACAGCCCAAGCCAGTCCAGGTGTCTAATCCTGCAGCAGGATTTGCTTGCAAAGAGTTAAAAGGTTTGAGGAGAGCAAGGGGTGGACTTCTACTCTGAACCAGTGCGAACAGCACAAACTCCTGTGGAAGTGGGTATCCAAGAAATCCATTATTAGTGGCCCACATCCTTTGACAGAGTATGTCTCAGTCAGCCTCCAAATCAATCATCTCCAAGACAAGCCTTTATTGAGTATCAAGATGCTATTATAACTATTACACACGTTTTAATCCATGCAGCTCAAAGGAGATCTCTACAGACTGCCAGCAGAAATCCATCAAAGTAACAGGATCTTGTTACTGCTGAAAGAGACACATGATTTATTTTCATGCAGAGATCTTCCTGACATGCCACTCTGCTACCCAGAGCCAGGCAGGTTATTAGACTGGGCTGTTAATAGCTAATTTAGCTGCACCACTGCCTTAGCACAGGGCTCCACGTGCTCTGCAGCACTCGCTCAGAGCATGCATCAGCTCGGTGCCAGCCTGTGCTCTACACACACAGCCCTCACAAAACCAAACTGCCGAGGTCACTTCTAATAAGTTTTAGCATATGTGAAAACATGGTAAAATTAACAGTAAAATTAGCAGCAAAATAAAATTTAAGGAGATAAACAGAAAGGGTAAGAAGAGTGCCATTCACCCTTCTGTACTAAATGTCAACACCCAAGGAAAAAACTGCAATGGGAACTTTATTGTTTTGGTGAATGTGGCAGTATAGTAAAGAAAATATCGGTTTAATTTTCATTCATTCAGACAGTTTAGTGTTAGCCAGGCTATCCACTTCAAGAATTGTACACTTTCTGGCCTGAATAAGCAAGTAGTGACAGTAACCCCAAGCCTCTTCCACCACAAGCCCTGTACAGCTCTGGTACAGAGGAGGAGGAGGTGTGGAGGTAAACAAAAGCAGTGACACATTAGGGTTAACCTTTAAATTATGCAAGTCTCCATGTAATGTCACAATGAACATGAAGACAAGACAAATAAAAGGGGGGAAATTTCTTTGTTGCCGAACGTCCCCTCCAGTACCATCCAGTTTCTGCAAGTACTGGTCTTACTTTTAGGCTTTTTTTCTGAAATTCTGGAAACTACTTCAATCAGTTCCTAGAAAAACACACCCAAATTGATGTGAATGTCTTGCTCTGGCCTCATCCTAAAGCCTCTTCTGTTCTTCATTACACTTACGAGAACCAAACCAGGTAATTTTATAACCAGCTTCTTGAATGATTGATAGTATTTCCTACTAATTGCCCATCTAGCAATAACAACAAAATTGCAGTGCTTAGGAGCAATAGCAGGCAGTCTGAATGCATACAGTGACTAAGAGAAATCCAGTTACTCTCTTGGCACCAGAGAGATGGAGAGAGTCACAATTCCTGGAAGATAAAGTACATATGATGACATATTATTAGAAGCAATCTCCTACCACTGGAGTATTTTCACAAATAGCCTTGAGGTGTCTTAAAGAAAACTAAAAAAAAAAATTAAAAAATCATGTTTGAACACTGCGATCCCAAGGATGAGAGAAGAGCCCAAGGATGGCTTTTTCCTGGTACTTCAGCCTCCTCTACAGTACAGCAAAACCTTCAGAGAGACAGAGCTCAGTGTGTTCCACAGCATTCATTTTCCTGCCAGCTGCAAAACATCCTCGCCAGTCTTTAAATTTTCACAGCTACAGTACTTAGAGCTACTGCAATGACTGAGGCACCTCTTAAAGTGACATTTTTTTGCCATTAGAGAACAGTAACCATTATAATCATTACCTTACTAAAGAAGTAACCACCCAACCACAACTGCAGACAGATTAAACTCCTGTAATGTTTAAAAGAAACACTTTGAAACTTCAATACAAAAACAGGCAGCCCTGTGTGTCCTGCGACAGAACTGCCACTTGATGGCACTGCACAGCATCGAGCTACAGGGATATAGAATTGTTTTATTTTCCACTTCAGCACAATATGGAAATGCTTTACTGAGCCAGGCAGAGGACGAGCACATCCAACACAGCCTTTGGAAGCAATGGGAAGCACTGCAAGGCAGAGTGCAGGGAATTTGGGAAGCTATGTGAAATTTTGGCTTCATGAAATCAGCATCTTCACGAGCACTGCTCTCACATCAGCTTTGCTGTCAGAGCTGCCTCTAGCTGAACAAAATGACTGTCAGCACTCTGTTACAGGAAATACAGCAGCGGCATGTATCCTGAGGAATGACATGGGAAATGTGTTTATTCATTCTAAAGGTAACATAAAACAAATCCCACAGTGGAAGAGTAGTTGAAGAGTATTTTCATTCTCTTAAACCCAAATGCAGATTTCCATTGCTTATTCCTCCTGACAGGAGAGGAGGCAGCATTGCCAGTGATGCTGGGGATGGGACACCATCTCTTGTATCTGTCCAGGTACTCCCAGCCCATCAGCTACCACAAGAAATAATGAATCCCAAACACAGAGACGTGTACATTATTTCACCCAATTTTAATACAGCTCTTAGTGTGATAATATAAGGATTCCTCCTGCAGTTTCAGAAAACAGGAGGAAGCAATCTAACAGCTCCCCAAAAGCAGATCATTGTCTCTGCTTTCCCACCCCTACCAGCTGTACCAGCTCTGGCATCCTCTGCAAGTCATATTAAAGTTCACACCTAATGCTGCAAAGTAGTGGCGAGTTAAGGGCAGAATTTCAGAGAAGTGCTCCAGACTTCAAGCCAGACTGTTTATTGTTTACCAGCACTTTCACACCCACAAAACAGGATCACAGAAGAAAAGTTCAAATAGATAATGAGGGGAGGAGGGCTTTGAACCCATATCCAGCACTTTTAGTTTCAGACAATATGGAAGAAGGGTTGAGAAAAGGCCTCAGAGCTGCAATTTAAGCAACAGCTTCTCCTGGAGGAAGATGCTGCTGATGGTCTGGCAGCCTCACCCAACTTCTCCAGGCAAAGCTGCCTTCAGTCAATGCACAAAAGTGACCATTTCACCAACAGCCCTATGCTAACACCACACAGACCTCATGAGCTAGAGAATGTCTCTCTTAAGAGGAGCAAGCCAAGCAATTAGCCTCGTAATAACCAGACTGAGCAAAAGTCTGCAACGAGGCATGACAGAACCCAGAAGCAGCAAGGAGCTTGCCAGGGGATGGTGCTGAGCTCAGGTGGCAGCTGCCAGACACCCATTTCCACAGAAGGGATGGCTTCTTGCAGGATGCAGACTGGAGTTTGGCAAGTGGAGGATGAAAAGAATCTAAATCAAAGATCTCAGTGACAAAAACTTAAAAGATGAGGTCAAGCACAGTTTAGTGAGGAAAGTATTTTGCCTGGAGAATTAAAGCAGAGCCAGACAAGCTGCAATATACTCCTCTCAAAAAAAATCAGTTTATTCAGGCGCCCCAGCTGACTTTCCTAAAACCAACCAAGCAGCAGGTTCTTCCACAAGCAATGCAAGCAAGTATTTTATTTGTAAAAGGTGCTCAGAGGCCTCCATTTATTCATTATTCAAAGGCATTTTGAAGGTGGGGCAGAAAAGTAGTTTGTCATTAAGAAGAAATCAAGTACCCAACAAATAAAAGACAAGAGGTTTATCAGATCCTCTCACCACAGAGCTGAACTAAACATCAAGGCTGGCTGTCCTCCTGCCTAAGGACCTTGAGAGAAACAAAGACAGGGCTTCTGTACAGTGACTTTGGTGAGAAATTCCCACATCAAAAGCATGTGCGGTATGTTCTCCTTTTTCTGCTGGACTGACCTCAGATATTCAGGCATCTCAGTGGCCTTTGTCACCATAGATGCCACTAAGCAAACAGATTCTGCTTTAGTAGAAAAGTAACTTAACTACAGCTGCCAATCTCATGACAGCACCTTACCGTAGAACTATAAAAGTGTTACATTTTGTCCTTTTGTCCCCTCGGTAGAGATTTCCGAAGAACATTAATCATGTAGCACACAACAGTGCACAAACCTGAGATGGTTTCAGCCATGGTAAGAAGCCAGATGTGAGACATACACAGATACAACACCTCACTGCACTCAGAGACATGGGGAGCCACAGCACTTGGGACAGACACAAGCCTCAAAACTCTGTATTGTGAACCTTTTTCTTCAATTCTTTAATATTAACTCAGAAGGTGTTGGGGGAAATTAAAACATGAACATCAGAGGGTATTACAATTGTTTTTCTCAGGAATGCACAGTGTGCACTTCAGTAGGGCATCATTCTATATGAATATGTAAGTGGGGGAAAATGCTACAAGCATTATTCTTCAATTTTAGATTAAAGCAGGACAAACTGGGAAATTTACAGGAGTAGTTAATTCATTAACAGGAGAGGACCTACTGTACCCAAACCCCAGGTTATATTAAGAGAGGGTCAATGCATTCTTTCTGAGGCTTTTGAAGTTAATACTTCATTAAGCTACATGACATTTTGCCTTGGAAGTGGGAGCTCTCATCTCTATCAAAAAGTCTCCTTGAGAAACTCTGCAGGTTACACAGCTCCTAAGTGGCAGTTGAGACAAGAGACTCCATCCACAGACCTGATTAAAGACCAAAGTCAATGGCAGCATTTTTATCAATTAAGTGTTTGCCCTCTCATACAATCACCAGTTATGACACATGTGGGTTTGTCACTCCAAATATCTTGGGCACACCTTAGACAAACCATGCAGAGGAGGAGTGCTGTGATTTAAAACAAGTTTGTTCCTTTTAATCTAAAAGGAAAAAGGAAAAAAGTTTGCAGCAATACATCATGCTTCTCTAGCTGCTAATCTTTTCCATTTCACACCCACTGATCATTATCATCGTGAAAAAACATTCCCGTCTTGAAGGCAGATCTAAGGTTGTAACCTTGGTTGCAATCAAGAGTAGATGAGCTTAATGTTTCCCAACACATTCCCTGCATGTCACCCCAGTGCTTTTCCAAAACATTCATACCCAAATACTGCTCTCAGGTCAGTTTTCTAAAAGAAACCCAAACCAACATTGATTTCAGAGATGTAGGAGATGCAACTGAGTTACAAAAATGATCAATAATTCTATGGAGACCCCACAGCACAGGCTGAAATCAGAAGCCATGCACATCACTTTTGAAGGGAGATTTTCAGGATACTCTATACAAGACACAACCTCGATCATTCTTTCACGTGTACTCCATATTTACTAAAGTCTGGGTAGAAATACAGACATGCCTTGTGAGCCTTGATCCTTTTGTAATTAAATCTCCCGCTGAATAATCTGCTGGACTCCCAATTAATGATAATGTTTCTAAAAAGATCAACACTTCATGCTTGCAAAGCACTCTCCCATGGACGTTAGCAACAGTGGAGCTTCATCTAAGTGACTAATGTAAACAATTTTATCTGTAAACAAACAACGAATGAATCACAACAATATAAAGGTCACCTAATAATAAACTCCCATTGTTTAGAGCATTGTCAATCCTTTTTTTCATACTCCTAGATGATCTGGATATTCCAATACAACTGTGACAAGAGCTAGGAAGTACCTTACAATGCTAAAGTGGAAATTTTGACTTTTGGTGGTAGGGAGATACAACTTTTATAAAAAGATGATTATCACTGAGGTCACTGCAAACACTTAAAAACAAACAAACACAATTGAAGTTCATGACTTCTCACCCCCCATCCTCCTGTTCCACCCCAACCCTGCTAGCAAACACAACAGCTTGGTCCTTCAGCTTTGAAACTTTGAGCACAAAGTCGCAGGCAGACCACAAATAAGGTCTGAAACACTGTCCTTCATCCATTACACTGTGCCTGATAAGAATTCCCATATCAACAGGATGGCACCGAAATACAAGAAGGACGTGAGTAAAGTTAGTTTTGGATTTAATCCAGTGTCTGTCCATCAATAAAGATGTTCCCAGCTGCAGTCAGAGGCAGATAACCAAAGGACTGGCGAGACACATGCACTTTTCTTGTGCAGCTGAAGAAATCAATGCATCTTAAGGAAGTGGGTTTGAAATTTTTATCTCAAATTCACCCCACAATATTCAGCCACAGGCCCTGCTAAGTCCCACCACCCTTTCTAAATGCAATTCCATGCTGGCAGTGGTAGAGGCGGGGGAGCTGCTTGTCCTCCAGCCCACGTGAGCACCAGCATCGCTCTATCGCACCCGAGCTAAACTGGGGAACACTTCCCTGCCCTATCTCTGCTGGCACAGCTCCTCAGCCCCATGACTGCTGCTGGGACCAGCTCCAGGGCCAGGGGAGCTCCTTACACAGCTCCTTAGTGGAGGTAACAGCCCTGGCTGACACACACAGTGCCCCTGGGGGACAGGAGCCAGCTGCTTGCAGAGCAGCTGTCCCAGCCCAAACCTGCAGCAATGCTGAGCTCCAGTTCCTGGCAACCTCATCAACAAGAAAACAATCAGGCAAGGCTTAAATGACACACTGAATCACAAAAACACAACACTCATTATTACAGTATGTGTTTTCCACCTTATTTCCTAATCTTCACACTTACTAGGGCCAGCAGTCTCATCATTACAGGCCATGACCTCTCAGTGGCCACAAGCTCTGCAGAGGCAGGACAGATGATTATTACAGAAGAGGTAAATAGAAGTTCAAGCAGCCAAAAGAAAGTACCAAGAAGGATACAGCAGGTGGTCTTCCTTCTCTTTATGCACACTGATTTGAGCAATACAAGAATCTCTATCCCTCTATTGGTGTGTAAGTGGAAATACCATCTTCTGCATCACCCAAAAACCTTTGGCCTCAAGTACACTGGACAGCTCAGGTTCCCAAACCCCTTTTTTAAATTATGAATTATGAAATCTGGGCAACCTGGTAATTATCAGATAGGATAAAACATGCCTTAGCTCTCTAATTGGCTTCCAGGAACTTAACTGGAGACATCATTTTTTATTTTCTCCTCCTAAAAGGAGCTCAGTAATGCTGCTGATGAAAACGACTGTCTAATGGATTTTTCAGGATGAAACTCATGGCAGATTTAGTAAAATAATAAACAAAATTGCATAATCCTTAATCTAAGATATTAGCTTAAAAGGAGTGTAAAGGATGAAAAGGTGTCAAAAACAAAAGCGTGAAGTGGGGGAGAAGCATATTTTCCTCAAAGAAGACAAAAATAGGGAAATCCTCTGACATGTCAGTATTGCCTGTTATTTACAGTCATTTACAGAGACAAAATTATTTATGGAGGAATTAACAGGATTCTGTTCTCTGTAATTTGAAAACAAGATCTAGGAGCCTGTATGTGAAAAATGGAGTTGCCATCGCTCTGAAGAAGGAATGTGGTGAGGTTTGTTATTCGCCTCCCAATGGCCACAAGACTGCTGCGTCTGCCTTTAAAAAAACAGAAATACCAGGAAGATTCCCTTTTCTTTGTGCTTTGCTGGCACCTAACAACTCTCAGATGAGTTGTCAATTAGAAACACACGGAAAACAAAACTGATCTTAAAATGTAAAAAGCATTTATACTGAGAGCAAACAAAGAATAATTCTTGACCTTTCAAATTTCCTTAAGCTACCAACAAATTTATTTGTTTTGAAAGGGAGCTGATTTGTGTATACACCTGGACAGGGGAGGAGGAGAGAAAAGGGAGTCACTGATGTATTAATAATGGAACTTATTTGCATTGCAAAGAAACATTATACTAAGTGCCATATAATCATTATTTTACACCAGGCTACATTTGACCTCAGCCCAGTTCTCTATCACGTGGGGATGAGGACTTCTAAGTGCACCACTTCGGTATTAAATATTCAATAAAACCCCACACAAAACAGTGGGAAAATAAACTAATTCAGTAGATAAGCCTGAGAAAACAAAGACTCCAGATTAACTAAGTCATACATTGTTCAAATGACATGAGAATAATTTCGTTCTGATTACACCATTCATGTGTTTCTACTGTAGTTATTTCATCGTATATTTGCACATAAGTTCCATTCTCTCAATGTGTCCTAAGTTTAAATGAAGTTTCTTCAAAGTCAAGGTACACTCAGTAGACTTAAGATTTAACAAGATTTAGGGACTATTTAGTTTCAAAATTCAGGATATGATGTACTCCTGGAAAGCCACACTCAGCAAATCAGGTCACACTGTAGTATTTTAATCCTGCTTCAAGCACAGACTTAGGACAGTGGGTGGAGAATAAATTCCAATGCAAACTTCTAGTTGGTTGGCAAACGTAGGCAAAATTTAAAGCCTCCATGGCATTAAAAGTCAATATGATCCATTATTCACAACATGCAACACTGTCCAAGATACAGATTTATCACCAGTCCTGATTGTTTCTCCTTCCTTCCCCTTAAAAGCCACATTTGTGAGCAATTTTCCCTTCAAATTTTCCATCCTCACATTCAGTTCTGCCCTGGCTGGCAAGGTCTTGGGCAGGACCACAAGCTCCAGTAGCTCAGCCTGCTCCCAGCATGGCAAGGCAATGTGGAAAGCAAACAGTTCCAGACCTGGCTGGCAGCTTTGGCACAGATTTAACACACGCTCACACACCCCCACACATCCAGGTCTGATTTGACAGTCCCCATGTTCTCCAACAAAGCTGCTATTCAAGAGCCAGGGGAAGCTTGTTCCTTATTAATGGAGCCATGGAGGTTACGAGAGGCTGACGTAAACCAAACCCTGCTGCAGCCCAGCCCTTCGCTGCCTCCCCGTCCTCCCTGCCACGTTTAAAACTCTAAACACAAAAATGTCAGCACAGTGGGCAAGCCCTGCACTCTGGGATACCCTGTTTTCCACACAAGCAATTTCTTCTCACCACCTCTCAACACATCAAATCACACGAGCACAGCCACGCACTCCAGCACACTCTGGGGAGGAGAAACAGCAGTGGGGATACCTGCACACAGACAGCACTGCATGCCTCAAAACCTGCTTAAAACAGTCTGCTGGAAAACAGAGGGCCTCTGTGACTTACCTGAGCATCTACAATGAATTAATACAAACAAACTCTTTAGGGAGCAAAGAGAAAAGAAGCAGCATCTCCAAAAAGCTGATGGGAAGTGTTTTGTGTGAATAGTAGGAGAGAAAAAAAAATGTTTTAATTGGTACTCACATACAACGGAGCTTGCTGTGGATTAAGTTTCATGACCTCAGAACACTGAAACAAAAAAGAAAAAGCAAATTTAAGCTATTTTTCATAAAATTGTAGGTACTTCTCTGTAAGTTGCTTTAGCACTCACACATTCCTTTTTCCAATAAGGTTTTCTCTTCCCCTTCATGTCCATCTCAGTTCATCTTTCCTCCTAGCAATCCTCACTTCATATCTGCTTTTTTTGACAATTATCCATCTCTTTTTATGACAATTATCAATCCTTAATTGAAATCCTTCCAGCAATTCTCCCACTCTCCCATGAAAAATAATTTATGAATATTTGTAGTTCTCTCTGCTGCTCAAGAAATCCAACTACTACCTTGCCCAAGGTAATTTGGTGCCATTTTTATTCCCTTCATTGGATTATTTTTTAAAAAAAAACATTTCAAATCTACATAGAAAACAAACTATCAAAAATGCTCTGAAGGAAAAACCTCCAGAATGTATGATGCTCATGATTCTGCATTAGTATTTTTCATAATCAAAACCTACCATTACTCATCCTGCAGAAGCTATTTCAGTCAAGAATCTTTCCTCTTTCTGGTCTGTCCCTGGAATTTCTCTATAACCTGGTGAAAGTTTTTTATACTGAGCTTTGAGTCAGTTGAACCAGAATTTCTCTTGCATTAGCTCCTCCATTCCAGCAGAAAATATTCTCTCTAAACAAAAGCTCTAAGTTTTCATTTAATGTGTGTATTAAGAGATCCAGGATCCTAAGATGAAGGAATGCAAAACAATTAAAAATGGAATTTCTGCTGTTACTCATGTCTGCAGAACTGGTAATTCTCTGAAAATACTTCAAGCCCTTTTTAAAATAGATGAAATACCACTCTGCTTTTCACACAAAAAATGCAGGATCTTGTTCATATTTTGCTCCTTTCCAAATCCCACAGTTTGCCTTTAGTGAGACAGAAATTAAACCACAGCCTAAGTTCTCTTAGCTGATTCCAGCTAGTCTTGCTCCCTCACACGCTCTCTTTATTTTACAAAATCTTTCTGTGCCAGTTGCTTTAAAAATCCCAGAGCGACCTGCCAAGCATGTGCACCAAAACAGCCCCTCTGCAAAAGGTCCTCTGAGGCAGCCAGTGGATGGACAAGGATTTTGCAAGAGTTTTAAATCCAGTCCAATTCATACCTACTTTCAACCTTGAGATTCCCCTTTGTACAGCAAGAACACCCCAAAATGGTTATGCCTGATAGTGTTCACTGTATTTTCAGCCCTTACAAGAAACTTACTCAGGAAAAGAGGGGATTAGTAGCACTAGCTGAATTTTGGGCAGGTGAGCTCCAAGAACAGCTCTGCAAAAAATCTTCACTTGTGCCCTACAACATGTCCCTGGCAGTTCCAGTCCTACTGAGAGNAAACAAAACCAAAAAATGCACAAACCCTGCCAATCTCCCTCATGATTTACCTGAGCCTCTCCCTCCTGCTCTGAACCTGTGTGTCCTGAACAGGAGCATAAAAACATTACCTAGACAAGAACATTTATTGTATCTTACAGAAATCAAACCATGCTTGAAAAAAACCCCAAGCTTTCAAGCTCACTTCACATACGGATTTTCAGAATTTCTCATTGCTATAGACTAATTCCCTGTGAATTCAAACTCATGTCAGTTTTGGTTGGGTATTTTTTTGGCAAGAGAATTGCACAGTAGTAGCACTGAAATAAGGTGACACTGCTGAACACTGGGTCTTGTCAAAAAAATCATGGGAATACTTCCTGCAGGAAGATTTTCCCCCTCTTATCTTACTAGTTGGCCCTTACAACAGTAACTTAAAGTGATTCCTTCGTTCATAATGCACGTCATTCCAATTTTTCTACGGATGCAAACTTAGTTTGCAAGGAGCCAGGCAGGTTTGGAAGATATTTTATTTTATCTTGTTAGGAAGTTCTTTGGCAAAAACATAGGAGAAAAACTGAGTGGCAGATAAGCCTGAATGACTACTCTGCATCAGCAAAGGACTAAATTTAGGTCTCTAGACAAGTGAATTTCTCCAGCCAATGGACAGGCATGGAGCAGCCTCTGAAAAACTTTAAAAACCTTTAGTTCAGTAAGAAGAGGAAAAACAAAAGGCAGATCATACTGGTCATAACCAAGCCAAGATACATAGGGATCCTAATACAGTCAGTAAGTTGAACTACTTCAAGTGTAAAAATGAGGAGGGGAAAAAAAAACCCAAGGGAAAGGAAGCTAAACAGCTAAACTTCGTTTTCTCCTGTTATTAGAAGAACACATCCTTCAAGCTAATGTCTGCTCTGAGCCCCAGAAAGCCATTTCTACCTTTCTGGGCAGGAAGAACTTTCTGTACCAGATACAGAAGAATGCAGTGAGAATAACTGGCCCTACTATGAGATCAGGATGTGGACTGCACATGAACTGCCTTGAGAGCCAAACTAACAAGAACAGGTAAATAGAAATCCCACCTCCTGTTCCCAGCTCCTACCCAGCACCCTCATGGCAGCCGCCTGTACTTAAAACATTAATTGTATTTCTCACAAACAGCTAAATCTTTTGAATTTTGAATGTGGCTGGGAGGTTTTATCACAAGGTCCATATACCTCCAGGCAATTACATTGCAAGGTTTCTAAAATTATATTTGGTTTTCCACCTTAGGATAACACAGTGAAATCCCTGGCATTTGCAAATTGGAAAGCAGGACATGAAATGAAAATCCAGGTTCAAGCTCTTCAAAGCAACAGTAGTCTTAGGTGTTATAAAAATCTGCAGATGTCAGTAAAATAGAAAGCTACTGGAGCCTTCTGAAAATGGGACAGATACCTTTCTGCTCTGTTAAGCACTGAAGAATTAATACACTGAGTTTTATTAATGTATCTTCTAGAGAACTTCTGTGTGATTTCACACAAGATTTCATGGATGAGGACAAATGACTGCTCTTCATTTCCCCAGGTATGGTAATATATGTCAGGAAAAGAAAAAAATCATTTAATTTGCTTTACTGTGGTTCCCAAAACCTCACCCAGAATTAGGGCCCCCATTGGTTATATGCTGTAAAAATGTCAATGCAAACAAAGTTTCTGCTCTGAAGAGTTTACAATTAAGCACGGGCAGCAGGAAGGGATACAAACCCCTCATGCCAAAGCAATAAACCCTCTTCATCTACTGCTCCCAGCTACCATTTAATTTGGCCATAATTAGGTGGCTTATTTCTTCTAGGCATTGCATGCAAAGGGTGTATTGTGAGGACAGATCTGACAGGGAGATCAATGTTCCTCCAGGCCAACCCATCCCACGTACAATCTGAAGGGCTGAAGGACTTTGAACAACATGTAGACAGGAATGCCAAAATGCCTTTTCCATTTTCCCATGGCACCCTGTTCAGGATTGCTCTTTCTGGCAGCGGGCTTACAGCAAATGCTGGTTTCACTGCCCAGCTTCTGTGAGCTCCCCAGCATCCACTCCTGGCTGCCTGGCTCTGTATGAAGCATATATAAGGAAGAAAACACAGGGCCACTCTCAATGGCTGTCCATTAACAAATTTATATTTATTTTTTTTTCAGAAAGAAGAGCTACAGGATGGGCAGAAACAAAAACAACCACTCTTGAGAAGAACTGCAACAACCAGGAGGACAAGGGGTATTTAATCCATGTGATACAGCTAGGAAAGCCCACCTACCCCTTTCCCTCTCCCTCATACACTAAAACTTCAGTTGTAAGTGTTTGAGTTTTTTCAAGCTTTTCAAGTTCAGTTTTTAGGTATTTTAAGTAAACTTCACACATATACTTCAAGTTTAAGCTTTGCTGAACTTTATCTGAATCTCAGCACTTGACCTTTTCATTTATCATTTTAACATTTGATTTTTAGAAACATTGATCCTTATTTGCAAAGCTTTACCCATGGACTCTTAGCTGTACCAAAGAAAAAACCAAAACCCGAAGAAAACCTAACCCAATTTTACCCATAAAGAGCCTGTGGTTGCAGGCAAGAAAGAACAGCCAAAAAACACATGAAGAATCTGATGGTTACAGATGGCATGGAAAGCATTCCAGTAGATAAACAGAAATGCAGAGAAAGCAGGATGGCTTTCCAGCTGTAAGTATCACAGCACGGCTGGGATGAAAGCCAAAGGACGATTTACTTTTTTTTTTGATGCAACAGAATTTACTTTTTACAGAATTATCCTGTAACATTGGTTTGAAGAGACTAAACTTTGATTTCAAGGCTCTGGAGTAACACTTCACCAGGTAGACCTACATCAGACTATATATATATTTTTATATATATATAAAAATATATATAAACTACATATATCCTATAGAAATTAGGAAAGCTCTATTGATGCTAGTTATCTGCAAGACAACAAGACAAATAGAATTTGTTTTATATATTTCTTTTAACAGGGGCACCAACAACTCACAGTGGCGTAATCTGCCTTATAGTCAAACCTTTAGGCAAATAGCCCAGAAGTTGCAAAAGAGTTTGAAGAAATCCTAGGATATCCTGGGAGCACACATTCACCTCTCTTGCTGAGCTACATCACTTCCATCTATACAGCTGCACTACAAAAATAAAACCAAGATTCCAAAACCACATCACTTCTCATTCAACAAAGCACAGTGTCCTCAAGGGCACTCCTCCACACCCTGGTTGTACAAAATGTTAATTTATGAAGTACTTGGAAATATCAAGAGGATTGGGTTTCAGGCCCTACAGAGCTGCTGCTCTAAACTACACAAGATAAATAAAGATGGGGAAGTGGTAAGTGAGGGGAGCAGAGAGGAGACCAACTGCCCATATACAGAGGAATTCCTGCTGGAGCCACGATTTCATGCAAAGAGAGCTAAAATAGCAATGTCTTTCACAAGTTTATTGTTCTCCCCTAGTGTCAGGGGAATTGCTAAGCTGGAATATTCCCCTTTTCTTCTGAGTGGTATATGACCTTTATTGTGTTGTTCTACCCATCATCAGTCTCCTCATTTTTTTGTTATAACACAATAATTTGAAAAAAGGCTCTTCTCGGTTCAGTTTGGGTTGGTTGTTTTCTTGTTTTCTTTTTCACCTGTAGCAAAAACTCTGGAAATGGAAAGAAACAATGACTTGATGTTGGTTTTATTACTTATATTTTCTTGGGTGGTCTTTTTCCTAGGTATATTCCTGCAAAGGTGAGGCCTGCAGTAAGTTACTCTCACCTTGTGGTATTAGGCAAGACATGGGTTTGTTCACACACTCTGTTCCATGAGTTTCATTCAACACCGAATGAACACCAGAACTCACCATTCATTAAATGAATGAGCTCTCTAATCAGTGTAATTACTGTACTACTGCCCTGTCCTTAAAACCCCTGTGAAAGCAGGCGGAAAAAAAACCAGGGTAAAACCTACACACAGCTTTGACAGGAAAAATAAACCCATAGCCCAGTTCTTCAAGAATGTGCATGGAGAAATAAATAGAGTAGCTGCAATTGCAGTGACTAAAATAAACCCTAGCAAGCACCATAATAGCAAATGCAGAACAACTGTCTCTGTAGCTCTCATGCATGATTTTGTATATCTGGTCAGAAACGGGAGGCTGGAGGCATTAGGAGAAGTAACCCATCCAAAATTTACTTAGCAGACACACAGGGAAGTGATACCACCAGCAGAAGTCACTGACCCTGGAAAGGAGAGGAGGTGAGGAAACAAGAAACCACATCTCAAACATGTACCAGCAAACAAGTTACCAGCTTATTGCAGCATTGTGTTTAGTATCACAGCTGAGCCTAGAACCACAAAACCTGCAGATATTTGTGTATAATCATCTGAGATTATGTAACTCGCTGAACATGATGTTTTCTCACCAATTGGATTGCTTAGGAATAAAAATACATCCCTCATGCAGCATTTCCCCAGGTGATACTGCTTGCCAGCTGTGTCCTGTCTGCAAATAAAAACATATGCTGCCATTCAACTACAGACAAAACAGGAGTTTCTTGGGTACTAGGGAGGGATGAAAAGCAGGTTTAAAGATGTTTTGTGCTGTTCTGGATCTACCATCACTCTCCTCCAAAAGCACAGAGGTAACCTGGCAAGCCACCCTCAGGAAAACCAGACACACACAGATTCCTTTCACAGAAAGAAAAGAAACTTCACAACAACCTTCTCCCTCCAGAAAAAAAAACCAACAAAACAAAACCAAGAATTTAAATAACATATTTAATTGCAAAATCTGCCTAAAATCTGTTGGATTTTTTCTTTATAGTGCTGGAAACCACAGTACTGCATGTGCATGAGCCCACCAAGCAGCAGTGGGGGAGTTGGAGAGCTGAGCCACTTGCAGAGGGGCTGGAGCCTCACTGCAACACAAGCTAACAGAGCGTCACTGATTTAATTGACTGATGATTTAATAAAATGCCCTGGATATAGATTAACTCGCTTTGCTTAATGTAGCTCAGCTTCCTGGCAGCAGGAACTGGCACAACACTGTTCCTGGGCTGGGAGCTGGGCTGCCCAGGGGCTGCACTCAACCCCTGCTCACACCACTTGCCTCACCCAAACCTTTCCCATAACCCTTCCCAAAATAATGAAGTGTAACACAAAGTTAAGACACAGGCAAGCAGATACACACACACACATTAAAAAATAAGCTTCAGCCTTATCCATGCTATAGTAAGTCCCTAACTCAGCTCTGCCAGCCCTGTCTTACTCCAGAGACTAATACCTAGCCAAATACCCTTAGTCTCAACATTAAGTTTCTTCTTTTGGACCATTTAAATCTCATAATTGTCAAAAAACTCATCACCTGGATTACTTAATTCCTGCCCAAAGCCTGGGAAGATATGAATCAGCATTGGGTTAACAAAAGCGGCACTTTCCCCCTGTAGGGGAAGGCAGAGATCACTCTCAAATGTGTTTCCCTGCTCCATCCCTTCACCTATTAGTAGGTATAAAAAACAAACCTACAAAACTCAAATCACAGCAGTTATCTCATTACAGTTCATCTGCCCAATTTCAAATAAAGAAAGATACTGTAAAAGTTGGAAAAACAGAGAGTAAAAAAGGATTATTAGCCAGCTCTAATTATACAAACTGATCTCATCCTCTTGTCATAAGCCTCTTTCCTGTTTCCGGAATCTATTTGTGCTACAGAAAGACCAGCCTTTTGTAAATGTCCATGGGTCATCAACATAGGGTGATTAATTTCCCATTTTACAGTACACACATACTGTCAAGCAATTCACTTGTAATCCGATATAACCCTGCCCTCACTTGTAAACTTCTTCCTCTAACATATTACTAAAGGCAAACTGTACTTAAGATACCGATTTGTAAAATCCAAACAACATTTCACAAGGAGGCATCGTGCTTCTATAATAAAATAAAAATCACAGACCACATCTTCAGTTCAAGTAGCTACATCCTAATAAAGTTAAGACCTAACAGTCGACTTGAATTAAAGAGCAGCATGTACGCAAAAGCACACATATGTTTATACTCAAATTAAGTCCTCCAACAGGTTCAGGGGCAGCTGTTTCATGTATGCATGAGACTTTTATCTCAGGCTCAAATATTAACTTCCAGAAATCCTTAGCAGACATTCTAGCTGCCTCCTCAAATGAGCAAAATCCAGTTTATACCTTGCTATGCATTTTGTTGTTTGAATAAATGTTTTGGCAGTAAACTGTGGGGAAGCTCTCAATGACAACCAGCTCGTGTTTGTAAGGGTGATTCTTGACTTTGGGGGTTTAACCAGGAACTTCATGAAAATCCCCAGGTATCAAACTGGGCAGCTGAAGCATCATGCAAGTTACTGGCGATCTTTGAAAACAGAGATGCATTATATGGGAAGAGGTGAAGAATGGAGGGAGGCAAGAACAGGCTTTGGGGAGTATTTCATCCTAGTGCATAAAAGGATAAACACAGTGGAGAGCTGTCAACAGAAAGGAGATGCCTACAGCCTTACATATGCAGTGGGAGAGAGCAAAGCCTCTAACTACTGATCCCTACACTTCTTGACAACAGCACGTGTCCTAAAACCTTCTCCATTTCACTGTTCTCCGACTCTCAAGGCTGTGCTGTTCCAGGAACTATGCTGAGCAATGATGGTTTCAGTAAAAGAAACAACGTCCCAAGCCCTAGAGCTGAGCAGTAAGGCCCTGCTTCTCTCTGTGCTTCCCAAACCACAGCACTTGTACTGCATTCCCAAAAACACAGGCTTGCAATAGAAAATGATCCATGATGACCAAAACACCACACACACATTAATGCTGACAAATATTAAATATTTCCTAGCATTTACAAACCAGGTAAACGAAATGCATACTTTAATAAAGGCATGCACCAACCTTAACTCTCCACAGCAGAGAGCTCCAGCCACAGGTCGAGTTGGAAAAAAATGGCATCAAGACCAAGATGCAAGACATGTTTCTACTTGCATTTTGGTCTAAGAAGCTTCAGTGCCCAACATTTTAATGTGCTTTTCTTCTCTGAAGAATGTATCAGACTCACTTTTCCCTTCAGGCTCCGTTTTGCAAATGCTGCCACTGTGGCCCCAGGCACCACAGACTTACTCAGGAAAAGCCTGGCTGATACTTTACTCCAGAAGAAGAAAATTTCATCAGAAACTTCAGGTTTCCTACAGCAGTACCTGTGCTAACTTCACTCCCTGTGGCACAGCATGACCACATCTGACACTGCAGAATTACAAATTGTTTCCTCATAATTGCTCCTCTTCTTCCAACTCACAAAACTATGGGAAACTGCTTTTCTCTAAACATATACTTAAGGCAGTGAGAAAACATGCTCATTTTGCTGAAACATCCTTTCTCAGGCACAACAGGCTCAAAAAATGCACATCATTCACTTAGCAACTGCAATGATGGAGTCACTTGTGTGGCATTCCCTGCAAGGAAGATGAGAGCTCTGTTCCCAGGACACTCTTTTGCACTGGGAATATCCCATGGGAAGTAAAACCCCAAGCAACAGAAAATATTACATCACTAGCCCAGAAAAGAGAGAATATTCGTTCAAGCCCCGTTTTTAAATAAATTAAAGCATCAAATAATGAAAATCCAAGTAAACACAGTTTGTACCCAGTTCCACTACCCACATTCTTCACCTGAGCCTTTCCGCAGCACGCTCATATGCAAAACCCTGTATTTTGCAAACACCTAAAACTGTTTCTTTCCACTACCTTTACAAAGTGACCTTTCAGGCTGGTCCCTCAGGAAATGAATGGGTTAAATGCCCACAGGTCCCAGCCTCCCCAGTAAATCATTTATTACTCCAGCTCAGGAACAAGAAGCTCTGCAGAAGCGAGAGCCCACGCTGTGCAGCTGTTCCCAGCCAGGCAACTCTCCACAATTATGTTATAACACAGGATTAAGCTCAGGGAGTAGAAATCTGTCCCTTCATTGCCGATGGCTTTTTTTCTTTTTTTCAAGTTATGCAGCTATTTTAAATGTTACAGAGCTCATTAACATGAAGTTCATTAAGCAGTAACCACTTTATGAATGAAATGAAAAGATTGCCATTATAAGAACAATTATGGAAATCCTAGACCAGCAGGTAGAAAAAGGAAAGGGTATGAAAATGCTGCTCCTGAACTCCAAATTAGCCCTTCTTTTTTTCCCAGATCCTTCAGAGGAGGCACACCCAGAAATCAGACATGAGGCAGAGGCTGGTTCCCAGGCAGGACTTTGGGTGAGCAGCTCTTGCTGCCTGTTCTGGCCTCCCCAAAGATTTCATGGCTGTGCCTGAGTGCAAAAAGTCATCCCCCTTGGTCACCCCCAGAAAGGGTCTGGCATCTTCCTCAGTAGTGAGCACTGCTTGCTGCAACTCGCCACGCTCCCCAAATTAGCAGAAAGTTAAGAAAAACTATGACAAATCAAGCCACAAATTGCTTCTCTGCAGCTGGTGTCGTGCATTCCTCCTTTAAACATGATGGACTTGGAGGCTAGCTCTCAGTAAGCCACTTATTCATTCCTGATAAAGCAGGTTCCATTCATAATCATGCCAAGGACTTCATTTCTTTCTCAAGGTCTGAAAATAGGTACAATTCCACTGCTCAACCCCACCGAAAAAAGGAAAACCCGAATAATTACAATACATACTTGTCTCTCTACAAGTAACAACAGTTTATGATTAATCCACCCAGCTGTTGCCACAGCTCAGTAACACCAAACGATTTGGACTCAGTCTCGTTAAAGCACTGGTCTTGTAGGCAAGACCATGGAAAATACGAGTCACTGCAGAAGGTAAACAGGTTAGGGACAGTGTGAGGAGAAAAGAGGCAGCTTGCCATGGTTTTCCTCCCTCCCTCCCTCGACAGAGCTCACACATGGCAAGCACCCATTTCCAGGCAAGACTCTGGCAGCTTCTTTGCTTCAGGCTAACAGTTTATACACATTCAAGTCTTTTTGGAGAGAAAGGGTGTAACTCCATGAGCCAAAACAGCTCCTGTCAGTATTGCAATAACCATATACTGGCTTTCAGGTCAGATCCACCCCATGATCTGGTTCACCACACCAAGAAGCTGGTGTTAGCTGAACAACAAACCCAGAAGCCTCAACAACAGGAGTGCTCCGGGGCAGACAGACTGACAGCCGCTGTGCTGTGCCAACTGGGAGGCACCTCAGCTCTGATCCCAGCTCCCATGGAAATCCTGGGGCTGTAACCATATGCCTGCCCCAAGCACATGGAAGCTCTATCTTAAAATATTAGGGGAAAATAGCTGATGTTTTTGTTAAGTGCTATTTTATACTGTGGCATCTGGTTGATACAGGAGGCAACACCACATACCCCTTTTCTACTTCCACCACAAAGAGATTGTATTTTATGGCAAAATAACTTGTTGAATTTGTTTATATCATTGTAATTGCTTTGGTATCAGCATCCCCTCCTCCTGACAAGGCTAAGTTTGATAAATGGCTTGACAATGGGCAAACCAGTCTCCCAAACCCATCTCAATCCTGGTGTATACCCGAAAGAGCTGCCAAAACATTTACCCTTACTTTAACTGCATGAAGCAGTACAGGTGGCTCCAAGATGTTCCTCAGGTCGTTCCCACACCGAGCAGGGAGAAGTAAGGCAGGTCACAACACTCAGCTCCTGGAAGGGGGAAGAAGAAGAAGAAGGAGTCACCAGGTGTAAGGGTCAGCATGGCTGAGAGCGGTCCCAACACCCAAACTGGCACTGCAACACCTTCACCAAGGGGGATGGAAACCATCCTCTCCCTTGCTGACCATGTGGGAGGCATGTGTTCCTTCCTGCAGCAGTCCCACGTGGCTCCACAAGCACACACAGGACAATGGCCACATTATGGATAGGGCTATTTATAGACACACATGGGCATCTGGCACCACCTAAGAATAACTGCACTGCTGAGCTGTATTTGCTGCCGTCCTGCTATTTGGTTTATCCCCAAAGCTGCTGATCTGCTGTCCATCACCGTATCCCAAACAACTAAGTTGACCTTAAGTCCTTTGCACCCATCAACACAGCCTTTCTCACACAGGCTTCATCAAACTCTTTGTGGACTCTTTTATACCAAGGTGTTTTAACAAGAACAAAGGTAGATGATGGCAGATGGTGACCAGTAGGTGAAGCCCAAATCTACCAGGACATCTCTGCCAAACCCTTCTGAGTTGCCTGCACTTTTCTATAGGCTGGTTTCCTGCTCTGGGGCAAAAATCTACTCAGTAGATTCATCCAGAGGGATGGTCTCCAAAGCATGCCTAGAAAGAGCAGTTAAAGTGAATCAAATGTCAAAAGGTGAAAAAGCCAAGGTTGGGCTATAGTTTATTAAATGCTGTGTGGGGAGATTTTTATTAACTAAATCAAAGTTATCAGGGTATCTCAGACCATCATTTGGTTACCACACCAGGAAAGGTTGTGGCTATACACACACCACCAAACCCAAGCACAACACAACAACTTCCTCCTCCTGTTCTACCAGAGAGAGACTCTGCCCCTGCCCTCTCCCTGTTGGGAAAACATCTATAATCTGGGAATCTCACAGCCTGAGCCAACCTGCCAACCTCAAAGTGCAATCACAAGCACAGAAGTAACAATGGCATAACTAGCTACCAGCTGGGAAATCAATTGTACTGTGTGAATTAGCTGGGGAATGTACAGTACTGGGAGGTGAGGCACTGCACAGCAAATCTCACTTCTTCATCTACACAAGAACTGCATCATCTGAATGCCTCAATGTTGGTTTTACACAATGTTTTTTTCTTAATATTAACAGCTAAAATTCTCTTTTATCCATTCTGATGAGAAATGGGGAGAGTATTTTGCAAGGCACTACAGGGGTACTGTGTTTTACTACAAATATGTTTGTTTAGATACAGACCAAAGAGGAAAAACAGAAAAAAATTCATCCTCTTAAGGTATGAGGATTGTGCATGAATTCCTTCATCGCCATGTCACACAATTCTGAATTACATTCTTATGCTAAACTACTGGAGCTGAAAGTGGAATTACCTGAACTCTTAAATCCCAGTTAAGAGCGTACAAACACTCTTTGGATTCATTAACCAGTAAAAACCACCCTTGCAGTCACAAACAAGCAGACTGGAACTTTCCTCTGGCATTTTTGTAGTGTTATTTTCAGGACCTCAATTTCCAAGACGGTTACTGTTTGATAAAGCAATGATTAACTGTTTGCCATCCTGTGTTGATCTCCAAGGAACAGCTCCTTCCAAGGCACATACAACAACAACAACAACAACACAGTGGTTTCACTCGTTTATGAGACACTGATAACTTGGCTTTTAATACTGGATTTGTGTATTTTGGCAGAGAAAGCAGGGTTTGCTCCTATCCCTTAGAACCAACAAGGACTGTTGGTATGGGTAACATTGCCAGGGTAGATAGGGAGCATGCTGTGAATCACTGCAGGTTTTTCCTCATCTCCACTAAGGAATGAGGGTGTGTGTATGGAAAGCTCACTTGGATGCTCAGGACCTGGAAAGTATTAGCAACTGGAGAAAGTAAACTGGCCTAGCACTGAAAAAACTAACATAGATCATAAAATTCCTCCACACAGTTTTTTGTCTGGTTTTATTCTGTGGGAGTTTTTAGATTGCTACAAGAAGAAGCAAGTAACATTAAGAAGTCGTATGTATTTTAGTTCTGTATGTAAAGAGCCTGCACAATCAGTAAGGTTGTCCACATCAAAGTATCAATTCCCCAAAGAACAGGTTTCTGCTTCCCATGAAATCGGTATGGGACAACTCCTGCATGCCTAAGCACACCCACTTCAGCAGGACTTCCCCATGGGGATTTCTTCTCCTCCCCCTCCTTTACTGGGAAATCATTACCAAGTGTTGATGAACACTGACATACCTCCTGTTTTCTGAATCTTAAAAAGATGGGTTTAAAAATTATGTTTCATGGGTAATAAATGAGTAACTGCTTTACAAATGAAAAACTATTCAGTATTATCACAAGAAAATGATGACATACAGTAGCTTTATAAAAAGCAATTTGATTTCTTCATGGTTGTGCCAATATTCCAAACAACTTGTAACTCTGGGTAATTTCTGCCTAAAAAGGGCTATAGTCATGATATCCCACAGTGCTCAGTAAAGTAAATGAGAATTTAAAAGAGAGTCCTTTGGACACCTGCCTTTACACAACCTATTCTGTTTGAGTTTAA
The DNA here is from genome assembly GCA_013397075.1 of Rhabdornis inornatus. Classification (NCBI taxonomy): domain Eukaryota; kingdom Metazoa; phylum Chordata; class Aves; order Passeriformes; family Rhabdornithidae; genus Rhabdornis; species Rhabdornis inornatus. The sequence goes on along the minus strand of VWZS01005475.1, from coordinate 575,618 downwards.
TAAAAATAGCGGAAAAACCCCATCTCTTCTGTTAGGACACAATTATTTGACAGCAGACTGTTTATGGTCTTGCTCCCTCCACACTGAGACAGCTAAAGCAGAAATTACCCTGGTCACTGATGAATTACTGAAACTCTTCATGAAGAGAGAGGAAAATAAAATTTAAGGACAGCTATTTACAGTTTTAAGAAGACAACATTAACTGGCCCTGTGGATTACATATGTAATTGCTGTAAGAGATGAGTTGTTCAACCAAAAAAACTCAATAGCTTAGAGGTGATCTGCATCTGAGACATGCTCAAGAGGCAGAGGAGTAAAGCATCAAAAAGTACTCTTGCTACATTTCTAAATTAAATGAACAGCAGTAAATAACACAGACAAAAAAGAAATTATTTGGTGTTGATAACCTATTTGAGAGGAATCAGTTGGGACTCCTAAACATGCTTGGTAGAGTCCCAACATGTGGACCTCAGGACTTCCAGTTTTTTGCTGATTCCTACCCAGCAAACTCCCACCCTTCCCCAACACTCCCCAATGTCCCGCACAGAGGAAACCACTCCTCAAATTTGTTCTTCTTTCCCTGAACCCAAACACGTTTTATTTTTCTGAGAACTGTTCCATGTTTGGTTGCTCTGGCATCTGAGCACTTCGACATGTCAAACGAGTTATCTCACCATCTGGTTGTAACTGACATTGTGAAGCTTTCAACAAATTCAAAAAGCAGCACCAAGATGTGGGCACTAATGGTCTAGTAGATGGATGGCTGATTATTTGGGATTATTTGATACAGCTGGAACCTTTCCATAGACAAGACACCCAAGCACAGCCAGATCCCAGCACCCAAACAAACCTCTGGGGTTTTTCTGAGTTTTGGCTGTTGCCTGCTATGAAAGCTTCTCACAATTGCATATCAAATGCTGTCAAGGAAAACATTGCTTCTCCTCCTCATCTCCCAAACTGCTGGGTGTACAACTGTGTGCTGCTGCAATCTTTTGCTCTGAATGTACAGCCTATACTTGCATACCATGATATTCTTGTTACAGGACATCCTTTTCCTTCTAGATGCTTCTACTGCATCTCCCAGGAGAGACTAGTTCACAGGACCTTTCCAGAAGTCTGGCTGATGGTCAGAACTGTATTTCCTAATTCCTTAGGGAAGGGAATCTGGACACACTCCTTGGACAACCAGAGGATCACACCCAGCCAGCATGGGTTTAGGAAGGGCAGGTCCCGCTTGACAAACCTGATCTCCTCCTATGACAAAGTGACCAGTTTGGTAGATGAAGGAAAGGGTGCAGATATTGTCTGCCAGGACTTTAGGAAAGCCTCTTACACCTTGTTTTATAGCATTCTCCTGGAGAAACTGGCTGCTCAGGGCTTGGATGGGTGTAGGATTCTGCTGCTCACTGGGTTAAAGACTATCTGGATTGCTGGGCCCAGTGCTGGTGAATGGAGGGAAATCCAGTTGGCAGCCAGTCACAGCTGGTGTTCCCCAGAGCTCAGTACTGGGGCCAGTCCTGTTTAACACTTTTAACTGGATGAGGGGATCGAGGGCACACTCAGTCAATTTGCAGATGACACCAAGCTGGGCAGGAAGGCTCTGCAGAGGGATCTGGATTGATGGGCAGGTGGGGATCAGCCTCTCCTCCAATGTAAACTGACAGGACAAGAGGAAACTGCTTCAAGTTGTGCCAGGGGAGGCTTAGATTGCACATGAGGAAAAATTTCTTCACCGAAGGTTGGTCGAGCACTGGAACATCTGCCCAAGGAATTGGTGGAGTCACCATCCCTGGAGGCATTTAAAAGATGTGTAGAAGTGGCACTTAGGGACATGGCTCAGTGGTGGCCTTGGCAGAGCTGGGTAATGGTTGGACTTAATGACCTTAAAGGTCTTTTCCAAGCTATACAATTCTATGATCCTATATAAATGGAAGAAAAAATACTATTTGCGTAAAGTCTGCATTGCTTTGGACAAGGTAAACGCAGCATGATCCTCTAGCCATTGCATCGGGCTACATTTGTACCATAAAGAGTGGAGGGCAGATTGCAGCTCATCACATTTTGACACACACAGCACTCCACTGAATGTAAATAATGGGTTTTGTTTAGAGAGCAGCATCTGACTTGTCACACCGGATGAAGAAAAACCAAGAATTTTAAAACAATAGAAAGTAAAACATATCCATACTTCACATGTCTGTACACACTGAAAAGCATGGAATAATATTAAGATGTTAACTGCAGTCCCATCAATCCTGATTACCAAGAGATGGGAGACAAATATTCTTTCATATGCACTAAGTTACCTTTTGAAGCACAAACTCCTTTGAAAGTGACGCCCTGAACTTGTAAACAGAAATAGTCCCATGTTGGAGTAAAAGGGAAGCAAGGAAGCAACAAACCAAGAGCACTTCTCTGCTCACTCTAGCCTGGACAGACACAAATTATCTCTCTAGAACTTGGAGACCTGCACAAAACTGAAAGAAGTTTGAAGCTTGTTTTTTAATTCCACCAGCAATCACAACAAAGCAGCAAAACAAAGACCAGTGATGCTTTATGGTTCTCTCCCTTGCCTCTGGACCTGGGCTCATAGACATCTCCTGGGGAATAAAACACAGCAACCTGTTTCCCGAGGAGATGTTGATGTTATGTTATATTCTTGTCTCCCACTGCAGCTCCTGCCAAGCCCAAGGTCCCTCTGTGCTGAGCCCCATGGATGCAGCTAGAATCCCTCTGCCACGATGTTAAACAGAGAAATGCTGGGAGGAGACACAAAGGGACAGAAAATGACACAACTTGCCCAAGGCTTTAGAGATGGCTGCCAGCACAGTCTGTAATCTGGATGGTATCACCTCTCCACCCAAGCAGCAGTGAGGTTCCCCCTTTCTTCAAAAGCTGTCTCCATCCCCGCCTGCTGCTGCCTGGCTCTGCCAAGCACCCGCCACCCAACCAGGACATTAAGTCACTTCACTGCTCAAATCAACATGTCACTGGAGCTGCCCAGCACTTAATTATAGGAATTAGGAGATCTGTATAGGAGTCCTAAACCAGTAATGAAAGAGAAGGTTTAATGATGCAACAAAAACCTGCAACGCAGCACTCAGATTAGGGGTGGGTTACACAACAGCTCGAACAATTCAGCGTTTAGGCTGCAGACTTGCATAGCACACATCACATTTTCCCAGAGCCATCATCTGACTCCAAGCACGTGAGATCCACTCAAACGCACCCTTTCTGCCTCCCCTGCACCAGAAGCTCAAGGATAAAGGTGAGGCTCAGCTTTTGAGCAGCAGTCATCCACATCCAGGAGAGATGCACAAAGCAAAGTCAGTCCTTTTCCCAAACTCACAAAGATTCATCTGAAGCCTGCCCTAGCAACCACTTGTATCTCACAAGTAGCGCTTGCTCCTCCAGCATTAACACCCCATTGCACAGAGATGACATAACTCCAGTGAAACCTGCTCAGTTGACAGCTGGAGTGACTTTTGCATTGTGCCATGTGAGTTAACTCCCAGCTGCAGCCTTGTTTAAGAAAGTATTATGAGCACAGCTTTAACAGAGATATCACTCATGAAGTGACAGAAAATAAGGTAATTTAGGTACTTGATGAGCACTCAGCATGAACTGTTCATATGGAAGAGAATGCTCCCACCCCAAGATTTCTGAATGGAGTTTATTACTAAATAAGCTCAAATACTTCCAGATAGTATTGATTTCTATTCATAGCACTTACATAGCTTAAGGAAGAAATCATTTGGTTTGAAATATTCTTCTAGAATCTATTGACCTTTCATGTCAATAAACACAATACCAAATTGCAGCTTAGCAGGCTTATTTTACCTTTCTTTTTTTGTAAAGTGCTCAGATGAAAAGCACAATACCAGCATCAGGGCTGAGAAGTATCATTTAGATTTCAAAAAGCAGTTAAGTGCCATGGCCAATTCATATGTTCATTATCAAAAGGCTCATAAGAAAATTGACAGGAGCAAAACTGCAATGGGGAAGGAAGAGTGATAGCATCAGCTGGGAAGCTGCTTCTTCAAACAAAAGCCTTGAGATGCTGTGCCTTATCTAGAAACCCTTTAAAATGTCACTAGTATGTCACTGTTCTTAATAAAAAAATGCCATACTCATATGCCCCTGTCACCCGTAAAACACACTATTAATTCTATTAAAATCCCCAATGGCAACTGTTCAGATGCATGTGTTACCACTCCTGCTCACTTTTACCAAGGCAGAAGGTAGCACAGGGTGCTGTTACACGCCATTTGCAGCTGCAACAGATCTGCATTTACTACATCAAGGCAGATGGCTGGAAACAACCAGCATGCAACCACAGAGCATCTTTTACCCTGCAAACTCTCCAGCAGGTTGCCAGATTTGCTTTCATACAGCACAACTTCTCTTTTCTGTCCCTCTAAACAAAAAGACTTTTCATTCAGCTGCCCTTTTTTTCCTCCTTTACAAATGCAGACACCTGCAACAAATTCCTCTTTAAAGAGGAAGATCATAACAAGGCAGTATATTATGAGTAGAAAAGCAAGGGGTATTATCAAATAGCATTAGCACACAGCACAGATTCTTCCCAGTACCCAAAGAGCCCAGGCCATGTAACTCGAAGTGCATGCCAGAGAAGGAAGCAAGCTTTTGCCACTAGCAAAAAGATTCCTGAAATAAGTCAGCAAATGCTCATATAACCTCTGTCTCAAAGTCTGACATCAAATACAAATTGAGATTAACTGAGCCTGTTACTGGCTCTCCATTCACACAGCAAAGTGAAATCCTGGAGGTGCCTGCATCCTCCCATATGTTTCACACACGGGCTGGAGGTGGCCACAGTAAGACCTACTCATTATTTTCTCTGCAAAGCACACTCCTCCCCGTTAATCAAGAGTTACAACCAGTCACCCAACTAGCACTGTGATGACTTCAGTGCCAGCTGCTAGGCATCCTCAAAAAAACAAAAACAAATTACTTGAGGGCTACCGTCACCTACCAAATCCTACTACAGGTACAGCAGGCTATTGGGCAACTTTGCTGACGTACCTGCCAGTACATCAGGGACTTACTCCCCAACTATCCCCTGAAGCAAAGGATCTTTAGTTACAGCAACGACAACAGTTTTCACCCAACAGAACATCCTCCCCCTCCTCACCTATCCCAACCAGGTACAGCTTTTTGCTCAGAGAAGGAAAAATAAGAAGTTAAAGCCAACCAGTTGCCCGGACACACCCTTCTCCCAGTGCACCTGTAAATGACCACTTGTGCAACAGCACCTGAGTGTCAACAGGACTGTGGGCACTACCCAGGCAGGCACACAGCAATCAAGCAAAGGCAGTACCCACATTGCCACGTGCACACAGGGTTTTCAAGTGCCTATCTACCTACCTACACCTATGCAAGTTGTGATTCACCTCTTGTAAACCCAGCCTCACATTGTTGCTATCTCCTCTTTCCCATATTCCAGCAACTGTGGCTAACCTTCCAGTCAGACATTGCCCTCCTTCTTCAGGACTTGATTTTCACTCAGCAGAGCACCAAACAGGGTTAGCTGGTAACAAAACAAAAATAAAAACTTAATGAAAAGTAATTAAAACCCCCTGACAGATTTTCCTGAGGTGGGAAGGTGTCCTCAAGTTGTACCTATAGTCTTTTCGGTACAGCCTGCATAGCCTCATCAGTAATTTTTAGCATCAGGAAAGTTTTTGCTCCCTGCTTTGACTGAGTTGATCACAGCCTGCTTGTGTTAACACATGTTGGTTGTGATCTGCGACAAGACTCTCAGGAAGCATCATCTCTTTCATGTGTTCTATGCACAAATAATAAGAATAGATAAATGAATAGGTTCTGGTATTTCTACAAACAGGAAATAAAGACAGCAGAATTTTATGTCTGCCCATAAATGTAAACAAAGAAGGGGTTTAGATGAAGAAAAGTATTCTGAGAAATTCACCACACATTCCATAATGCATTCAATTTTCTTCCTAGCAGTTTCAAATAATCATTCTCACCCCCACCAAAAAAAAAGAAATACAAGGGGTACAAGCCTACAGCACAGGCATTTAGCACTAGAGGCTGCTAGAGATCATAGACAACCCAAGAGAACCCAAGAAGTGGTCAGTGCCACAAGTGAAAAAACATGCTCCTTCACTGAGAGTCACAGCCTCACAGAAAATCACAAACAGCCTTTTGAAAAGGGAACAGATCTCGCAGCTCTTGACCAGTGCTGGGAAGACACAGCTAAACTTTACAGCTGCTCTTCTACAGGTCATTGCCAAGCCTCCTCCAGTGGGGGATTTCATCTCTAGTAAGGTTTCAACACCTGCTTTATGCCAGCCCCAAACAGTTGCCACTAAGAGGTTTTGTTCACCCCTGAGTTGCCACCAGCCACCTCTGCTGCTTGCTGGATCAAGGGTCAGCCAGGCTGACACCCAGGTTTCCATCAGTTTCCTGCTGAAGCTGTGTNTAATTCTATTAAAATCCCCAATGGTAACTGTTCATCTCCATGTGTTACCATTCCTGCTCACTTTTGCCAAGGCAGAAGGCAGCACAGGGTGCTGCCAACACCCTTTGCAGCTGCAACAGATCTGCATTTACTACATCAAGGCAGCTGGCTGGAAACAACCAGCATGTAACCACAGAGCATCCTCTACCCTGCAAATGTGGGATGTGGGAGAAGGGGCCTGAGCACTGGGACATCCCAAGGAAAGCCCTGTGCCTGCCTGGATCTGGCATCCCTGTGTGCCTGGANTGTTCACCCCTGAGTTGCCACCAGCCACCTCTGCTGCTTGCTGGATCAAGGGTCAGCCAGGCTGACACCCAGGTTTCCATCAGTTTCCTGCTGAAGCTGTGTCTTATCTAGAAACCCTTTAAAATGTCAGTAGTATGTCAATGTTCTTTACAGGAAAATGCCATTTTTATATTCCTCTGTTGCCTGTAAAATACACTATTAATTCTATTAATATATTAAATACAATATTCTATATTCTAATTATATATATATTTATCTATAAATATGATATTTATATATAATATATAAATTAATAATATAAATGTATAATTTATCTATAATATATATTATAGATAATTTATAGTATTAATGTATATTACATACATTTATAACACATTTAATACATTATATATATTATAATATATAATTATATGTTCCATATTAATATTCTAAATACAACAGTAATTCTATTAAAATCCCCAATGGTAACTGTTCATCTCCATGTGTTACCATTCCTGCTCACTTTTGCCAAGGCAGAAGGCAGCACAGGGTGCTGCCAACACCCTTTGCAGCTGCAACAGATCTGCATTTACTACATCAAGGCAGCTGGCTGGAAACAACCAGCATGTAACCACAGAGCATCCTCTACCCTGCAAATGTGGGATGTGGGAGAAGGGGCCTGAGCACTGGGACATCCCAAGGAAAACCCTGTGCCTGCCTGGATCTGGCATCCCTGTGTGCCTGGAGGGGAACCAGCTGAGAAACCCCAGGGCTTTCCCCAGGGACCTATGGCAGGGGCTCTTCACAGAGCTCTAAATTCCTCAGGGTGAGGCTCTTTCTGACATCGAAATTCTTAGGGGTGACGCAAGAGGAAGAGATCACCTGAGAACTTCAGGTGGAGGAAGGACAGCCAGCAGAAGCCGATTAATTCCTAAGCAACAGAGATCTTCCCATGCAAACCTCCAGAGAGGCCACGAGCTAGGGGGTGTACATGTGATTAAGGAGGAATGGCAAAGGTGGGGTCAGTCACAGCAACAGAGAAAAAACGAAGTTTTTCCAGCGTTTCCAGAGGAGATAAACATCTACCTACTGAATTTTATTTATTTGAGGGTGAGAGGTTTTTTTTTTTTCCTTTTTTGAGATGACATTAGGGTCAAAAGCAAGCATTAGGATCATTCAAGTCCCATTGCTTCTGTTAAAGGCTGAAAATTTCACCTTCACATTCCTCTCAAGCCCGTGACTTCAGGATTAGGCCCATTTCTAAATGCTCACAGGAGAAATTCAAAGTTGGAAACCAAGCCAAATAACCCCAAGGGATTTGCCTTCAGTAACTTTTCCACAGCTTGAACTACAGCTGTTTTCCTTTACAAATTCCACCTCTCAACTGCCAGAGCACCAGGAGAGGAAAGCAGCAAAGTGCTATTGGAAACAAAAACTCAACATGGAGATACAGCAAAAGATCAAATCCAGTTCTGCTGCAAGCAAGACTGACCACAAACACACTGATTTAGTTCCTGCTGTGCAAGAACACTTGAGGTTGGACTTTCTTTTTTCATCCTCAAGGGTACAGAATGAAATTATGAGCCAACCAGGACTGAAAGGTTTCTCTGCACCGCTGGAACAAGCAAATAATTTCTCTGACCTATTTTAAAACAAAACATGAGTCTCTACTGGAAGTAAAAACCAAGTTCTTTATTCAAATCTTGCATGCCTCACCTGACCATGGTTTTGAAGCATCTCTGCCAGCCTCAACCATTCCTTAAGCAACTGAGGAAATTAAATACAAAACATTAAACAATGTGGAGGGTCAGATTTAAACCAACAAAGACAAGGAAATTGCAAGTTAAGCTTCTTGCTCTGCCCTTGATTCACCTTGTTTTGTTCAGCTACTGCTCTGTTCCCAGACCCTTCCTCTCTCCCAATGCCAGAATCAACAGAACACAAAAAGCAGTGTGGTCTAAACATAGGTGGCATTTCCTCCTATCCATGTCTTGCTTGTCCCCCAAAATCTCAATACAAGCACATCTGGCTTCTTACTTCAGGAGCCTTGCTGGAAATGACTGCTGCAGCACTGCTTGGCTGGAAGTCCAAATGTGCCCCTTCCTTGTGGTGGTGGGGACATTCTCTGGCCAGCATGTCCAACACAAGGGTTTGCAGCAGCAGGACAAAACTCACATTCCACTATCATGCACAAAAAGCAATAAAATGTGAATGATATTTGTATTCTCAAGAAGAAAGATCACAAGCTGCAGAGGGGAAAAATAAGCAATGCTGAAACTCTGGCAGGCCAATATCTTTCTAAAGCATAACAAAATGCAATCTTTAAAATAAAGGCCTGCAAGATGGTGTTTTTCTTCACCAATAGCACGTACTGTTTACAGTCATAGTCTCTGTTTGCAGCACTTCAGTAATGGATTAAAGAAGTTTCATAAGCTTGTGCATTAAGAAAGCATATATGTTACATAAAAGGCAAAACATAGGCTAAATATCAAGTACTGTTACAAATTTGGGAAAGACTAAAAGCACCTCTTATTTTCCATACTCTATGGAAAGGATCTGACATAGGACACAACTTCTTAATTGGGAAAAAATGCACATGGCTTAAAGCCTACAGCCTGTCTTCTGATCAGATGCAAATGATGAGTATCACAGGGCTTCTACAGGGGGTTTTAAAGGAGGGCCACACTACCAACCCACCACTGTGTTTTAAAGGGATTCACAATATTATTCCATTTCTTCTTTACATTGTCTTTCAACAGGACAAATCTTTTTCATAGCATAGTACAAAGCTAAAACCTTAGATGAAAGACAAGAGCACCAATCTGGGGACTGAAGATGTGCAAAACATGCTGGTGAACTCCTTGGGAAGCATAACACAGTGAAATCAAGTTCACTTCAAGGATCCATCAGGTCTCTGTTTTGCTTTTGTTTTCTCAGTTGAATATATTCACCAAAAGGATTTCTCAGTGCTTTCCAGCTATAATTCAAACCCTCTCCCCTATTACTGGATCTTACTCTTCCAGGAATATTTCACAGTTCAGTCACTGGTAACAGGTCTTCCATCAAAAACCATGGAGGTGTCCTTTATTAGCAGTGCTATTTCCACAAGCATCTAGGGTGTTAACAAGCACCACATGCATAGGGATGAGGAGATGGAGGAAGTTCATAGAAAGGTTTGCTCACTATGAAAATCATCTTCAACTTCCCACGAGCATGGTCCCACAAACACTTGCAGTAAGGCAGGTTGTATTATTCTCTTCTCTCTTGCCCAATAGTTGCTATTACTGGATCTGGCAAGGCAGCATGTGACAGAAAAATGCAGCTGCATTTTTGGCTCAGAAGCCTCTACAAGAGCCCGTGAGTCATGTACCAAAAGGCCCACAAAAAAGCAAAAGAGAAGAATGCAGATTCAGTTTCCTTTTTATTGTAAGCATGTGTGTCTCTACTGCATAGTTCTGACGCACAAAAAGAGAAATCATTTTGAAGTCCCTTTAGTCAGGTAAGTTGGGCTCTCTCTGCCCGAGGCTACTTGACATAGAAACAGAATGGAAATATTGCCACCGACCACAGAGCGTCTGAGCCACACAACCCAGCACGTGCCCAGATGTGCCTCTGAGCTATGCTTTCCAAAAAGTCTAGAGTAATGGAGGGGGTTTTGGTGGTCTTGGTTATTTTTGTAGAATTTCTCCCAAGAAGTTCAGCCTCATTCCCAAAGCTGAGCTCTTCCACAACGCTGCCAATGTAGTAAAACATTCCTCATCTGCCTTTTGCACTGCAGATGAAGTTTACAATGCAACAGTTTGTCTAAAATGTGTCAAATTTCACTGATTACCTAAATGACACTGTACCATGTTAATTACTCTCACCTCTCATGACTGATCAAATGTTTCAACCTTTTTCCTTTTTTTAAACTAAAAGCACCCCCTTTCCCAGACTGCTTGCAGTGGGTATCATAAACACAAGGCAGAAAGGAGCGTGAGAGCAATCTGGACTGTGGACTGCAGAAGAATGTCTCAGGACTTCTCTTTATCACCAGCTCATGGATTCTGTCAGCAAGAAGCTGTTCCCACACTACCCCATGTCTTCTGCCTGCAAGCAGCAGCCCAGATCCGAGCCAGCTCAACAAAAGCACGCTGGAGGAGAGAAATGGAAAGGGAAAACAAGGCACCAAGAATAACCCTCTAGTCAGGATAAACAGCACAAGCCCACTGCAGTTTCCATCCTCTGAAGAGGTTTTGTATTGGGTGGATGGAACATGACAGGAATGAACACTAAAGGTGCATAGAAACAAAACTGCACAATGCTGCTCATGCACCTACCAAAAATGCTGGTCCTCCTCTGTCCAGCTGCTGCATTAATATATAACCACCTTAGAAAAATGATTCTTTATGTCCTATACTCCTCCAAAAGAAGTTGAAAAGCCAGCAGCGTGCTAGCTCTCACACACAGCATCACTCCTGTTAAAAACCAGTTTTGATCATTACTGTGTCAGCGCCCACCATGATTAACCACCAAAACAAGCTCATGTCTTGCCTCTCCGGTACACTGTGTTCCTAGGGAAACGTTGCTGTCACAATGCAAGGCAGAGGCGAGAACTGGAAGGAAAGTTCCCTAAGGCAGACGAAAAATCCTGAAGTGATTTTTGATAGAGAATTTTCCAGCCCTTTCTGAACTGGAGCGACAGGAGGAAAAAACCACTAAGTATCATCCTGCACCTTCAGAGGGCAAGGAGTGGAACACGAGCAGCAAGAGGAAAGTTACTCAAAGGTCACCAAGTGCATCACAGTTTAAATGGAAATGATGAGCATCCAGGTTGCTGGTGTTCAGACAACAGTCACAGTAGGATTGAGGAAGGTGTTCAACTCATGCAAAGAATGCAAAGAGTTTGCTCAAACACAGCAAAGAAATACGGGTATAACCCAACACAGACACACCCATAGGAGCTTCACGCATGTACCTCAAAAAAAGAATAGGCTTCATTAAGTTTGTTTTGTAACTTTTGCTCAGTTTGAGGACCCGACTCTGTCTGGTCTCCAGTGAGGGCCACTCACTTTCACTTCCCATCTTCAACTCACCACTCTCCTAAAAGTACTGCTAAAGAGAGGTATAAAGGCTGATGTTGGATCCTTGGGTCTGATGGGTCAGATACGAGGTCTCTTTCAGGAGCAGAAAACTCCTCATTCCCCCATGAAAAGGCAACTCCCAGCAAATTAATTCCAACTCCACTACCCTCCTGTATTGCATTACAGGGCTTTGCTACTCGTGTGCATTCCAAGTCATGGACAAAGTCAGGAACCTCCACCAATGCTCAACCAGCCGTGCTCAGGTTGGTTAGATATTATAACAGCACAGTACCTAAAACTGCCCTCTCAGGCACTCTGTGCCAGGCAGCCTAGAAACACCACTCAAAAACACTGCTGTGTCTTGAAAGTCATTATAATCTTTGCCAGTGTTCTTTACTACTCCTCAGGAAATGACAGGCTCACTTTTCAGAGTGGTAAATTCCAATAAATTCTTCTTAAACTGGACGAAAATCTGAAAGTTTAACAGATCTAATAAATTCTGCTTTATCTGCATCACCAAGCCAGACTTATACAAACAAATACATCTAAATTAGACTTCAATCTGCAAATCTTCCTCCATGTGAATAGAAGCTCTGACTTTAGTAGGACTACTCCCATCAAGGAAAGAGGGGTCTTCTCTTTTTAAACTATGGGAAATAAATTCCTCCCACACAAAGCTCTCACAATCCCTGCTGCATCTTGCTCCTGGCTCATAAGTTGAATATTCATCTCTACACAGCTTCAAAAGGTGTACACTCTTCATTTTTTTCTTTTGTAAAATGAGGAATGTACTGTGAATTGAAAGAAGTTTGGGTGGGTTTTTTTTGCATTCCCTTGTAACAACAAGATTTATGTCCCTTGCAATTAAAAAAATTATAGTCCAGAAGCACTGCTAAAACCTTTAAAGGACTATATTTAGAGACCGACCTGGAAGATGACTCCTTTACCACCATCTCCAACACTAATAATTCTTTCCAGCCTAGGGCTCTAGGTAATGATTGTGCATCAAGGTCATGTTCTTGCCTGGACAAGTTTATTTGCTGGATGTTTTAGTAACATACAGACCACACATCTTAGAAAGTCACAGCAGCACAGAAGCATAAAGGCTGACAGCAGTCAGGAAAGAATATCAACTTTTCCATTATTACCCAGAAAAGTCTGCAAACACCATCCTGCACCACTGTAAGTGCCTAAAAAACCTACACCCCATCTATATGTCTTGAAGAGGACTTCTCATGTGGCATCATTTATCACACAAAAAAAGGGGACAATGCACACAAGGGTCACATTTGTACATATCTTCCATATCTACTCTATAGGACCTGATCTTTAAAGTTGCTCAAATGGCTCCAACGCTCTACATTAAAACAAGAAAGTCACCAAATGACACCAGTGACCTCCCAACACACTCTCCAACTTTGAGATGATGAATATCTTGTTCATCTCTTTCCCCAGGGCTTGGGAAGAAGATGGGAGAGACAGCAAGCAGCGGCAGATGCAGAGCCCACACCCTTGTGATTTCACTGGGGAAGGGACAGGTTACATCATGAATCAACTCTGTCTTAGGAGGCCACATTGATAAATGTCACTCCAGTGAATGACACTTCAACTATTCCATAGTGTAATCTGAACCTAACTTTAGAAAAAACTAGAGATGCAATCAATTCCCAGGAATACCAAAAAGTGAGCTCTATGATTCTTATGTTCATCCCTTTTTCTTTCATCTTTACACATTTAATTTTAAATATCAACCTATGCACAAGCTTTTCAACCTGTGCAGCACAGAGACCAATGGTCAAGCTTCCTAGATGCTTTGATTAATTGCCAGTAACTTATTCCTTCAAATATCTGATGTTTAATTAAAAAACAAGGATTAAGCTAAAGTGGTTTGTTAGTCAGACCAAGGTCAGCTGATGTAAAAGGACTACAATCTTAACAGATTTTCCTTATTGCATTGCAAGGCTTGAGTACTTTGTTTCCTTATGCAAATGTGCAGAGGTCATGACAGAGCCAGCATTCAAATAAAAATTGTTCCAAGTCACTAAATGTATCCCAGGTTCTTGCAATTCCTCACGCAAATAAAGAGCAGCAAATGTTTATCCCTCTGTTTTCCACAGCGTTACTGGTTTATGTTCCTGTAGCTGAGGCAACCACACCACGCCAAGCAGCTTTCAGCCCTTCAGAAAGATTAACTTCTTAAACAGGCACAAACAGCCAAGTTCAGCTCCAGCCAGCCAAGGTGAATGGCAGACACACAGCTCACACAGCAGGACCAGAGCACAGCACAGGAGACCATGTGAAGACCTCCTCATTGAGATCATCCCCCCCATCTAAAACCACACACAGCAGGGCCAGCTCTGAAGTTTTTAGATTACCCCAGGTTTGATTTTTTCTCAGAATGTCATCCCTTGCTAAACAAAACTCTGGAAAAAATGAAGTAAGAAAGAAGGTGGTAACAACTGCCTGGAAAGAAGAGGGAAAGGAGCACAGCAACAAGTGCAAAAGGCATACAAAACAAAATTTTATTGCTGACAATGTTCATGACACCTCACAGCAATGCCAGGACTGAGGAATACTTTAAATTTGTAAAAAATGCCAACTTTCCAGGTCCTGCTGCACAGTGAACACCACAAAGACAACAGCAACTCAAGTCTAGATCTTCCAACAGACTGCAACTCCAGAATTCCCAGGAATATTGGGCACAACTGAGCATAAATAAAAGCAACTCTTAGCTTTGTAACGCATACATCAGTTGAACAAGTGCTAACCAAGTCTAACTAAAACTGTACAACCAAGTTCCTCATTCCCTTTCTTCCTCTCCCACCCTGGGAAAAGATGTGAAATACAAGTTATTGCTGCAGTAGGCAAACATTAGTAGTGACTGAAACCACTTAAGCATCTATTCTTCCTCCCCTTATTTTTATTTTAAGAAAACCCACAGAACCCCCTCCTCCTCCCAAGAAGGGTTCCAGCATAACAGAATTTTTCATCCTTTGCTAGATTGCGTACAGACCTCATTTAGGATTTAAGCAACTCAATACACACTTTATTTCAAGCCATAAATATCCAAGATTAAGAGATGGTGAGAGAACTTGCTGACAGGACGAGACAAAAAGAAAAACTAAATTCTTCTATACCATCCATGCCACAACCCCACTGCATAGAGGTAATGGCAGTGAGCTGAACCTGAGTACGTGGCAACTGATGGAGACTACTCAGGGATCTGCCAAACACTTCAGATTTCACAAGAAAAACCCTGCGTTCCACAACTGAGCTCTACTCCTTTTCACTTAGCTCAAAGTGTGACCGACGGTAGGAGCCTGATCAAATTCCTTGCTTTATCCACGCTTGAATTAAAGCCTTGGCTCAGCTTTAACTCAGACCAAGTTACATGAGCTTTCCCTTTTTCAGAGGATGCCGGCCATTAGTGCTGGTGCCAGCACTGCAGGTAACACCAGCAAGTCCCGGGGAGCTTCAGTTTGGTTACAAAGAGATTTCATCTCTTGCTGAAGCAGTTGGTACTTCTGCATCTCTTGTCAGACACTCCAGTGCTCTGTTTTCATCTGCCAATAACATATTAAGCATCTGGAAAAATCCAGCCTACTCTGATCTGAGAAGTGGGAACTTCTTCAAATAACTAATCAAATCATGTTCACATGGGTGGGTTTCAGCTCTCTAGTACTGATGAATATCAAAATAAAGTTTCAAAATGTCTACAGGCCAGATAGAGGCAATGCAAGTGCCTCATAAAGGCAGCAGTTGCCATTACATTATTCTGCAGAAGGAGCACTGCCCCTGGCCACAACAGCCACATCAGCTCCAAAAGAACCTTCCCTCAACTCTCCTGGAAAAGCACCTTCTCACTGTGTCCCTGTCACAGGGCACCTGCACACACATCCATCTGCAACCCCAGTCCAAGTCCAGCTGCTGCCCTTCAACTCTTCTTCAGCTCCACGGATCCCCATGACCACCATGGGGAGAACAGCACCTAAGGCTCACCCAACTCATCTCTGGAGAAGCAAATCAAAGTCCAAACAGTTTCCGTAAAGGGCACCTGCCAGACCTCTGTGCAGAGCCTGGGATAGACAAGGAAGAAAACAGAGGAAGAAAAGTTTTCGTCTGCTGCCAGGAACCAGAGCCCAACCTCATGGGTGTGGGGAACAGCATTCCTGGAACAAGCCATGGGGTAATAATAACCTTCAAAGGGGCTTCTATGGAAGAGATCATAGGATACTTTGGGTTGAAAGGGACTTTTAAAGACCACCTAGTTCAACTTCACAGCCACGGGCAGGAACATCTATCACTAGATCTGGTTGTGCCAAGCCCCCTCCACCCTGACTGAACACTTGTGGAGCAGAACTGCTTGATTCTCAAGGGACAGACTCATAAATCTGTGACAGGAAGGTGGACAAGCGAAAGGCTGATGGCTTGGGTCAAATGGGAGGAGTGAGCAAACAAGGAGAGAAGGAAGGAAGCCTGTGTGACTCTGCCAAGCACTCACACAGCAGGAGCATGGAAACGTGGAAATCTCCACATTCAAGAGCATGCACACGCAAATGCAATATTTTACAATCCTACAGCACTTTTAAAGTGCTCCAAGTGCTCCATAACTGTTAATTAAGCAACAGTACTCACAAATCAGAAGCATAAGACTGAGATATAGCTATGTCAGTTTTGTATGACAGCTATCATGGTTTAACCCCAAGCAGCAACTCAGACCCACACAGCCACTCGCTCACTCTGCAGCAGGGAGATGGGGGAGAGAACTGGAAGGGCAAAAGCGAGAAAACCCATGCATTGAGTTTACAAACAGGTTCACAGGTAAAGCACAAGATGCACACAAGCAAAGCAATACAAGGAATTCATTCCCTAGTTCCCACAGGCAGGCAGGTGCTCAGCCATCTCCAGGAAAGCAGTGCTCCATCACATGATGATGATGTGGGAAGACAAACATCTCTCTGAACATCCCCCTCCTCCTCTTTCCCCAGCTCTATACACTGACCATGCCTCCACATTGTCTGGAATATCCCTTGGGCCATCTGAGGTCAGCTGTCCTGGCTGCATCCCCTCCCAACTCCTTGTGCCCCAGTCCTGCTCACAGGTGGGATGGGTAAGAAGCAGAAAAGGCCTTGGCTGTGTGTAAACTCTGCTCAGCAGTACCCAAAACACCCCTAAGTTATCAACAGCTTCCAAATCAAAAACACAGCCCCATATTAGCTACTATACAAAAAATTAACTCTACTCCAGCCAAAACCCGTGCAGTAACTTAGGGAATAAAAGCTACTTTTAAGCAGTAACATACCCCCACTCCTCCTGCCTGCAGAGCCCGGGCTGTGTCCCACAGCCAGGCAGTACAGCACTCTCTGACAGAGGCTGGTGTTGAATCCAGACTCCTGTTTCATGAGGATTTGAATCCAGACTCCTGTTTCAGAGCGTGCCCCATGCCCTGCACACCGCCAGCGATCCGATCCCACCCCAGCCAGTTCCGTAAGCCATTCCTTGATCTCCAGCCAAGCCCCACGCAGGGGTAATCTTACCAAAGTAACACCGGTATGTGGCTGTAAATTGGGATTTTGTGCTTGACTTGTGTTATCTGCCTCCTCTTGCACTTTGGCTGCACAAATTATCTTCAGCAATTTCATCTGGAAGCTCATGTTTTACAGTACTGATTTCCCTTAAAAGTATATTTTTTTAAAATTTGCTTTTATTAGTTCAACCACATTTGCCAAGTTTCAACAGACGACTTCTTTCTCAGCTGCCTAATTTCAAATTCACCTTTACACACAGCTTAAAAGGGGGCAAAAAGTCATCACAAGTAAGTGGGATGTGATGCTTAACATCAAGGTTTATGCAAATATACTTTAACAGTATCAGTTGAGGGTCAAGAATCATGAATTTACTCTGCAACACAGGAGAATTAAGAAAGAAAAAGGATGAAACCAAGCCAGAACCTGGAAATATGTCTACTCCTGATTAATACAAGGCTACTAGGAAAAAACAGATGTGAAGTCACACCTTGTTTTATTCAAGGGAAAAGCCAGTGTGTACAAGAGCCAAAAAGAACTTATTCTGTGCAGTGGCAGACTCTGAAATACAGCAATATTACTCTTTCAACATTAATAAAACATGTTGTATACAGAGCTTTTTTCTTTTCAGTCCTTGAAATCCTGCCAAGTCATAAGCTTTTTATGGGAACATTGAAATGAATGTTGATCAGAGCCATACCCATAAGAGTTTTAAATTTTACCACCACTTAGAGGCAAGGGCTTCCCCCCAGTCCCTCACGCATCTGCAAATCTGTACATTTTTGAAAAGCCTGACGAACTAAAAAAACTCATACACTCTCCATCTCTGAAGATACTCAATTCCCTCTTGGAAACCCAGCTGAACTAAGGCCTTGAAAGGATTGTAAGCTCCTCCACCCTCTAAAATGAAGTTCCTCAAAGGCAAAATTTTACATTTTATATACAAAAAGTAATGGTTACTTGGTAAGTGAAATTAGAGCACCAGAGGTCACCTCATTACCAAAAACATTATACTCTTTTCCCCATTCTTTCCCATATTCATCAGCATCTGTTTTTCCAAGGCCTAAGCTTTATTTTTCAAAAAGCTAACACTGGCTCATAAAAACACAATTAATTTGGAAGTACAAGGTTCCTGGCATCCAGACAAGTAGTTGATCATGTAGTTGTCACATCTAATGTGATAGAGCTTCAACTGAGTTGGAAAACTTCATAAAATAAGGGGCTTCTTTCTATCTAATTAACACATCAATGAAATTTAACAGCCTGGCACGGAAATTTCTTTCCAGCATTATGTTTTTGAAATAACCCATCTACTCCCACAGTCTACAAGACCTTTTACAACAAGCTAAACAGTAATTTACCCTTTCCAGCCTAAAGGTCTCAATTTGGAGTCCTCTATATCAAACCAACCAGGGTGGAAAAGATGCTGCACCAAAAGACTGCACAAACATCTACTCACCTGCATACTTTTACATCTGTTTTGTAATTGTAGCACTAAAATCTGTGTCCATTGCAGTATTTATCCATTTTATCACTGATATAAATTTTAAAAGGTATTAATTAGGTGCACAATGCTTTAAATTTAACAGAGAAATGGACAAAAAGTACACAGGCTACATCCAAGTAGGTCTGTCTCTCAGGTCCCTGGGCTGGGAACTTGTGTTGTTTGTATACTATCTTGATTTATGTTTATTTAAATAATGCCAAATATTAGTTTTAAATTTACAGTGATTGCTTTATAAGATGTCTCCAATCCTATCAGGATAAAGAGCTTACACTAACAAAACAGTTTGTTTACACTAGTAATACATCTCATAGGAAATACTTAGAATCCCACATGTTCAAAGCAGAACAAAATTACAGCCTAACTTTGCACAGAGGGTTGCTATCTCCTGCTACCAAGAGGCCAAAAGTACCACATGCAGATCACAAGACCTCCAAGTTCCAATCAGCAGAAGCTGGTCTGCAGAACCTCAGTACAGCTGAAAGTGAGTTTTAACGCTACCTTAAAATAACCATTCACACAGGCAAACCAGTTACTGGTGCAGGTACTTAAGTGTGAAAGCAAAGGCAGAGCAACACCTTGCCCTTCTCTGAAGAACACTAAAATTTACACATTCCTATAAAGATGCCTCTGCATACCTAAGTCCTGTATTTTATACTCTGGAACTGTGCTTGTAAAAAAACTAGCAGAGCAAAGCCCTCCCCTACAGCCCTTTTGTGCTGCGATCACAAATTGAAAGTGGATGAGGTAAATACTTAAAATTACAGATCCTTTGTTAATTCTCCTCAGCACACTTTACAACCTCTCATGTCTGGTGTTTGCACAGATTTTCTCCTCTATCTACATACTGATAAAATATTCCCCCAGTTTGAACATAAACGACAGCAAGTCAGTTTTGAAGGGGAAAGAAGGAGAAAGGCAGCACTCAAAACTCTAAGGATTATTTATGAACAAGCTGAAGCCCTATAAACTTGGCTATTGAAGAAAGACAATCCTCTCTAGCTTATGCCAAGTGGGTCAGACAGAGGAAGAACCTCAGCAGTCTTCAAAGTCGAAGCAGATGGGGAAGTGAGTAAGTGCCCGTGTGAGCAAAGAGGAAGCAAGATTCTATCCATTTTAGTTTCAGAGCTTCAGTTTTCTAGATGCCATTGACTGACACAAGCAGAGGAGCTCACTTCTGTAACAAGTATCAGAACTGCAGAGTAATTACTTAAGACTGCTATAGATGCATAAAAATAAAGTCCCAGAGTGTGCAGATTGAGGATGTTGCTTAGCTCATTAGGAAGGAAGCAGGTGAAGTGGAAGAAAGGAGCTAAGAGGCAGAGAATGGGAGAAATGTTCCTTGCTTCCTAGCTACGAAAAAACCTCTTGGGGTTCTTTAGCATTAGTATTTCAGTATCAGAGATAGAAATATTTATACAGCTGTAAAGCAGGTTCTACTTTAGAGCTAATTGTAGCTCTAATTAGTGTGTTTAAAAAATACATAAGCTTGCAAGTAAATTTTTTGCCCTTTTTGAAATAAAAAAGCAGCAGTCCACACATGCCACAGAATGACCATGCATCACATTCCTTAAAAAGCTGAAGCTGACCTCTTGGTCCTTTCTCAGGCTTTACATCGCCAGACAAGATCTGGGCCAAGACCATTTCCATAGACAGGGATGCATCTCTGTCTCAGGCTAACCTCATCATCCAAGTGGTGAAACCTAAAACCAGCTAATCTCCCCCAGGGTCATGCTTTGGAGCTGGGAATCCCTCCATCTGCCTCAGCAATATAAAAACATCACTGGCTGCAAAATAAACAGCTCATGAACCACAGAACAATTGCCCCTCCAGTCAATTCTGCTCATGCTGCCCACCAAGGGCTAGTAATTTTTTAAGAGATCCTTCCCCCTAAAAAAAACTTCATACTTTGAAGAAAGACCTTGTGCAAGCTGACAACACACAACTTCTTTCCAATCCATCCAAAAGAAAGACTCCCTCTCCAAATTCCTGGGAGTTCTGCAATCAGAGCAGAGCTTGAGAGACCACAGAAACACTCTGAATGAAGAGCTTTTAAACTGAGCTGGGAACACTGGAAGGAGGAGTATTCAGTGCTACAGCTTGCTAGGGACACACAGAAAGCCAAGGACATCCTGAGGAGATGTTCATCTTCCAAAGAAAATACTGCTAAGAGAAACAGGCATCCTTCCACCACTTATTTTAGGAGGTGGCTGCTGAGCTGCATCAGCTATTCCACTGGTGTCTCCATGAGTACTTTTCATCCAAGACTTCTGCTGGAAGAGCCAGAGCTGCAAAACTTGTAAGAAAGCTCAACAGGAAGAGGCACTGAGGGGTTGAACAACACCAACCCACTTTGGATACACACATCTTCACTTATGCAAACTCAAGTGATTTGATACTCAGGGTGGGTTGTGTGGAGCACAGTCAAGACAGAAATATGTATATTAAGTCTTTGCTTGTTTTTCTATGTGTGCAACTATACATCAAGAAATTTGCTAAAATGAGAGGTGTGAAGGAGAGGAGAGAGGCTGTGCTATGAGTAACAGCAAGCAAGGGGAACTTCAAACTACAATCACTTTAGCTTTTTTTCCTACTATTAGTTATCATACATGCTGAAAAGTAAACTACCTTGTTTAAGTAACTTTTTACCATGATAACTATTCTCTTTAGCAAATATATCATCATTCTCACAGCAACTTCAGATGCCTTAAAATGCAAAGCGAGGACTCCCCCAAATCCCTCTCCCCACTAAAAGAGATCCAAACACATTAACCTTGAAGGACCATGTAAAGTTGCATTGCTGAAGGCAAATCTTTTCTCTGCACACTGGTGTAGTTGGAGGAGAAAAAAAAAAAGATATACAAGGCAAACTCATGCCTGCTTTTTAACAGCATCTGCACAAAAAGGAATTTTTTTTTTAATGTGACATGTACAGCTGACCTGGGTTAACACTGCAGTGTGGAGAGTTGAAAAGGGATCACCTGATGAAACAGAAATACCTCCCTCCAAACTATATTGCAGGAATTCCAGCCAAGCACCCCAACCGCAGCAAACAGTAAGAGCCTTCTGGAACAGCACACATCCCGTGTCAGCAAATCACCATTAATACAAAACTCAAATAAAGGAGCACTGACCCTTCAGTAGGGAAAGGATAGGGCTTTATCAGGCTCCTACCACACCAAAGACCACCAAAGATACTCCAACCACTGCAAAAAAATTATTATATCAAAAGGAGGAAAACAATGTCAGCCTTCCACAAGTTTTGTTGCTGAATAATGACAGTGTTTACCTTCCCAGCCTAACACATTACTGCTCTGGACCCAACTTTAAAACAGAGTACATGACAGAATTAATGATGTCCTTTCCTCTTAACTACCATTCCCTGTTTATTTATTAGCTCAGTCTGCATATATTCATAGAGGTGTCTAATATACAAAATTAAAAGGACTTAAAACTGATGCCTAAATACTTCCCTCATTTGCAGAGTCCTCTTCATCCTCTGGACAGGCAGTGGCATCAATAAATACAGCCTCAGGCTGCAAATTAGTCACTGCTCAAGCAGGTGAGGGAGACGTGGGGGAACCTCAAGCACACTGCAATGGCACATCTCAGGAGCGATGCAGTGCTGGATCCCAAGCAACAATCTATCTCTGACATGCTCTCAGAGTGTTCTGCTAAGGACTTGTCCACCTTTGTTGGCTCACTCACAGTTTGGAGTCCACCAGCCAGTTCCTGTGTGTTTTGGGAAAAGACAAAAGCTCTACCACACAAAATACCCTAAGTTCAGCACCCTGGCAAAGGAATGGCAGATAGATAAACTGATCAGCTACCTAAAAGGAAAACTAAAGGGAACTCAAAAGCCCCTCTTGTCTGTCTTCAGTCTTCTAAAGTCCTCCCTGAAGAGGGAGAATACCAGGGAAAAGCAGGTTGGAGAAGACTTCAGGTTTAAGACAATCAATTTTATTTCACCAAGGTCCCTCATCTCAAGGACAGAAGCTGCTGTGGTGACCATTCACGGGAATGAAATCAAAACAAAGTGAGGGTGGGTACTGCAGAAAGCAGAGACAAGAGAAAAAAATAAAAGCCTTTTACAGACACTTTACAAAGAGTAGCAGCACTTTGGTCAGGGTAGATGTTAGGATACTATATTCCCACGTGAACACTGCAAGCTGCTTTTGGCCTCATCCAGGATCAATAAGCAACTCCAACTAACACATCAAATTAGCTGTGTATCTAGGGATTGACTTCTTGTCTTGCATCAGAGGTCA
This sequence comes from Rhabdornis inornatus, assembly GCA_013397075.1. Lineage (NCBI taxonomy): Eukaryota > Metazoa > Chordata > Aves > Passeriformes > Rhabdornithidae > Rhabdornis > Rhabdornis inornatus. The sequence goes on along the minus strand of VWZS01005475.1, from coordinate 552,528 downwards.
GTCAAGTTTTCTCTCCACCACACAGGAAAACACACACAGTACATTTTGGTACAGCAGCACATTTAGTTCTTCCACCCACCATCCATGGCACCACAGCACTGGATTTGTGCTCAGAACCCCTCAAAGGTATTTAGGAATAGACAAGACCAGGTGCTTTCAATCAACACTCAGAAATCCTGTCAATCACCACTTATGTGGAATTTGCATTTTAGAGGTGTATATGGGGTTCAGAAGATCAAAGGGGGGGGTGTTAAATTTTTTCATGTTCTCCTGTCTTTTGGGCTAAAAAAAACAACTCTCAAGCTTTTTATGATTTCTCCCTATCAGAAGCTCCCACCTGAGGGAAAGAGGGAAGAGAAAGGGACGGAAGAAGAGCAACTGTATTGAAAAACCTGGAAGCATGAAGGTTGCATTTCCTAACAAAATAACATTAAGCGATAGCAACAAGTTTATTTTCCAACGGGAAAAAAAATGCAGAGCATCTCTTGAAAAAAAATTTATAAATTAATGAGATTATGCAGTAATATGCAGCTATAACCTGTATTTCATTATTCTGCACCACGTCCACTTCATCTGATTAAATGAATAAATTAGGTCCTTATGTCATACTAGAGACATTACCCCTACTTTTGTTTACAACATCTTTCTAGCCTTTAACCACAGCACACGCAGCACAGCTGGCTGGCAGCTCAACATTACAACCCAACATGCAAAAGCAGTTAAGATAGGGGAAGTGATTCTAAAAAAATCCACAGGAAAAAATCTTGCTTCACTTACCTAAGCAAATTTGTCATTAGAGAGTTTTCCAGTAATAAAATCCAAGAAAAAAAAAGCCTGAAAAAAACACACAACAAGGCAAACTTTTAGTACATAGGATATTACTTTCACTCATATTTTTTTCCTGGGAATTGGAAAAGTCAGTGATGTAAAGAAAAAGTAAATTCACTCCATTACTCACTCCACTGCCTTTCTGATAGTTGAAACAAAAAGGTCCTCCTCAGACAGTGAATATATCAGAAACAATAGGGCAGATTTTTCACTACTGCTGCCAGCATTATACCAGTGCAATTCCCCAAATGTCAATCACGTTGGGCTGCAATAAAACCAGTGTTATCCAGCAGACGAGTCAGGCCTAAGGCAATTAGCTAAGCTGCCCCATTTAGATTTTCAGTCATCTCTCCCTCCCACTGAGTTGGATTATCAGAAAGTTTGGACCAAGTTGTGGGGTGGGAATCAAGGAGTCACACACGTTCACACACAAGGTAAGGCTGAAGGTGGCCAAAAACAAAAATGCTGCTTATAAAAAGAATACCCAAACCACCGCAAAACTAATTGCAAAAGACTGAGGCAGAACAACACATACCAATATTAAGAAAGCTGGGAAATACAAGACTTCATTATAAGCATAAAAATCCAAAGCAAAGTACAAGTTACTGGCAAAAATAGCATGCGCCATGACAGGTTTCATCAAAATCACTGCTACCAATAAACCCGAAAGTTTGTTGAGACTCATGAATGCAGGCTGGGGATAAAAAAAAAAAAAAAAAAGAAACCACACACCCAAACTAACTGAATATGGATGACTGCGAGCCTCCAAATCAAAGAGGGAGTTGACCACCGTTTAGGAGGAAGAAATCACTGCTTGTTCCAAGATTAAAAACTTATAATTCTGGCCCCAGCTGAAGCACTATCATTCACTAATCTGCTGCAATTTAGTCGGGCTGATCCCCCGCTCAGACAGACGGGGCATTATCAAAAGTTCCTCCATTCATTTCGCTTCCTGTTAGCAGTGAAAGCCCCTTTTATACCCTCCTCCAGAGGCTGCTAAAGCCAGGGAAGACTTTCCGATAGAGAAGATAAGGTACTTGGATTTATTCATGAGAGGAGGAAGGAAAGTTGTACAGGCTGATTACAGCTGCTCCAAAGCTGAAAACTAGAGGTTTGGAGAAGGGAGGTGGAAGATGATGGATTTCTTACTAAATAAGCATTATACAACTACCATTATTGTTAGAAGTAGCATTAACACTCCTGATACTCAACTACAGGATTGAGATTTTACTCTGAATTTAGCATCATCAAATATGCACATGTGGTTAAATAATTCAAAAATATATGGACAAGGCTAAATGTGGTATTTCTTGGGAGATTGAGTAAATAATTTTTTTAAAAATAGAATACCTAAGACCAAAGGATAAACTAGCCAGAGTCAGAGGGAAGACACTAGAAATGGTCTCCAGATTGAGACTGCTCACATATCATTTTCAGGGTCAGAACTTGTTCTTACTGTCGACATGAGCACTCAGACTTCAATGGGGCAGGATGGTGATTTCCACATTACTTAACATGTGTCAGCAATTTTGAACAGTTGCTTTGCAGATTCTTAGAGCAAACCAAGCAAAACCTCACCAGTACAGGACTTGGCGGATGAAAAGCTGCCTGGAAACTCTATCAGTCTCTGAAAAACATTCCCCCATTAATGTTCAAACAATCTGGTATAGTTAGACTAGTTTTTAAATGCAACAAGATGGAAATGCAAACAAAAACACATTTCTCAAGTTTAAAGAGGTCAAGCCAAAGCAGCAAAACTCTACCAAAAGTTAGGGCTAACAGTGATGGTTTCAGGGGTAAACCCTGCCTCTTCCTTCCCCTCCCAGACTATTCTTCTCCAAACGAAGGAGCAAAATAAACAAGAATCAAAATATCCACAGCAGAAAATCACAAGCAGCTTTAAAAGAAAGAAAATAACTCAGCTACATCTCGTCATTATTCCATCTAGTGCAAATACACATCAAGTCTTTAACTCTTTTCCCCTCTGACAAAGCTAAATGAGATAGATACCAGCAAAAATTATATATACATTTTCAATACACTATTATGTGAAACTTAAAGGCACCAGTTTGAATTAGACAAGGATAGAGCGTAAATCTGTTGGGCAGAAAGAGGGAATAACCAAATCTAGACTGGCATGAAGACCCAACAGAGATGGTTCACAGGTCACTACAGGGAGGGTGAAGTATCAATGGTACTTATGCAAATGGGGACAAGGCTGACAAATTAACTCTTGCCTTGCAGAATATCCATGTGCAATCAAAAAGCATCGGGCTACAATAAAATCCAGAGCTTATTTTGATCCACCTCCTCCTTTAGGTTATTTTATATATACTAGACAAAACTTGAGCACAAACTGTACAGATAATTACACATAATTTCTTCTCAGTGATCAAAGAATCAGGGAATGAGGAGACAGCAGCCTCTTTCTACTCTCACCCCAGTCTGCATCTCTTCAGACACATCACTTCAGGCAAAGCTCAGCTGGCACTCGCTCTCTCCACTTTGTGCTGCAGTGGGATCTTGCCTGTTGTAACCACCAACTTCAATCACAAACTACAGCAAACTCTGCAAACACTCAGATTTCATGGGTACCTCAGAAAAAGCCACCAGGTCTCAGATTCCCCCCATAATAAATACGGTAATACTGCTCCCCTATCTTCACAGACACTTTGCAACACAAATCTGAAGGACAACAAACTGTTAGAAATCTCCAATGCACAAAAGCGATTTTACATGTTAATTTGCAGTTTCACACTATGAATAAGGACGAATTTATCAAAGCACAAAGGGTGTTTCCTACAGTGGGAATGTCGTAATGGAATGACAAGACACAGCCTGCTTGTTCTGCATGTTTGGTAAGATTGTTGGGTCTTTCTTGTCACAAAACAACTCTTGTTACACCAATATTTAATTTAAAACAAGCAAAAGTCCACCCAAAATCTCCCACTCGCTTTCAGGTCCAAGTAACCCACAGTGGCAAGTTAGAGCTGATGCTGCATCATAAGGAAATGAAGAGGCATGAAGGAAATTTCCCTTGGTCTTTTCAGCTTAATAAAGACCCACCTGCAGCAATGTTGCAATGGAGTCAGACCAAGTCTGAACACTCTTCCTACTCAGGCTGACAGACTGCAAGAACACCACAACCAGAGGCCCAGGCTCACTGGTACAGTGCTGGATACAACTCATTTTGTTCAGTGAAAATATGACTCTACACATGTGACAATTTCAGGAAAGTCAAAAAAAGAACAGATTTACTTGGCTCTTACATTTCACTGCTCTCCTTTTGCAAAGTCAAAGCTGGTTGTTGTGATGATGCCAGGGTTTGGAGGTCGGTTTGGGTTTTTTTTACAACCCCAAAACCTAAAAGTTCCTATTTCTAAAGGCCACCTTACGTTTCTCATTGGCCTGAGTATGGATATACAGATGCCCATTTTCTAGCATCTGTAGTGTCAGTAGCTACACTTGGAATAGCTGTGACTGAAGGCAATGGAAGATTGCAATAGTAGTTTCATTGTCACACCAGCCTGCAATTCCAGATTTCTGCACACATTGCGAGGGGCATGTGGCATTACCAGTGGAGTTCAGCGCGTTCCAGGGCAGCTCTGTGGCAACAACATTTAGACTGTTAAAGGCAGCTGCAGCAGAGTTCAGAGAGGAAATTCAGCAAAGAAATCCAAAATTCAGAGAGCAAACCCTGCACATGCAAATCAGGCGTTGCAAACTCATGACGCACTGAAAGAGGAAGGATTTTCCATCTCATCTCCCAGCACACGCTTAGCGCTGCCAGGAAGGTTAGAGGACTGCCAGAGCATGCACAGGAGAAGGTTTGTCTGCAAACAGAATAAACAGCCTTGACTAAATTCTTGTAACCAATTAAGCAACAATTCTTGACTGAGAAAAAGCATCTCCCAACTCCCTGCCTAACCCTCAACTCCTGCTTCTTGAGCTGCCTTTAGATTTTTAAGTCTTCCATTTTTCTTCAGAAGCAGAAGACAAATGGATGCCAGTTCTGCAGATATCCTGGTTGCAAGGCTTTCATCTGCCTTTTAAAGACCATCAGTACTCAAAAGTGACTTAACACTAATGAGCTTTCACCAAGCAAGTCTGCAAGCATTAATACATCTGAATAGGCATGCTAAATACACTCAAATTACCTATCTGCAAGGCTCTCCTCCAGCCTGGACTGGACTTCAAGCCAAGGAATGATGAAACCTGCAAGATAACTACAGATTTTCTCTCATCTGCATCCCTTTGTTAAGCTACTCAGTGATGCTAAGCAGATGCATGTTGAATGTGCTGGTTCATCTCATGTAAAGGGAAGGGAAAAGGAGAAAGAATCAAAACAGTACTTATCTGGAAAAAAGCAAATATTTCAAAACTAAGTACTGCTACTGTTAGTAGAATGGCCTGTAAGAGAGATATAGCTGAAATTCCTTTAAATACATGTGTTCAGTTTTTAAACTGCAAACAAGTCAATCTGACAAACCAGCTCAGTGAGGATTGCTCTGACAAAGCTGAGGGTCTCACCCCCCACCCTTTTCCTAAGTAAGCCAGCACAAGTTTCTGGCATAGGCACTGGTGTGTGAGATTTTAACATTCCCTTTTCCATAAACAGTCATACATCAAGCTCTAAAAATTTGCTTCACAGAAACATTTGCACTAGTAAAACTCAATTATTCTAATATTTGTATGACACATGCAGGAGGGGTACATAAAAAGGTTATGGTGAGCTCATTTAAGAATTTAAACAAGAACTTGATAAAAAGGTTTTGAATTATTCACTCAGCTCCACTATTAAATCAAGCTTCCAAAGGAGTCTTTAAACAACAGCCCAGAAGACGCTGTATTTATAACAAAAAGGCAGCACTGAAGCCAGCACACTGTCTCACAGCACAAACCATTCATAATTACAGTGTAAATGCACACAGGCACGGTATCGTGCCTTGGTCACAATCCTGCCAGATTAACTGGACACTTTAAACATTTATACAAATATTCCTGTCTGGAGAGGCAGCACCACTTCTGTCTAAATCTCTTAAGTGCTGCTTTTTAGGCTAAGAAAAAGCAATTTCTTGAAGAACATCTGAAGCTGAAACACTCAGAACAGACAGAGACAATCTTTTACAAGTATTTATTTACTTTTATACTAGTCCATTTGGGCTGGCAACAAGTATTTTGCTATGTCCCCCAAAGCTCCACAGCCAAACTCAAATGAAGACATCACCACACATCTCAAACTTCTATGCTAAGTTTACACACAGCACAGCGATTTTCTCTATACTTGCTGCTCACACACACACCAAACCTTTTTTCCAAACCTCAGGGCCCACTTGAAATAATGGCCATCTTTAGAAGGAGGAAAAACAGAGGGCTTGGAAGAGATAACATGAGTGCTGCTTCGCTTCTCTGGTACACACATCCTCTCACCACCTGCTTCCTTTCTCCCATCCCTTTTTCTTCCACCTCGCAGGCTGCTCTTGGTAGTTCAGCTCAATGAACATGAGCCAAGATTTCCTCCCAAAATAACTACTCCAAGACCATTTCAGCTATGAGCATCACCCACAGAAACATTCCCATTTGCATATCATCTTCTCTCCTTCATCAGTCTGTTCTCAAATGAACTCATGGGCTGGTGATACAAGGTCATGAAGTTGTGGAAAAAAAGGCAGGATACCCTCCCACTGCATGCAGCCATGCTTCCAGAGCAAGGGCAGGATGAATCAGTCTCCCAATATAGTTGGTTTCAGGCATTTCTGGAAGCATTATTTTAATGACAGTATTTCATTTCCTTCAGCCATCTCATTGAGACAGCTCAAGTTAAGTATTAATGAAGTGCTTGAACACTCTCACTGTCTGGAGGAGACATGGGGTGTCACCTAACCAGCTGCTCAAGATTCACACTTAGCAGCTCTGGTCACCAACACAACCAAGGAAAGGATTTTTGCATCACATGAGCTAAGGAAAGATTTGGGTGTGAGAAGCATGAGCCAAAACTACTACAGTAACAAATACCACTGAGCCCTGAGCAGAACCAGCAGCACATCAATCTAAGACCATAATCCATCAAAAACAAATCAAAATCTAAGAGTATCTTGCCTTTTCTGAAGAAATGGGGGCTTGGATGGTTTTGTTTTGCTGCTACAAAGCCAGGCCATTGTAGCAGCGCCATCAGCAACACGCCTTCTGAAGGTTTTGTATGTTTTTCAAACCTTTAAATTCAAATCTGCTGATGTACTTCCCTTCAAACCTACATCCCATATCCTCACCCACATGTTCTTACAAATTTATCTATTTGAAGCACTGGTTTTCCTGGCTATGGGTAAGGGTCAACACCTGCACCACTGCAAATGTAATTACGGCAAAATACGATGGCTATTTGCAGACGTTCTGTTCATCAAATAATATTAGTGTACCTTTGCCTTGAGTAATTATTTACAGAGACGGAAATCCTGAAGCAACACTGGAGATCAGAGAAATATTCTGCTATCCACCCTTCCATTATGCAATGATGCTTTGTATTAGCTTTTGGAACTACTCAGAGGGGGAAATAAAATTATCAGAATAACTCCTTATAAATCTGTCCAGTGAAAAGGAGAGGAAAAGAAACATAACTCAGTTAAAACTCTGCATTAGCTTACTCCAGTTGAGACTGGGAGGCATTTTACTCTTCAGCTGAATTGACAGCTCAAATTCAATTCCAGGCTCCAATGCAAGCTTTAAGTCAAATTCCACAGCAGAGTAAAACCCTTATTAGCCTGTCTTCACTGTAATTTCAATCTTACTTAATTCTGAGCATGTAATTTATATTAAGAATAACCCACTTCTTTTCAGAATGGGATATACTGCATGCAGAATTAGTCCCTGGCTAGCACAGTCAAGGGCTCCCTTAAATAATTTTTAACATATTTACAGCAAAGGAAAAAAACACCGAAAGCTTAAAAAAAAAAGTTTTCATAAATGCATCACAAATGGCTATATTAATCCACTTAATATATCCCTAAACCATCAAAACCTGGCCATGCAGCTTCACTTCAAACCAATATTATGTGCTAGAAAGATGTTTGATCTATTTAAAAACTGACACTTCTTTTTCACCACTCACATGAGGTGAGAGAGGGGAGAAAAATAGCTGGTAGTCCTACATTTGAAAAGGATCAAGAGCATTCCTTTTCCTCTCTCATCCAGTTTTCCCGATTTATGATTCAAAAATAAAAAATAAATTCAAAAAAATCACCATGAAAACACCTTATAAGGACAACATCCCAATTTCAAGTTCCACCAAAAGGACAAAATTTTTAACAATTTCTCTAGCTGAAATGAAAACAACTTCAAAGCACTGTCTGAAGTGAACTTACTTTGCACAGCAAGTTTCAGAGTCCGATCTGTCAATGAACCTGGTACACAACACCCACCCATACCAACACAAGCAGTATTTACATCCTGTAGCCAGCCTAAAGCTCCACAGCCCCAGTTACTATCTCCCCCAATCACAAAACATTCACTACGTATTTCCTGCATTATTTGCATGGTTACTTAGGTTTTGGGGTTTTGTTTGCATTTTTTTATGCCCACGAAGTAAAAACCTAGGAAGATCTCCCACCCAAGCTCGGAGGAAACTCTGAGTGAATTACCAGGGTGGTTTCCCACCATCCTGCTGTACTTGCTGCTGCAGTTTTGCACTGTCCCCTTGCCTCCCACACCTCTTTAAGAGGTAAAAAAATAGTTCAACCCCTATCACCCCATCCCCGTGCCTGCAAACCAACAAATCCTTTTTAGTGAATCTTACACCCTGCCACAGCCTTTGTATAATCTGAATGGGGGAGACAGGGAATAGTTAAGCATTTGCCAAGTGAGTGATGTGAGAGTGACATGCGAGAGATGCACACACCAAAGGAGCTGGACTGTGCCAGGAGCAGGAGCTCAGGTCTGTCCCATGTCACAGGCTGGCATCAGAACACCAGAGATCTGAATGACTTGTGCTAGAACACCCACTAAGGGAAAAAAATTCCTCGCTTCTTTTACCCTCTAGATTTTCCTCCATTTTGTGTAGTGCAGACATGGGAAAGTTAAAGAGAGGGTCTGCAGGACTTTGCAGCACGTTCACTGTGTTGGAAGCAGGAGCTGAGTGAGGGAAGGGAACCAGAGAGGCCCTGGACAGATGTTTCCATTCACCAACGCTGCCAAGGAGCAGGGAATGCCGAGTTCACTACCTTGGTGTTATTTACATTTCACAACATCCAGCAATAACCATGCCACAAGCAGTTTAGGAAAGGAAAATACCACGTGGCCAAGGAGCGTTTTATGTCATCTTCATTAAAAGGGCGAAAATTACGACTTTTTTATTCCAGTTCTGAAACTTTACCTGGTTTCATTTTGCCAATGAAACAGGACACAAGTACCCCCAAGCCTCATCCACTTTTAGATAATTACCAGCCACTGCCTTTTTGCACACAATTCCTTCTGGGGTATCAGAGATGGTTAACTGTGCCAACCCTAAACATTTTTTTTCCATTTTCCAAAATAAACTGATTTTTTCATCTAGCAGAGAGGACAGTTTCTCCTTCAGCAACTGTGCCAAAAACCAAATGCTCCAAAGACCAAACCTGAAAATATCCTTGGTGGAAGAGTACGTTTCAGAGGCATTCATCCAAACCTCAGTCCTGAGACCCAACATATTTGATCGTGAGCTGCCAGACCCAGTTTGGCAACTAGAACAGCTACTCCAAGGGCTGCCCCATCCACCCGAACACACTGGAGCATGAGACATGGACCACCTGCAACAATGTGCTCTGCATGTCCCAAGGTGCTCCCTGCAGCAAGTCATAGGAAGGGTGATGAGGGAAACACTTTTCACACCATATTATGATCCTCCAAGTCCTCTCCAAGCCAACAGCGGAGGGATAGAGAAAATAAAAAGGCCAGTATTACCTATTTCTATAAATGTCAGTACTTTCTGGAGCTTTCAAAGGGGTTCTGTATCTCAGCAGAGACACTGTATCATGTTTCTCCAAGTTTCGTGCTGGTGAACACTGCCCAGACAGGGCAACTTTACTGGGAGTGAGTGCAGGGCTCCCCTCCTGCCACTGCCACAACGGGACACCTTCCTTCCCAAAGTAAACCAGACACTAATGCTATTTATGGATCCTGCTGCAGAACCAGACAAGCTCCCCAGCCACTATTCATAAACGTGCAAATAGGTTTTATTCCATGGCAGGCAGAAGAGATTTGAAAAAAAAAGTCCTGAAGTTCCACCTTTTTTTTTTTTTAAATAAATAAATACTTGAAGATTAGTTGGAAATTCAACACAGAATAGTAACACCTGCAAATAAAGGCAGATCACAAATTCTATGGAGAACACTATTTTTTTAAAATTGGTAATTTCAAATGAGTTCCTAAAGGATTACTAAAGGAAAGCAAACATCCATGGAAAAGGCAGCCAGCTGATGCACTAAGGGACAGACCCTGTGAAGAACATCACCTTTATCATATCCTTCATATCCAGAAGAAAGGCAGGGAATACAACTGAAATCCTCCTTACTTTGCAGAAAAAAACACGACATCAGTTTCCTGAGACACACAGACAACACTCACCAGCACTACTTTTGAACATGAACACAGCAGACTCCACCGACTGGTCTTCCTATGTCTTTGGGGTTTCAGTGGGAACTCCAGCTTTGTTCTTACAAGCACTTTTCATGGAAGCACCTTTGCATTTAAAATGTCAACTGTAAACGCATCTGCTATTCAGATAAAGCACCCACAAGCACTTAATTTCATATGCAACAACTTTTACAAAGCTCTCAAAGAGCCCAAGGACATTTGGAAGCATAGATGCAAGTTTAGTATGAGTCTTAGCATATCATCAACCAAAAAAAAAAAAAAAATCTATTCTTAGATATCTCCCTTTGGTGATTCATATAATCTTCCTTTTTTTCTCCTCCTACTCCTTTGAAAAAGTAAGTTGTTTGGTTATTCGAAAAAAAAAATGGAAGAACCTGTTTTGCAAGGCATACAAACAAAGCACTATCTTCCAAAAAAAGAAAAGCTCATTCAAAAGTATGTAAATATTAGGGCTGGCAACACAAACAATAAAACCACAGGAAACACAAGAAATTAAGAATAGATCAGGACTCATTCAATTTCCTGGCTGCTGGATATATAAGCACTTTTTCTGGGTTGGATGTTTGAGACAAAATTTATTTGCTGAATAGCAGAAATCAGGGAGTTAACACTGATAATTTAAAGAGGCAAACAGAAATCAATGTCTCTGCTCCTTGGCAGGACAAGGACACTGACCAAGGCAGCTACACCCAGAACATGGCACATCAAGCACCAGAGGTTCAGCATCCTGCACTAAGCAGTAAATTCAAGTTTGCTTAAGTCACAGAGAAAGAAAAAACCAGGATTACTCCTGTCTCTTCACAGGATGCTGCTGAGTGCCCAGCGCACACCCAAAGGGCTGCTCTTCCACAAGGGACAGCTGGAAGCTGAGCACGAAGCAGAGGTGACAATTATTTCCCAACATGCAGGGTGGTCCCTGCCGTCACCACCCTGCAACTCTCCCTGGCTGGAAGGCACTCACAGAGCCTGACACTGCATTCCCCAGCTCGGGCATATTCCCAAGTGCCTCACTGCTGCTAGGCTTTCATCTAGCAGCATCCCAACAGTTCTTTCTCTCCTCTCCATCATGGGTATTTTTTTCCCCTACCAGCCAGAAGCAACAAGGTCTCAAGTAGAAAGAGTTGACGTCTCTGGTGTGAGAATTTAAAACGCTGCTCTTCCGAGCATCACAGCTACATTAACACAACCACAGTGTAACAGCTCCTGCTCCTCAGTTAACTTCCATCAAATGTTAAACCAAGTCTCCATCCCCAAGGGTACCCAGTGGCTCAGACTCAGACTTATCTAAGAACCAAAAAAAAAAAAAAAAAAAAAAAAAAAAAAAAAAAAAAACAAAAAAAAAAAACAACAACAACAACAACAACAACAAAAAAACCACCCTGAAAATAAACAATTTATTTCCTTCACTGCAAACACCAAGTGATGTACTTATCCAAGGAAAAACTTCAACAAGACTTACAGCATGTTTCCTCCAAAATGGCGTAGGTTTTCCTTGGCACTGAGATATCACAAGTCCAAGTCATAAATACACCCAGGTATTTACGCAAACGGTATTATTCTTTCTTAATTAATACCAGTAGCACTGATCAGACTAGATTTTTAATAAAAATTGGCAAAGATTTTACAAATTAGTTCTGGGGCGGGGAAGAGAGAGGTGGGAAAATTAAGACTCCTCT